>CM027470.1:14139831-14739831 GCA_015776775.1 Magallana hongkongensis
GGAAAGCTGACACTTTTGTGGATGCATCCTCAGGTAGTGTAAATTCAAAGTTGTGAAAATCGTGACCCCAAAGGGTAGGGTGGGGCCACAATGGGGGATCGAAGTTTAAAATAGGAATATATAGAGTAAATCTTTAAAAATCTTCTTCTCAGAAACTAATCAGCCGGCAATGCTGAAACTTCTTCGGAAACATCCTCAGGTAGTGTTGATTCAAAGTTCTGAAAATAATAACCCCTGGGGGTAGAATGGGGCCACAATGGGGGGGTCGAAGTTTAACATATGATTATATAGAGTAAATCTTTAAAAATCTTCTTCTCAGAAACTAATTAGCCAGGAAAGCTGAAACTTGTGTGGAAGCATCCTCAGGTAGTGTAGATTCAAATTTTTGAAAATCATAACCCTGGGGGTAGGTTTGGGCCACAATGGGAGGTCGATGTTTTACATAGGAATAAACAGAGTAAATCTTTAAAAATCTTCTTCTCAGAAACTAATCAGCCAGGAAAGCTGAAACTTGTGTGAAAGCATCCTCAGGTAGTGTAGATTCATATTTGTGAAAATCATGATCCCCAGGGGTAGGGTGGGGCCACAATGGGGGGTCAAAATTTAACAAAGGAATATATAGGGTAAATCTTTAAAAATCTTCTCAGAAACTAATCAGCCAGATGTTTCTTTATAATTGTTAAGACTTTGGCCCCAGGACAATTCTTTGGCCTCCCGAGAAGGTTCAGAGTTTGATGTACGTTTATATCTAATATATAAACTATTGTTAAGAATCATTTTGAGAACTGCAATACTCAACATATGATATGACTATAAAATCATCTTGTTAGAAAAGGGACTAATGATTATAAACATAAGAATATCCAGGGGAAAATGGATTTTATTTATACAGGATCTTCTAGCTGCAATAATGTAGCCCTCTCCGATTTTTTATATCTGATGTTTACTGGAGAGGGCTACAATTCCACAGGATCTCCGTAATGGTGCAAAATTAATTTTTTAATGCGGCTGACTTCGGTCTTAAAAGATCGATTTTATATTTGACTTCTTTTAGATAAAATGATTTTTAAATTCAGGTTGAACAAATTAAGCGTATATAAATCAAAACCAGATAAAACACATCAGCATGTTTACCAGTCGTATTCTTCAGCAGCCATGACAGTTCTCGCGTGATTTTATGGGATGTACGCTTGGAGTTTTGATGGGCTTGATAACGTGAATGTCAGTGTAAATAATCGATCTTACCTCGTTATATCACTAAAACATCATTTAAGGAAATGGTAGATAATGGAAAATTCATATTTACCGCGTTAATTATGTTTAAAATAGGGGAATTCCTATATTCAGTTCAAGATCCGCTCCTGAATTCTCATTGGCTGTCCCAAAATAAAACTGGTCAAGGTCAGTAAACATGGCGGACAAATTCAACTTTCGTTGTTGACATACACGAAAAATAACCGATATATGCCAAATATGGACTATACTTGATATTTTTGGATTAATTTATGCCATAGACATCTACAACGTTAGAGTTCAGGTAAGAAATGCAAATGTTATTGTCATCTATAAACGATTTGAGACGAAATCGTTGCGGGAGTGAATTACTCCCGCACTTGCACCATTACGGAGATCCTATGGAGTTGTAGCCCTCTCCCAAAAAAAAAAAAAAAAAAAAAAAAAAAAAAATCGGGAGAGGGCTACATTATTGCAGCTAAGGATCTTCATGTATTATTGTACATTGTCCAGATAGTTTGTATTATGACTCCATTAAGCTGATTTTATAATACCTATTGTTCCTCAGGTGAGCGATGTGGCCCATGGGCCTCTTGTTTTTATTTTGCCTTATGCTGACTGTGACAGGGCAAACAACATCGGATTCGGTCAGCCGGTCCTTATGTCAGTCTTTGCTAAATTAAGCCAGTCTTGCCGGCATGACCGGCAATTTTCCACAGCTCTGTTGGGGGGGGGGGGGGGGGGGGGGCACAACCATACATTTTGAAAGTTAAAAAAAAAATGAACCCCCCCAAAAATAAGGTCATCAGATGTTATTATTGAGGGGGCACAAGCATATAATAGCTTTGTTTTCTATCAGCTGATCAACATACACTTTTTTCTTCTGCTTTCAGAAGAAACAACAAACGTAAAAAGCCTCTAATGGTGGCCAAAGAATGCATTGAAAGAAAAAGGGATATAGAATTCCTAAAAAAAGTTTGGATTAGTGATGAGATACGTAAGTACATGTAATTTTTTACCTGTAAGTTTCATGCACATGGGTTGCTCCTGGTTTATATTAATTATTTTTTCTTAGGTATTCTTTGCATTAATTAATAAAACTCTAGTGAATGAAGTGTTGATATTTTGCCCCAGTTGCTCCTAGTAACATAAACACATTTTTCTTATAAACATTACAAAAATACTTGTTTGTTTGCTATTGATGTAAACACTACTGAAACTATAGACTTGGTGAATTGATACAGTAGTGAGTTGTTTCACTTCTATTTAGATTTAAGAAATAGTTGCAATTTTGTAAAGTTGTCAAAACTGTTAGGAAGCTAAATCTTGGGGTGTTGAAAACTTTTGGATTACCGGTACTTGTTTTTGAAAAAGTAGTGTATACGAGACTATAGTAATTTGTAAATTGTGCTACACTCATTTAAAATATAATAAAATAACTTTGGACATGCAGTAGTACATCGACAGATTGAATAAATTTTAAACCATTATTCATGTTTTCATTTAGTTGCAACGTATCGTGATATATATCGTATCGCATCTCATGTATCGTGACATGTACCGAATCGGCTAAGTACAGTATCGTCCCAGCCCTAGTGAATAATGTCTACAGCATTTCTTTGATCTTGGCAATAGCTTTAGTAGAAATGAAAATAATCACCACCTGTTTCTTAGATTCTGAAACGTTTGTTAATCTCTGATGTTAGAATTCTTTATTTTTTGCAGACTGGGGAGTTGTAACAGAAAAACCTCTATGTAAAGGGGATTTTATTGCAGAATACAGAGGAAAATTATGCTTCGAAGAACCTAAAGAGAGTGCGTACAAATTTGAGTTTTTCAACAAGAAGACCAAGTACTGGTAAGTCATTTGTGTACTAGTAGGTCAATATAGATGCTGAGTTTTTTTTTTTTGAGGCAGTAAATGGCTGACAAATTGCCCTGTAGACTAAAAAAAAAACAATTAATGTTTATCACTACTTTGATAATGTGCACTCATTTAAATTTTCCTTTTCAAATCATGTATGTTATTTTTCTTCGCAACAAAGTCGAAGGGATCGAGTAACTTGTGTTTTAAAGTAAGAAAGTTTGTCCATGTGGAACAGAAGTAATGATTGACATGAGGTTCAATGTTCTCTTGTGAAGGGATTCTACGCTTATGGGGGACTAACCTAGACCCAAAATATAGTGACACTTCACTTTTCTTTCAAAGCAAATTAGAAAGAAGTTTAGAAGATCAGGGAGACATGATGCACAAGTCCACTAGCCCTATTGTCTAGGGCATGTGTCTCATGATTGTCTGTGTTTAGTTCATTTTGTGATTAGGCAGGTTGATTTCCAGGCACACTTGTCTGATCAGCAAGAGAATCTTTTTAAATTTATAGAATATTGTGAATATTTTTTTTAAATTTATATTCCACAGAATTTTTAGCCACTAGCTGTCATAGTTTTGAAATGCTGCCATCAGGGTTCAAAAGGGTTCAGTCTCTTTTCACTATAGATATTGTTAATTGACAATGGTGATCAAGACTAAGTTGCATACAGTAATACTGTGTTTGCCAATTGTTTAGTAAAAGCATTTTGATTGGCTAATGCACTAATTTTTTTACGGAGTTAAACAAGCATTAACGAGAGTGAAAGCTTTTGATTGTACGTGTCATAAAAAAAGAATGACGTTAAAACACAAACTTTATTGACATATATTTCTTATAAAAAAAAACTCAACAAAAGAAGGTGTTAACATCAAACAAAATGCATAATTTGCACTAAAGTTAGAATCTAAAACATCTGTTTTATGGGCTCCACTTGCCGATAAAACTTGGTTTGCGACTGTTAAATCAACATTAATGGTTGCCATTAATAGCAAATGAGAAGACTTTATTCCCTAATTGTTTTGATTTACAAATTAATGTTAAATAACAATATCGATATATTTTTTAGCACTTCAAAATTCCTTATATATATGTTCAGATATGGGCAAGTTAATTAGGAATTCTGACAAGTAACGTTACATTAATGGGGTTGGAAACTTGATGGATGGACAAGTGGATATATTTCATGATCAGTTACTGGTAATAATGAGGACTGATGAAGACTTTTTTTTTCTCAAAAGTAGATAATGAAAATGTTGGGTCTAGAAATATTATATATATTGCTGTTGGGTCTAAGACTCTTGGATATGTGTATGTACATGTAGCACAGTATTATTGGGTCATAAACATGTGACAGGAAGTGGCATGGAAAAGAAAATGGAAGAAGAAAATCTCCTTGTAACTCTCCTTGTAACGGAAATAATATCATCCATATTCTTGCTTTTCATTTGTGTAGTTATCTTCTATATTAGTGTGAGGTGGACAAGGTTATTCCTTTCATGGAATACAGACATGCAGTAAAGAAAGGTATATATGTATCACTATTAAATGTCTTAGTATTCTGTCTATGCATCTGAATGCTTTTCCATGCCCTAATCTTCATCTGATGTTTTTTCACATAATTGCCTAGAGCATCAGGCAAGTTAAGGATAACTTTTTCTATAGTGTGAAACTAAAGATTGAAAGCTAGACAACTAAATTTTGTGTGTGCAGATTGTTATATGCATTTTAACAACAGTTAGCAGAAACAATTTTACTGATGCAAAATATTGATGTGTTGCTTTCTTACCCTTTTCGCATACATATTCCCTATACGGAGTGACATGTCCGTGTTACCTTTTTTTGAGTCGGCTAGCGAAGCGAGCGAGTCTTTGTTATCATAGCTGTTTCTGCGAAAATTTTGCACTACATTATTCATGCGCTAATGAAAATAATGCATGCATTAACCTCTTTTGTTTGCGTGATTGCCAATTTGAAATGGTTGAACAATCTTATCTTTTTTACACATATGTTTATGAAGTTTTTCTTAATGTTTAAAAAAATAAAACAAATCAAAGTAGTTTTTGTTCAATCGCCACCCATGAATTCGACAACTTACACGGGGAAAACCTTGTTCCATATTTAGCGTAAAATCTATTTTTAGAAAAACCCAGCTCGCAAAGCGAGAGGACCCTTGCTGGACATCATCAATCTCTTGGTGTGGATTTTGAGCACAAACGTGAATTGATAATGTGCAATATAATGCAAATAGCTCATATTTCATCGTCATTGAAATATACTGGTCCTTTGTATCTATCCTACGATATTATGCATTGCCGGTCTGGCCACGGGCCCTGGAAGTTATTGTAAATATATTGCATGTGCATGTATAAAAAAGTAAGGGTAGGACACTCTTTTGGGGGCGAAATCGGGTTTGACGAAGTCTGGGCGTTCCTCAAACGAAATTTCGCGATAAATCGTTCAAGTATACTTTACTTACGACATATGTATACATTCGTTCCGCTCCAATGCTGTTACGTCGAAGAAAAAGGTGTTTTTATACATCCAAGTGCCTAAGAATTTCGCTAGACTGGTTTACATCCGGTTTAATCGCAGTGAATCGAAAGGTAAATTGAAAGGTAAGTTCTGATTGGTCAATAATGAAATAAATTCTTTAATTTCTTATCGATATTTGTCAATCTTCTTCATTATTCTCGCATTTCATTGTTGAAAGGCCAAACTACCCAGTATCTATATGCATAACTCCTTTCAAACATTTGATACATACTCACCATAAATTGTTATCAGTTTCGCCACCTTATTGACGAGCAGATTTATTTTATTATTAACCAATCAGAACTTACCTTTCGATTCACTGCGATTAAACCGGATGTAAACCAGTCTAGCGAAATTCTTAGGCACTTGGATGTATAAAAACACATTTTTCTTCGACGTAACAGCATTGGAGCGGAACGAATGTATACATATGTCGTAAGTAAAGTATACTTGAACGATTTATCGCGAAATTTCGTTTGAGGAACGCCCAGACTTCGTCAAACCCGATTTCGCCCCCAAAAGAGTGTCCTACCCTTACTTTTTTATACATGCACATGCAATATATTTACAATAACTTCCAGGGCCCGTGGGTCTGGCAGGCATTGCCAGTCTATTAGTGAAATGTCAACAGAACGTGTTGAATCAAAGGACTGAAAGTACTGACACAAGTTGATGATTCAGGAATCGGACATTTATTGACTCTTTTCTGCTTTCAACACACATAATTGGAAATAATCATGAATGAAGTATAGAAGTATCTTATTATCACTGGCTACAACATATCAAAGATAAGTTGAAATCATGAATCGTGAAAGATGATGTTTTAGATAAATAGGATATCTAAATATTATTATAATATATTATAATATGATAAAGCTGGTCTCATAAAGGTGATGTCTGCCACAATGAGCCCTGTAATCTTTGTTCACCTATGTTTAATTTATTTACAAAAGACAGAATTTTTTTATGTATTACTTACAATGTAATAAAAACAAATACATCAAAATATTGACGTGTTCACAGCGAGTCGACTCTTAGGCCCTTCAGGCCTTTGATTCTATTTTTCTATACTATTGGATCAGTCTGTCTCCAATAAAAGGTGTGACACAATCATTTCATGCCAAATTTGTGTGCCTTTTCCTTGAAATGTTCTATTGAATGGTTGTTAACTTGTTAGTTGTTAAAATTTAACATAAGATAAATATAATAGTTGTTGGGGTTGAATTTTTAATAGACATGTGCATTAAATGACATGAATAACATTTCGGAAGGGTATAACATTTAACATAAACGACTCAACAGGCAGAAAATTATCATGAAATTCTATTAACACGAATCCTAGAAGACTGAAAAGATTGAATGTCAAAATCTCAATCTTACTTTTTACAGAGGACTTAATTTCTTACAACATACACATTTTCCAGTAGGATCAATTTTAATATCGGTTTTTAACTAGTGTGTATATGCAAGTTTTCTTTTTCAGGATTGATGCCTCGGAAGATGACGGCTCCATGGCAAGACTCATAAATGATGAACATATAGATCCTAATGCTAATATAAAGGTGCTTCATGAGGGGTTTGCAGAGCCCCATCTTTGTATTTTTGCTGTTAATGACATAAAAGCTGGTGAAGAAATCAGATACAACTATGGAAAGAACGTTGACTTTTTTTGGCGAAAAAAGGTAGTTAAAATTTATCCTTCATAACCAAATTAGGCAACAAAAAGTCACATATATTTAATGAAGTCAAACAAGTCAAACAAAATTTCAAGTATGCTCATTTATTTAGATTTAGCTTCATTAATGTAAAAGGAAACTTTTAGCATAATCATAAATGTCTGAAACCAGGATGTTTAAAACAAAATCTTGTAGCAGATAAGAATTCAAAGAAACAGAATTTGCACAGTAGATGCAAGAATAAATTATATTTATATAGGTTTCACTCAATAGTGTTTGAATATTTTACAGAGATTTTTAAGATCGGGTAAAGGTAATGACTTGTATATTACTGTTGAAATTTTGGTTTAGTTCGTTGTAGCCTCGCAAAAATGCAAATGTCTGAAAGCTTGAACTTTGGAAAGGACAAGTGAGATATTTTTTAAACATGTAGTTTTGCATCTTGTTAGATATACTCTTCTCTTGTCCAGTTCCTTGGCAGATACAAGTATCACTAAAAATATCATTAAGTAATAAAGAAATCCCTGATATTTTATAATTAAGGCAGCCTCGTTAGACAAAGAAGAAATAATTTTTTAGAAATACATGCATCTGTTTTGAAAACAAATTCAACAAGCATTCTGAGAGTATTGCATAAGCAATACATGTCCCCTACCGGTTTGTAGACATTTGTGAAAACAATGCACTGTTATGCAGAATATCATTTCTTACTGTCTCAACAGACCAACCCGATAGCGAACCCGATTGCAATAATAAAAGAAACCCTGTCGATTAAATTTACAACACAATGCTTGACACTATTTTACAGAACGTATTTGTTTGTCAGAAACAATAAAAGGAATAGTCCAAGTAATGCACGAGATTAATTATCGTGCATTGACAACATACTTTCCTCGTTTATTTGATACCTAGCACGATAACGAACCCGAACATTAAAAAATTGGAATATCAAAAAATTAATTTTCTAGAAAATATGTCAACCAAGTGCTACAAAAGTGTAAACCTGATCTGTAGTTTGACATTTTGAAGCTGTTCAGCAAATTTCATATTATTCCTGAAACGCATAAAGAAAAAAAGTGTGGAAAACTGAAATGGGACAGACAGACGGACTGACAGATGCATAGGAAAGCTATAGTCCCCTCCGATGAAAACCGGTAGGGCAATAAAAAGCAGTGACCAACACAGTTGCCATATTAAATTTACTAGCTATTTATCTTTTATGTTTACTTGTAATCATATGAAAAATTTGTCAATTATTACTGTAGATTTTTTTTTTCATACTTGAGTACATAATATTGTGAAATGACCCCTAGACGCCTAATTGCAAGAATGATAGTTGATCTAAAGCTTTTACGTGGATTTCTGGGCCATTAAATTAAAAGAATGTAATTTAATTATAGGAGTAGAGCTTCGCACGAAATTACAATACAATGTAGTATTTATTCTCAAGAAGTAAGTCAATGATCTTTTATCTCAACAATAAGAAGGCTTTCAATACATTTGCATTTTTATGGTAAATGAAATAATTTACAAAGGGCTGTTCTGTTTAAATTTGAAATTTATTTGTTAATGTGTGGTGAAGGTTTCTTCAGATTTTAGAAACTTGAGTTTTAAAAGCATGCTAAGAAATTTAAACTGTAGAATATAACTATTTATCTAGTGCTCTTGATGTTCTTGATCAGTGCCTTAAGAGCTGAATCTATTTTTTTTACTTTTGTTGACTAAAAATGATTCAATCCATAATGTAGAAATAAGATCTGACGAAAGGCAGGATGACCAAGGAGTTTTCAGCATCAGTGAGGAAAACCAAAGATATGTACCAGCAACCTTCACAGGAGAGCCCGGGCTCTACACCGAGAAAGATAGTGATGGCTCCAAGACAACCAATGAAATATTCATTGAGGATTTTGGCAATGGTAATGTATTTGATACATTCATAAGATTTGCAATATTGTCTAACAAATAGGCCATTCAAATCATGACCAGCAAATCCTAGAGTCCTAGAGTCAGCAAAATCAGCACAATGTCCATGTGTTGATGCTTACCAATCAGTTTGTCTTAAATGTCAAACCATATTACAGAGTCTATCTTCTTGACAGATTGGAGTAGTATTGGTATTTGATAAATGTAGGCCCTATAATGTGGTTTGACATGTGTGACCCTATAGTTCAGATACATGTTCTAGACTCATTTTTATTGCAAAACTTGACTCATTTTGTTTCAACTTGCTGACAGTATATCTGTATTTGGGATATGATTATGTATTGTAGAAATGAGAACTGATGAAACTCAGGGTGACCAAGGAGTTTTCAGCATCAGTGAGGAAAACCAAAGATATGCTTCAGCAACCTTCACAGGAGAGCCTGGGCTCTACACCGAGAAAGATAGTGATGGCTCCAAGACAACCAATGAAACATCCATGGAGGATCTAGGCAATGGTAATGTATTTGATACGTTCATATGATTTACAATATTGTTTAACTATTATGCCATTATTTTCAGCAAAAAATGCCATGTGTTGATGCTTAGCAATAGGTTGTGTCTTAAATGTAACCCTATATTATAGGGTCCATGTTCTTGAGAGAATGGAGAAGTATTGGTATTTGATGAATATAAATGTAGGCCCTATAGTGTGGTGTGACATGTGTGACCCAATAGTTCAGATACATGTTCTAGACTCTTTTATATTGCAAAACCTGACTCATTTTGTTTTAACCTGCTGACAAAATATCTGTATTTGGGATATAATTACGTATTGTAGAAATGAGAACTGATGAAACTCAGGGTGACCAAGGAGTTTTCAGCATCAGTGAGGAAAACCAAAGATATGCTTCAGCAACCTGCACCGGAGAGCCTGGGCTCTACACCGAGAAAGATAGTGATGGCTCCAAGACAACCAATGAAACATCCATGGAGGATCTAGGCAATGGTAATGTATTTGATACGTTCATATGATTTACAATATTGTCTAACTATTATGCCATTATTTACAGCAAAAACTGTCCACATGTTGATGCTTAACAATTGGTTATGTCTTAAATGTAACCCCATATTATAGGGTCCATGTTCTTGACAGTTTGGAGTAGTATTGGTATTGATAAATGTAGGCCCTATAGTGTGGTGTGACATGTGTGACCCAATAGTTCAGATACATGTTCTAGACTCTTTTTTATTGCAAAACTTGACTCATTTTTGAAACTTGCTGAAATTTTATCTGTATTTGGGATATGATTATGTATTGTAGAAATGAGAACTGATGAAACTCAGGGTGACCAAGGAGTATTCAGCATCAGTGAGGAAAACCAAAGATATGTATCAGCAACCTGCACAGGAGAGCCTGGGCTCTACACCGAGAAAGATAGTGATGGCTCCAAGACAACCAATGAAACATCCATGGAGGATCTAGGCAATGGTAATGTATTTGATACGTTCATATGATTTACAATATTGTTTAACTATTATGCCATTATTTTCAGCAAAAAATGCCATGTGTTGATGCTTAGCAATAGGTTGTGTCTTAAATGTAACCCTATATTATAGGGTCCATGTTCTTGAGAGAATGGAGAAGTATTGGTATTTGATAAATATAAATGTAGGCCCTATAGTGTGGTGTGACATGTGTGACCCAATAGTTCAGATACATGTTCTAGACTCTTTTTTATTGCAAAACCTGACTCATTTTGTTTTAACCTGCTGACAAAATATCTGTATTTGGGATATGATTACGTATTGTAGAAATGAGAACTGATGAAACTCAGGGTGACCAAGGAGTTTTCAGCATCAGTGAGGAAAACCAAAGATATGCTTCAGCAACCTTCACAGGAGAGCCTGGGCTCTACACCGAGAAAGATAGTGATGGCTCCAAGACAACCAACGAAACATTCATTGAGGATTTTGGCAATGGTAATGTATTTGATACATTCGTCAGATTTGCAATATTGTCTAACTAATAGGCCATTCAAATCAGGACCAGCAAGTCCTAGAGTCAGCAAAATCAGCACAATGTCCATGTGTTGATGCTTACCAATCAGTTTGTCTTAAATGTCAAACCATATTACGAGTCCATGTTCTTGACAGATTGGAGTAGTATTGGTATTTGATAAATGTAGGCCCTATAATGTGGTTTGACATGTGTGACCCAATAGTTCAGATACATGTTCTAGACTCTTTTTTATTGCAAAACTTGACTCATTTTGTTTTAACCTGCTGACATAATATCTGTATTTGGGATATAATTACGTATTGTAGAAATGGGAACTGATGAAACTCAGGGTGACCAAGGAGTATTCAACATCAGTGAGGAAAACCAAAGATATGCTTCAGCAACCTGCACAGGAGAGCCTGGGCTCTACACTGAGAAAGATAGTGATGGCTCCAAGACAACCAATGAAACATCCATGGAGGATCTAGGCAATGGTAATGTATTTGATACGTTCATATGATTTACAATATTGTTTAACTATTATGCCATTATTTTCAGCAAAAAATGCCATGTGTTGATGCTTAGCAATAGGTTGTGTCTTAAATGTAACCCCATATTATAGGGTCCATGTTCTTGAGAGAATGGAAAAGTATTGGTATTTGATAAATATAAATGTAGGCCCTATAGTGTGGTTTGACATGTGTGACCCAATAGTTCAGATACATGTTCTAGACTCTTTTATATTGCAAAACCTGACTCATTTTGTTTTAACTTGCTGACAGTTTATTTGTATTTGGGATATGATTATGTATTGAAGAAATGAGAACTGATGAAACTCAGGGTGACCAAGGAGTATTCAGCATCAGTGAGGAAAACCAAAGATATGTATCAGCAACCTTCACAGGAGAGCCTGGGCTCTACACCGAGAGAGATAGTGATGGCTCCAAGACAACCAATGAAACATCCATGGAGGATCTAGGCAATGGTAATGTATTTGATACGTTCATATGATTTACAATATTGTTTAACTATTATGCCATTATTTTCAGCAAAAAATGCCATGTGTTGATGCTTAGCAATAGGTTGTGTCTTAAATGTAACCCTATATTATAGGGTCCATGTTCTTGAGAGAATGGAGAAGTATTGGTATTTGATAAATATAAATGTAGGCCCTATAGTGTGGTGTGACATGTGTGACCCAATAGTTCAGATACATGTTCTAGACTCTTTTTTATTGCAAAACTTGATGCATTTTTGAAACTTGCTGAAATTTTATCTGTATTTGGGATATGATTATGTATTGTAGAAATGAGAACTGATGAAACTCAGGGTGACCAAGGAGTTTTCAGCATCAGTGAGGAAAACCAAAGATATGTATCAGCAACCTGCACAGGAGAGCCTGGGGTCTACACCGAGAGAGATAGTGATGGCTCCAAGACAACCAATGAAACATCCATGGAGGATCTAGGCAATGGTAATGTATTTGATACATTCATAAGATTTACAATATTGTCTAACTAATAGGCCATTAAAATCAGGACCAGCAAATCCTAGAGTCCTAGAGTCAGCAAAAACAGGAAAAATGTCCATGTGTTGATGCTTACCAATCAGTTTGTCTTAAATGTCAAACCATATTACGAATCTATCTTCTTGACAGATTGGAGTAGTATTGGTATTGATAAATGTAGGCCCTAAAATGTGGTTTGACATGTGTGACCCAATAGTTCAGATACATGTTCTAGACTCTTTTTTATTGCAAAACTTGACTCATTTTGTTTAAACCTGCTGACAAAATATCTGTATTTGGGATATAATTACGTATTGTAGAAATGGAAACTGATGAAACTCAGGGTGACCAAGGAGTTTTCAGCATCAGTGAGGAAAACCAAAGATATGCTTCAGCAACCTTCACAGGAGAGCCTGGGCTCTACACCGAGAAAGATAGTGATGGCTCCAAGACAACCAATGAAACATCCATGGAGGATCTAGGCAATGGTAATGTATTTGATACGTTCATATGATTTACAATATTGTTTAACTATTATGCCATTATTTTCAGCAAAAAATGCCATGTGTTGATGCTTAGCAATAGGTTGTGTCTTAAATGTAACCCTATATTATAGGGTCCATGTTCTTGAGAGAATGGAGAAGTATTGGTATTTGATGAATATAAATGTAGGCCCTATAGTGTGGTGTGACATGTGTGACCCAATAGTTCAGATACATGTTCTAGACTCTTTTATATTGCAAAACCTGACTCATTTTGTTTTAACCTGCTGACAAAATATCTGTATTTGGGATATAATTACGTATTGTAGAAATGAGAACTGATGAAACTCAGGGTGACCAAGGAGTTTTCAGCATCAGTGAGGAAAACCAAAGATATGCTTCAGCAACCTGCACCGGAGAGCCTGGGCTCTACACCGAGAAAGATAGTGATGGCTCCAAGACAACCAATGAAACATCCATGGAGGATCTAGGCAATGGTAATGTATTTGATACGTTCATATGATTTACAATATTGTCTAACTATTATGCCATTATTTACAGCAAAAACTGTCCACATGTTGATGCTTAACAATTGGTTATGTCTTAAATGTAACCCCATATTATAGGGTCCATGTTCTTGACAGTTTGGAGTAGTATTGGTATTGATAAATGTAGGCCCTATAGTGTGGTGTGACATGTGTGACCCAATAGTTCAGATACATGTTCTAGACTCTTTTTTATTGCAAAACTTGACTCATTTTTGAAACTTGCTGAAATTTTATCTGTATTTGGGATATGATTATGTATTGTAGAAATGAGAACTGATGAAACTCAGGGTGACCAAGGAGTATTCAGCATCAGTGAGGAAAACCAAAGATATGTATCAGCAACCTGCACAGGAGAGGCTGGGCTCTACACCGAGAAAGATAGTGATGGCTCCAAGACAACCAATGAAACATCCATGGAGGATCTAGGCAATGGTAATGTATTTGATACGTTCATATGATTTACAATATTGTTTAACTATTATGCCATTATTTTCAGCAAAAAATGCCATGTGTTGATGCTTAGCAATAGGTTGTGTCTTAAATGTAACCCTATATTATAGGGTCCATGTTCTTGAGAGAATGGAGAAGTATTGGTATTTGATAAATATAAATGTAGGCCCTATAGTGTGGTGTGACATGTGTGACCCAATAGTTCAGATACATGTTCTAGACTCTTTTTTATTGCAAAACCTGACTCATTTTGTTTTAACCTGCTGACAAAATATCTGTATTTGGGATATGATTACGTATTGTAGAAATGAGAACTGATGAAACTCAGGGTGACCAAGGAGTTTTCAGCATCAGTGAGGAAAACCAAAGATATGCTTCAGCAACCTTCACAGGAGAGCCTGGGCTCTACACCGAGAAAGATAGTGATGGCTCCAAGACAACCAACGAAACATTCATTGAGGATTTTGGCAATGGTAATGTATTTGATACATTCGTCAGATTTGCAATATTGTCTAACTAATAGGCCATTCAAATCAGGACCAGCAAGTCCTAGAGTCAGCAAAATCAGCACAATGTCCATGTGTTGATGCTTACCAATCAGTTTGTCTTAAATGTCAAACCATATTACGAGTCCATGTTCTTGACAGATTGGAGTAGTATTGGTATTTGATAAATGTAGGCCCTATAATGTGGTTTGACATGTGTGACCCAATAGTTCAGATACATGTTCTAGACTCTTTTTTATTGCAAAACTTGACTCATTTTGTTTTAACCTGCTGACATAATATCTGTATTTGGGATATAATTACGTATTGTAGAAATGGGAACTGATGAAACTCAGGGTGACCAAGGAGTTTTCAGCATCAGTGAGGAAAACCAAAGATATGCTTCAGCAACCTGCACAGGAGAGCCTGGGCTCTACACTGAGAAAGATAGTGATGGCTCCAAGACAACCAATGAAACATCCATGGAGGATCTAGGCAATGGTAATGTATTTGATACGTTCATATGATTTACAATATTGTTTAACTATTATGCCATTATTTTCAGCAAAAAATGCCATGTGTTGATGCTTAGCAATAGGTTGTGTCTTAAATGTAACCCCATATTATAGGGTCCATGTTCTTGAGAGAATGGAAAAGTATTGGTATTTGATAAATATAAATGTAGGCCCTATAGTGTGGTTTGACATGTGTGACCCAATAGTTCAGATACATGTTCTAGACTCTTTTATATTGCAAAACCTGACTCATTTTGTTTTAACTTGCTGACAGTTTATTTGTATTTGGGATATGATTATGTATTGAAGAAATGAGAACTGATGAAACTCAGGGTGACCAAGGAGTATTCAGCATCAGTGAGGAAAACCAAAGATATGTATCAGCAACCTTCACAGGAGAGCCTGGGCTCTACACCGAGAGAGATAGTGATGGCTCCAAGACAACCAATGAAACATCCATGGAGGATCTAGGCAATGGTAATGTATTTGATACGTTCATATGATTTACAATATTGTTTAACTATTATGCCATTATTTTCAGCAAAAAATGCCATGTGTTGATGCTTAGCAATAGGTTGTGTCTTAAATGTAACCCTATATTATAGGGTCCATGTTCTTGAGAGAATGGAGAAGTATTGGTATTTGATAAATATAAATGTAGGCCCTATAGTGTGGTGTGACATGTGTGACCCAATAGTTCAGATACATGTTCTAGACTCTTTTTTATTGCAAAACTTGATGCATTTTTGAAACTTGCTGAAATTTTATCTGTATTTGGGATATGATTATGTATTGTAGAAATGAGAACTGATGAAACTCAGGGTGACCAAGGAGTTTTCAGCATCAGTGAGGAAAACCAAAGATATGTATCAGCAACCTGCACAGGAGAGCCTGGGGTCTACACCGAGAGAGATAGTGATGGCTCCAAGACAACCAATGAAACATCCATGGAGGATCTAGGCAATGGTAATGTATTTGATACATTCATAAGATTTACAATATTGTCTAACTAATAGGCCATTAAAATCAGGACCAGCAAATCCTAGAGTCCTAGAGTCAGCAAAAACAGGAAAAATGTCCATGTGTTGATGCTTACCAATCAGTTTGTCTTAAATGTCAAACCATATTACGAATCTATCTTCTTGACAGATTGGAGTAGTATTGGTATTGATAAATGTAGGCCCTAAAATGTGGTTTGACATGTGTGACCCAATAGTTCAGATACATGTTCTAGACTCTTTTTTATTGCAAAACTTGACTCATTTTGTTTAAACCTGCTGACAAAATATCTGTATTTGGGATATAATTACGTATTGTAGAAATGGAAACTGATGAAACTCAGGGTGACCAAGGAGTTTTCAGCATCAGTGAGGAAAACCAAAGATATGTACCAGCAACCTTCACAGGAGAGCCTGGGCTCTACACCGAGAAAGATAGTGATGGCTCCAAGACAACCAATGAAACATCCATGGAGGATCTAGGCAATGGTAATGTATTTGATACGTTCATATGATTTACAATATTGTTTAACTATTATGCCATTATTTTCAGCAAAAAATGCCATGTGTTGATGCTAAGCAATTGGTTGTGTCTTAAATGTAACCCCATATTATAGGGTCCATGTTCTTGACAGATTGGAGTAGAATTGGTATTTGATAAATGTAAGCCCTATAGTGTAGTTTGACGAGTGTGACTTAATAGTTCAGATACATGTTCTAGACTCTTTTTTTTCTTGCAAAACTTGACTCATTTTGTTTTAATTTGCTGACAAACTATCTGTATTTTGGATATACATGTGTAATTACGTATTGTAGAAATGAGAACTGATGAAACTCAGGGTGACCAAGGAGTTTTCAGCATCAGTGAGGAAAACCAAAGATATGTATCAGCAACCTTCACAGGAGAGCCTGGGCTCTACACCGAGAAAGATAGTGATGGCTCCAAGACAACCAATGAAACATCCATGGAGGATCTAGGCAATGGTAATGTATTTGATACGTTCATATGATTTACAATATTGTCTAACTAATAGGCCATTAAAATCAGGACCAGCAAATCCTAGAGTCCTAGAGTCAGCAAAATCAGGAAAAATGTCCATGTGTTGATGCTTACCAATCAGTTTGTCTTAAATGTAACCCCATATTATAGGGTCCATGTTCTTGATTGATTAGAATAGAATTCATAATTGATAAATGTAAATGTAGGCCCTATAGTGTGGTGTGACATGTGTGACCCTATAATTCAGATACATGTTCTAGACTCTTTTTTATTGCAAAACTTGACTCATTTTGTTTCAACTTGCTGACAGTATATCTGTATTTGGGATATGATTATGTATTGTAGAAATGAGAACTGATGAAACTCAGGGTGACCAAGGAGTTTTCAGCATCAGTGAGGAAAACCAAAGATATGTTTCAGCAACCTGCAAAGGAGAGCCTGGACTCAACACCGAGAAAAATAGTGATGGCTCCAAGACAACCAATGAAACATTCATTGAGGATATTGGCAATGGTAATGTATTTGATACGTTCATATTATTTACAATATTGTTCATGAAGACACCACAAATGAGGTCCCAAGAGGGATCTATGCATTTGTTATGCTTTCAACACAGTGATTGTTTTCAATGTTATTTGTCCTATAACAGACACATATTTTTTTAGATATTGAGATGTACCCAAGTGATGATGATGATGATAAGTCATACGTTCCAGATTCCGAAGCCTATTATTCTAGCTCTTCAGACTCTGTTGTGTACCCAGAGAATGAGGAATTAATCAAATGTAAGCACAAGTGTTTATCATGATTGCTGTTCAGTAACAAAGACTATAGATTCAAATTGTAACTTTTATCCATGTTTTTAAAAATGTTTCTGTATTTGTGGTGTGGTTAACAATCTTTTTCAATGAAGCAATGTATTTATGTGATTTTAGGCAAAAAGCTTTCATTAAGGAGTAAAAAGAAACTTAAACTAGAAATGTCCAAGGAGAGGAGTCATTTTACAAATGGTTCCAAATCAGTAGATCATTCCAAGGAAAGTGTGCAGATAAATGAAGAATTGTCAAGTGAAGGTCAATCTGAGGACAGTGTCCAAATAAATGAAGAAGCATCTAGTGAAGGTACTGTCTTATCTTTGTATCTCAAATACATGTATGTCGTCATTATCTTTCTTTTATGAATTTTTAGTTATGATATCTGAATTTGGGACTGCATGGTGCAGCATATGCCAGGTGAGAAAAAAACTGACTACTCTTCTTATGTGACACCTACATGTATGAAGTTCGAACCACTTGTCCTTTTTTCATATATCAAAATGTTTTATCTACCGGTATTTGATAATAATATGTATATTTCAACCTTGAGTATGTTTATGACCTAAAAAAGGAAATGCTCATTTTGCACTACAATTAAAATGAAATATAATCAGTGGATTATACAGAAGTGACATTACATTATGATTGTAAAAATGTTACAGGCTGTAGAAAACGATTGCTTTTTACTTTTAATAAACACCATACGAAGTGAAATCACAGTCTCGATTTTTTTCTCTATATAACTAAACAATTTACTCTTGATCTCTGGAACTCCTATCTCTCAAAGTTCTTGATCTCTCAAAGTAAAACGTGGGTCCTGTTATACATATCGCATTGTTTTTCACTCTTAATAACTCGAAGTGGTTGCTGTGTACACACGCAGACGATCAAACTTATAATTATGGACTTACTTGGATGGTCGGGTGAATGCCATGGGGCTAGCGTGGTAGTGTTCAGTGTTTTCCCCAGGCTGTTTTTGTCTGGCGGTACAGCCATGCATTGAAGATCCCCCACTATGCATTACACAGTGCCGCCATGCTTCCCGCTATGCTTCCCGCTATGCATGTTTATTTCAAAGCAAAATTCTTTTTCCAATTATGAAACATCTTGACTGTAATTAGTAGATATAAAATTGTTGTTTCTCCGCTCTCAAACTTCACAAAACCACTTGCACCCGCAGTGACATGACTAGAAACATCGTATATTGTTTGCCTATGAAAATGATTACATACATGTAAACGAGGAAGAGGACTGGTGTCAAGATATCACAGATACTTTTATATAAGCCCCAATTTAAACAAGAAAATATTAACTGCCCAGAATAAGTTGATTCAAGTTTACTGTAATTGTATGGACTTGTTCTGCATATTTCTTGTTCAACCCCTTTTAAAAAAATCTCCTATATATAATATGTAGAAGAAGGAGTAGGACAGAAGTTGACGTTGAACTGCCTTGTGAATTTATATTTCTTGTGTTTTGTGAAAACTTGTGAGGACCAACCTCTTGAAAAACTGATTTTGAAAAAAAATGCTTTTAGTTTTGCCAGAAAAAAACCCAGAAAAATTCTATATTGAATTTACACAGATATTAAAATATAATTATGAATTGAAATAATACTTGTTAGTATAGATTTCATGAAAATGCATCAATTATAGAACATATCATGTTGTACGTTTCATCATATCGTTATATTATTGTTAGGCACAGTGATTTCAAGCTGGCTTGGACGCTTTAATGCCACACCGCACACTTACTCTGAAAAATTTTTCCCCATGCATCAATTTTCTGGGGAAAACACTGAGTGTTAATTGGTTGATTACGTAAGTGACACTACACCTTGCTTCCTTCAAAGGGTAGAGAGGTAATTTGAAACTGGGGAAAGTTACGTATATTAAACCGCTCTTTACCTAAAATATTTTGTGATTAAGAAAACAATATATACTTTAATGTTTTTAAGGTGAAAATACGAATGAAATCATGATAGATTATCCTTACATGTCATAAATATAAACTTCCGGCCACTATCATTTTAGAACTAAAACTACCATAACAAAAATTTATAGATTAAAAACTTTCGATCTCTTGAACATTTGATATCTTGAAGTTTAATCATGGTCCCCTGAAGTTCGAGTTAACAAGATTCACTTGTAGCAAGATCTGCCTGTGCGGCTTAATTGCCAATTAGGGCCCTGTAATGTCTGTCTGTTCAGTAAGTTTATTTTCACTGGCAGAAAAAGTACATATTTGCCTAGGCTTATTCATTTAAATGGAGAATCATTTGTCAAATTCATACTTCATACGAAGACTTTCTTAACTGCAGGTATGTCTTAAGCTTGACCCAAGCCATTCCTGCAAGTTAATCCCTATTTTTCTTGTATAACAGTATAAAAGTTTAACTTGATGCTACTTTGTTTAAAAAGGTTTGAAATGTGTATGTTGACATGCATCACAGATCTTGTAAGTTGGAGTCAAAATATGTAGGCTGAAGATAAGTTTTCTACAGAAAATAGATAGATACAATAAGATATACAATTTCTTTTTAGGAATTCATTTGCATCTCAAAGCATTGCCGAAGCCTGGGTACAAGAAAAGATATGACAAGATTAACTTCTGTACTTTCTGCCACAAGGAAATGCATTCTAAAATATCCAGACATTTGCTTACCCATAAGAATGAACTGAAAATAATGGAAATTCAGATGCTACCAAAAAAGTCAAAGAAGAGAGGGATGCTATTCTTAGAATTGATCAATGAGGGAAACTATAAACATAACATTGAAGTTTTGAAAAATGGTGGTATCTTTATTACAGCAAGACGAGAAAGTCCAGATTCGTTAAATCATTCACCTGATGAATATCTTCCTTGTGAGTTTTGTAAAGGTTTCTTCTTGAAGAATCTTCTGTGGCACCATGCAAAAACTTGCAAATTAGGTTCCATAAAAAACGATGAAGATGATGAGGATGAAAAGTTGGGAAAATCTTTTGTTAGGAAAGGAAGAACATTACTATATGGTTCACTCTTTGATGAAAATGAAAGTAATATTACACATTTGTTAGAGAGAATGAATGATGGAGAAGAAAAAGAAATCATTAAGAAGGATCTTATAATTAAAAACTTTGCTTCAATTCAAGTTCAAGCTTTGGGAGAAGAAAGAATTCAGAAAAAAAATGACATGCATAGAGTGAGTTCAAATTGCAGAACCCTTGCACGTTTAGTAATGATGGCCCGAAAGGACATACCACTGCCATCATTGAATAAGCTACTGTCCCCAGAACATTTTGATAAAATTGTGAAGTATGCAAGTCAGCTCTCCTCTGAGGTTCCATCTCTTGGCCCAAGACTTGGTCATCTTATAGGTCATTGTATAATGGTAAAAAATGGCTATGCAGTAAGGAAAAATGACGAGACAATGTTGAATGCATCAAAAAACTTTAAGCATCTCTTTGATTCTGAATGGGGTTATAGAGTCAATGCACCATCAAGGAAAAGAAAGAGAGTGGCCAATATAAACAAACCTTCCAAAATACCTAGCACGAGCGACTTGGTAAAATTCAGGGATTTCCTCATCTTTGAAATGAAAGAATCTGAGCAAATTGTGGAAAGTACTCAAGATCATTTAGCATGGAATCGGCTTGCTAAGGCCACTATGTGCCGTTTAATACTTTTCAACAAACGAAGGGTTGCAGAAGTGGAAGATTTACCTGTAGAGGACTTTCAGAAACGTCCCAAATGGACTTCGACTGAGGAATTTGAAGAGTCTCTGACAGATATGGAGAAAACCTTTGCTAAAAGGTAGGGGGGAATCTGATAAAAAAAAATTAATTAATCTAAATTCTTTAATTTATCACAGTACAAACTTAGGTCACGATCAAATTGGTAATTCAATTTTACACAGATGCATTATTATAAAAGAAAGACTAATTATAGTTTATAAGTTAGATACAGCTATATTTTGCACACAAAATGGAGTTGACCTCACTTTTCTTTAAATCTGCATTTTCCTTAGTTTGTAATAAGATCATTTTTTTGTACGCTTATGCACTTATGCATAATTTGGTGATAATTTCTCATCTACCGTTATATCCAATTTTTAAAATTTTAATTGTAAATTTTAAAGAAACTATTCAGATGTTCTCATCAAACTTCATACAAATTATCATGTTGCATTACTTATATACCCTCCAGGCATTTAAGTCTTATGGACATATTTTTAGTTTTGCCAACTGTTTATATCTTATACTTCGAGATTGTGAAATGTAAGCAACATCAGACTTTGTCTACAGTGTATTTGTGATATTTGTAAGGAGTAGCCAAAGCAGATAACAATTGTATACAGAGACTTTTATTTTTGAACATAGGTTATTAATAATCTTTTCATTCTTGCAGGATGGATTTAGTCGAAGGTTTTGGGAAATCAAAAAAAAATATGAAAGCGTATATTCTTTTGACCCCTGATTCGAAAAGAGCATTAGAAGTTCTCACAAGATACAGATCTGCTGTTGGAGTTTGCCCAACAAACAAATACATGTTTGCAAGACTGCATGCCAATACACCATTATCTGGGACAACAGCAATGAAGGAATTATTGGGAAAATGTGAAGGATTAAAAAATCCTGAAAATATAACATCAACATCATTGAGAAAATACATTGCAACTGTATCCCAAGTAAGTACGATTAGCACTAGGTGTCCTCATGAAATACTATATGTCTCTTTTTTTTTGCTTTCTCCATGCAGTTAGGTAAATTAATTTTTT
The DNA here is from genome assembly GCA_015776775.1 of Magallana hongkongensis. Taxonomy (NCBI): domain Eukaryota; kingdom Metazoa; phylum Mollusca; class Bivalvia; order Ostreida; family Ostreidae; genus Magallana; species Magallana hongkongensis. Next base: position 14,162,622 of record CM027470.1, read on the forward strand.
ATGATTATTCCTAATAATATGATTCATTTTTTCAATAGATATTGGATATGACACAGGGAGAACTAAAATTACTTGCTAAACATCTGGGGCATGATGTAAAAACACACAAGGAATACTATCAGTTGTCATCATCTGTGCTTGAGCTATCCAAGGTTAGAAGTGTTTTAGTTGTGACAACATTTAAAGAACTCATTTGCATATTTGAATTGGATGACCTTGCTATCTAAATTTTCACCATGTGCTAGAGTGTTAATGAAGAGATCACTTAGGTGGTAGAATTATAAAGGTCCCCTGGACAGAAAAACTAAAACCTGTGCAGCATACATACCGTTACCTATTATTGTGTAATAGGTACTCAAATTGTTTATAGCTGTGAATGGGTGGAAATAAAAAAAAAGGGGGGGGTAAAAAAAAACCTGTATACAAGAGTCATTTTAGGTCAAGCTTCCCAAATGAAAAAAATTAATCCTGTAGAGCAGAAGCTTTATCAGTCCTAGAAGATTATGAAATTGGAAGATCAAAAAGAGTGATGGCTAATATGGAATAATTAATCATACTTTAGTTGTAGCTTACATGTATATATTAAAAGAGCATGTATTTTGACAATGCTGATAAGTTATAGGTCATTAATTAATCTCTTGCAAGGTCCTTATGAAATACATGCATCTTTAAATGTTTTAGGTTGCTCGGATGCTTTATGCTGTGGAGAATGGTCAAGTCAATGCATGGGCAGGAAAGAAAATGAAAGACATACAGTTGGAAGGTAATTATTTTGTGAACAGTTTTATTTTTTCATACCTTCTTGTCTTTATTTACTAAGGACTATCCAGTGAAAATAATCTATGGGGATGGATCCCTATTTTTTATGGGGTGGGAAGCAAGGTATTGGGGTATTTTTGTGTACTAAAGAGTCCAGGAAGATGATTACTTTATTACTGTTAATTCAGAAGTAGAAGCTTTGAATTATGCTTTCTGGTTGCCTATGGTAATTGTAAAGTGGTCTCAGAAAAGTTCAATTTTATGCCAAATTTACCGGTTATGAAACTAATAAAGTCTAGGAACAATTCTTACATGGATGAAAACTCACAAAAAAGTTTATTAATGCTCCCCTTCGAAGAAGGGAGGGCTTATTGCTTTGCTGCTGTCTGCCGGTCGGTCGGTCCACCAACAGTTTCCGTTCATTTTCTTAGCAGAGGATGAACATATTAAAATGAAATTTGGTATTCAGGTTTATCATAATAATATCTAGGTCAAGTTTGATATTGGGTATGATCGAGCTATTTTCAACAGAGTTATGGCCCTTGGACATAGAAAAATTCCAGTTATTTGCAGTTTCCGCTCATTTTCTTCGCAGAGGATAAACATATTGTAATGAAATTTGGTATACATGTTTATCATGATTATATCTAGGTCAAGTTTGATAATGGGTACGATCGAGCAATTTTCAACAGAGTTATGGCTCTTGGACATAGAAAAATTCCAGTTATTTGCAGTTTCCGCTCATTTTCTTTGCAGAGGATGAACATATTGAAATGAAATTTGGTATATAGGTTTATCATGATTATATCTAGGTCAAGTTCGATATTGGGAAAGATTGAGCAATTTTCTGCAGAGTTATGGCTCTTGGACATAGAAAAATTTCAGTTATTTGCAGTTTACGTTCATTTTCTTTATGGATGTTTCCAAGGAGGGGGGCATAAGTGTTTCACAAACGTTTCTTGTTTTAGTTACTTTAGCGGCTTAAATTTGCAATAAATAATTCAAAAATATTGACTGGGGTTGAGGGCAACAATCATTATTTGAGCCCCAAGGGATAAACTATTGCAAAATACTATACTGAATTTGAGAGTACTACCTAATTCTGCTTTTAATTATAATAGTCTGTGATTGGATCAGTTTGAGGCAATAATTGCCTTTAATGATTGCAATTATAGTTGAATCTATCCGTAATAGGCAAAGTTAATATATGATCTAGGAATTTGTATGAATCATGAAATTGGGGGGAAAATCCCTTGGTATGAAAATATCAAACATATTCTAAATAACTGCGGTTTATCTAATATATGGATTAATCAAACTATACATAACTCACAATGGCTAAAGGCAAAAATAAAATTATAGAATTTATAAGGAAGAGTTAAAATTTGAACATTATTTTGATACATTATCAAAAAAAGATGCAATTACTTTTACATTTCGAACATGTAATCACCATCTACCCATTGAAAGTGGACGTTGGGCAAATATTCCCAGACATGAAAGATTCTGTGCTCATTGCAATAAGTGCGAAATAGGAGAAGAATTTCACTACATACTTAGCTGTAACTCGTTGCAGCAAGAACGCAATCAATGCTTATCAAATATAAATATAAAAATAAAAAATGCTATTAGTTTTAAATTTATAATGTCTAGAACAAAACACTGTTCTCTGAGGAAATTATGTGCTTTTATTAGAAAAATAAATAAAAAATGCTCCCCAGGTTAGAACCCCCATACTTCACATTTGTATTAACGAGTTAGAGTTGTATATGTTTTTTTCTCTCTCTCTCTCTCTCTCTCTCTCTCGCTTACGCATGCATTGTTAATTATTAAGAAATACCACATATTGTATTATTATAATCATTGTGTACCATTGTGCAATGGTGTTGAGATTGAAATAAATGAATGATGAAAGGAGCCAGATAATTCAAACATGGTATGAATATTTATTATGTTCCATCGGAAAAATGAATAATGTCCATGTGGTATTAATATTACACTTAATCATAGGCATAAATAATATCATTTATGTCTCTTTGTCAAATCATTCAAGATGATGCACAGAAAGATGTGGCAAGTAATTAAATGAATAACAAAAAAGTTTTTTAAAGATATTTAGACATTTATTTTTTAAAGGAGTAGGGGCTTTACCAAAATTATGAAATTCATGGCCCCTGGGTTCAATATACAGGATGTAGGTTTATCGGCTAAGACGGTCAAGATTGTTTGAATTTTCTATGTTCCATTTTAGTTTTAACTTTTCTTAAATATGTTTTTACATGTTTGTACTGGTTAAAAAGATCCAAACTGCAAGTTAAGTGCAAGCAACACTTTAAGTTCAGTCATTTTTTCTAAATTTGCTCCATCAGGAAAAAAAATGTTGTAAAATGCTAAAAAAGCAAATTATTAATTAATAGTTTTGAACACAAAAGAAAGAAAAAAATATTGTAATGAGAAGAAGGTTCCTTTGTTTTGAAAGATCTTAATTTTCTGAGTATGTGAAATGTACACACACATATACAAGATTTGTATTTATTTGAAGTTTATATATACATTGAAATCAACCCTACAATTTGGTATTTTTATGTTCAATTTTATGTATACCATTTTGACCCAATAATTTGAAAAAACTGTTTTGCACATGTGCAGGAAGGAAGTTATCAGCCATATTTAATCATCCAAAAATATTCCCATATGATGGCAGATGAGTTTGCTTTTGGTTTCCTTACCTTTAATGACAATTTTCAATTTTCTGAAGCATGCTCCTTTTGTTCTGATTTTAATTTGGATGTTCTGGACTTTTGTGCTTATGGAGTAGATTTTTTGTGCTTTTTTAAATTTGATGAATTTTTCATCTGTAAATTTTTTTGTGATCTGAATGGCTTTGATATCAAGAAATATGTGCTTCAAACTTAAGCTTCCCCCCCCCCCCTCCCCCCCCCCCTCACATTACCAACATAAGAGAATGCATTTTTTGGATATTCATTTACTTGACAACAGGCTATGGAGATACAGTTTATTATTTACTAGTAAGTACCAATGTTATGACTTGAATTCACACATGATTAGAAGGTTAATTAGTTTCAGAAAGTATTTAGGGAATTTGAATGCTGTTTGACAAGGTCTCCAAGATGCATATTTTGGGGGAGATTTGTCACAACTAAAATTAATTGAGTCACTGGCCTCAATTTGGAATTGTAAGACTATGATTTGTCGGAGTCAACATGGTCAATATCATACCGTTTCTTGCACACTGTGTGGCCTTGAGCCATCTTGATCAGTTGATGCATCTTTGGGGAAAAATGTGTGTGGCAAAGTATTTCGCAATGGCCTTATTTAGGAGTTTATTTCTACTTTCTATGCATATTCAAACCTTATTAACATTTTGCACTCTGTGAGACTCAATTAATAAAGGTAGTCCTCTAACATGAGTAACATATAAAAAACTGAAAGACTATGAAAATGAACTTCCATTGATACATCTACAGTATTTCCAAGACAATTTGATTTTTCAGTTTTCACTATCTGTCTTTGCAATATATGATATAATGCATAATAATATGTAAAATTATAATTTTTCCCTCAATTCACAGAACTTCCTGAACCTTTACCAAAAGATGATGATATTGATTATGAACTGGCACAGAAGGAGGACCAATCTAGTTCAACAGCAGATACTAGTAAGCCATCTTGTTCAGATCATGAACAGCCCTCAAATTCAGATAGTGAACAGCTACAGTATATTAGATCAAAAGGTAAGAAAGTTTTTGCATACTTTTAACTCTTCTGCCAAAGTCTATAAGTTTTTCACTCTGTCTTCCACCTACTGCTTTTTTTTTAAAAAAATCCACTGCTTTTCTACAAAGTTTCATTGCTTTCATTGCGGTGATTCACTCCTGCAACGATTTTAGCTCAAATCGTATATAAATGACAATAACATTTGCATTTCTTACCTGAATTCAAGCATTTTAGCTGTGTATTGCACGAATTAATCCAAACATATCAAGTATAATCCATATATCGATATCTTTTTTTCGTGTATGTCAACAACGCAAGTTGAATTTGTCTGCCATTATTACTGACCTTGATCGGTTTTATTTTGGGACAGCCAATTAGAATTCAGAAGCAGATCTTAACTGAATATAGAGAATCCCCTATTTAAACATAATTAACATGGTAAATATGAATTTTTCATGATATATACCATTTTCTAAATGATGTTTTAGTGATCGAATGAGGCAAGATCGCTTATTAACACTGACATTCAAGTTATCAAGCTCATCAAAACTCCAAGTGTAAATCCCATTAAATCACGCGTGAACTGTCATGGCTGCTGGAAAAGACGACTGGTAAACATGCTAATGTGTTTTATCTGGTTTTGATATTAAATATATGGTTAGTTTTTTCAACCTGAATTTAAAAAAATCATCTTATCTAAAGGAAGTAAAACATAAAAACAATCTTTTCAGGCCAAAGTCAGTCGCATTAAAAAAAGTAATTTTTCCATTATGGAGATCCTTCGGAATTAGAGCCCTCTCCAGTAAACATCAGATATAAAAAAAATTGGATAAGGCTACATTATTGCAGCTAATGGCATACAAATGCTTTTTATTACTCTGATGATTGATAATTTAATTAATAAATGTTGTCCTCTGACTTGAGTAACATAAAAAAAACTAAAGGACTATGAAAATGAACTCCCATTGATACCTCCAAGACAATTTTTTTTTCAGTTTTCACGATATGTCTTTGCAATATGATATAATGCATAATAATTATGTAAAATTAAAAAAATTTCCTCAATTCACAGAACTTCCTGAACCTTTACCAAAAGATGATGATATTGATTATGAACTGGCACAGAAGGAGGACCAATCTAGTTCAACAGCAGATACTAGTAAGCCATCTTGTTCAGATCATGAACAGCCCTCAAATTCAGATAGTGAACAGCTACAGTATATTAGATCAAAAGGTAAGAAAGTTTTTGCATACATACTCTACCATGAAAGTCTAAAAATTGTGGTGAAGCAGCCTCAGGTAGTGAAGATTCAAGTTTCTTTAAATCATGGTCCTCAGGGGTAGGGTGAGGCCGCAATGGGGGCTCAAATTTTTAGATAGGAATATATAGAGTTAAGTCTTCTAAAGTCTTCTTTTCAAACACCAATTTGCTAGAAAAGCTGTAACGTGTGGTGAAGGATCCCCAATTAGTGTAGATTCAAATTTGTTTAAATCATGGTTCACGGGGGGGGTTAGATGGGGCCACAATGAGGGGTTCAAATTTTAACATAGGAATAAATAGCAAAAAGCTTTTAGAAATCTTCTCAAAAACCAATTTGCCAGAAAAGTTTTAACTTGTGTGAAAGCATCCTCAGGTAGTATATATTCAAGTTTGTTCAAATCATGGTCCCTGGGGGTAGGATAAGACCACAAATTGGAGGGGGCAAATTTTACATAGGAATATGTTGATAGTCTTTAAAATCTTATCAAAAACCGATTGCCCTGGGAACCTCTATCTTGTTTGAAAGCACTTGAGGTGTGTAGATTTAAGTTTGTTCAAATCATAACCCCCGGGAATAAGGTGAGGCCGAAATGGGGGGGGGGGGGGCTATTTAAATCTTACTATGGAATATTGAGAAAAATCTTTAAAATCTTCTTCTTAAAAACCAATTGGCCTGAAAAACTGAAACTTGTATGGAAGTGCATGTAAATTCAAGTTTGTTCAAATCATGACCCCTGGGAATATGGTGGGTCCACACTGGGGGGGGGGTCAAATTTTTACATACTAGGAATATGTAGAGAAAAATCTTTTTAAAATATTTTCACAAAACCCAATGAGCCAAAAAGCTCTATCTTGTTTGGAAGCATCCTGGGGTTGTGTAGATTCAAATCAAATGTTTGTTCAAATCATGATCCTGTGGGGGTTTGGGCCACAATGCGGGATTAGAATTGGCCCACAATGCCTGATTAAATTTGGCATATAGGAAATTAAACAGAAAAATGATTTAAATCTTTATCTTTAAACAGGCCTCGATGTTAAATATGTTTTAAAAAAAATGGATATTAAAAAATTTAAACTAAACAAATTTCAATTATTTTGAAATATACTGATATTTTTTTTTTGACTTTTTCAACTGTTTGGATTAAAAATTTGTCAATTGGCTATTGTTGTTTAGGTAAGTAATGTGGCCCCTGGGCCTTTTGTAGTTGATATCCTTGATTATTAATCTATATCTACATATATAAGCATTTTAAAATGTATGCGAAAAAGACCCCCGTAATTTTACCTCTATTCTTAGGGGTTCTAAATCTACCTCTTTTTCATCACTGAAGGTTAATTAACACGTATGGTCTTTGGTTTCAAGAATTTGCAATTGTATATCACTTAAAAACAACATAGAAAAACTTACTTTAAAGTGGTTTTTAGCTCACCTGAGCTGAAAGCTCATGTGAGCTTTTCTGATCACCCGTTGTCCGTTTGTCAGTCCATCCGTCTGTCCATTCGTCTGTAAACTTTTTACATTTTGAACTTCTTCTCTAAAGCCACTTGGCCAAATTCAACCAAATTTAGCACAAAGCATCCATGTAAGAAGGTGAATATAAATTGCAAAAATAAAAGGCCAGATTATATTCAAAGCGGAGAAAATCCGGAAACTGTTAAAAAAGGGGGTGCATTTTAATAAATCTTCTTCTCAAGAACTACTGAGTTAATCTTAACGTAATTTTGCATAAATCATCCTTATGAAAAGGAAAATATAAATTGCAAAACTTAAGGGCTAATAATGTTTCAAATTTGAGCTAATTACAAAAATACTTACAAAGCAGGTTCATTATTTCATATCTTGTAGACAGGCAATTTTGTACAATATAGACTGATCCTGTAACAGGCATTGCCAGTCTATCGTATGGTAGAAACAGAGTTTACCGTATCTCCATTTGAAGCAGCCATTTTGGATGCATGCTGTCAATCTTACAAAGATCAATATGTTTGTTGTGTAACAGCAACAGTTCTCGTGCAATTATAATCTTTGAAACATGGAAGATACATTGGTGCAGATTAATGTGAAGTAAATTGAGGTTAAATATTTCAACGTGTTGTCATCTTCACTTTTGACGATGGTTTTAGCTTGTTTTGATTGTCGTTTCAGTTTGCTTTTAACTTTGGGAACGATTGCCTGTATTCAGTATTCAGATATTTGGAATTTTTACGCAAAGAGTCAAACATAGATTTTGGTAAATAGGCACTTGATTTTTTACCTGATAAAATCTGATGCATTAGCAAAATATTAAAAGACATTTCATTCAATTGGTAATTCAGTTTAGGGGTCACAATGGTGATTAATTCAAAAAGTTTTGTCAAAATGCATATCATTTTCTCAAGGCTATTTATTTTAAAAGGACATTATTTTCGTTGATGGAGATATTTTAAAAATAAATTGTGCCATGTATTCCGAGTTCATGAATGTGTAAATTAACTCCAAAAACATAAAAATGATGTTTATGTGATTGGAAAGGCGCTTTCACATTCTCAGTTAAACCCTGTTGTGACTGTTTAATCTGTAGAGATTATAGATACCGGTGATGCAAACACATACCGTGCATTAAAAATTACAACCGATATTCATTACATTTCGTGTTGATATTACAATTAGTTGGTAACTAATCATTTGTTTACATGAAAAAATGACAATAACAAACTGTCAACCATCTTCATAATTAAAATGTTGTAATTGGGTCCTAGGGTAGGATTAATGCCTCTAAAATACACAGAGGTGCATAAATTGATTTTGTGCATGTCACTTGGCAAACTCTATTACAAAACATTTGGTATATATAATAAATGAATACATTAAAAAAAAAAATTGAATAAGTTTTCAGAAGTTGATTATAATTCTTGAAATTTCACTGAAATGTTTGTTGATCATAAGAACTGTCTTACTAAACATTAAATATTTGTATACAGAAAAATCAAAAGGATGATGTGCTATAACTACTTTGTTTGGTCCCTTCTCATTTGATGAATTAATCTGCACCAATTTTGGTAGTTTTCAAATGAGCATGTAAAAACAACGTCTTTTAAACAGTTCTGACATAGTATTATTAGGAGGATATCTGCATTATCATTATTTTAAAGAAAATCATCTTGGTTTGTAGCCATTTGTTGTTTTTGAGGAAAGATGAAAACAATTGATGGGCCTTAGTACAAAACTGATACAGCAAACTATGTCTCTAAGCGTTTAATGGGTGTAACTCCAGAAAAGTTTCTACATAATGTTTTGACTGACCTTTGTCCAATCAGATCAGTAGATTAGTAGGCAGAGTTGAGACATTACGCTCGTGACTTGGTGATAAATTTATGTAACTTTGAAATGTTTTGAAATTCTTTAACCGGGGAACGACGATGTCTATATATAGATAATGGTTAAAGTAATCTCAAACATCAAAACTGTATGAATATTTAAGAAATGTTTTCTTTACAAGTGTTACCGTTAGTATTCTAATAAAAGTATGCCGAATCTTCCTGGAATTACACAGGTTGTAACTTTACTTTGTTTGAAATCTTTCTTCATGGTTATTCAGTTTGAAACATTCTTTACCTAAGGACGAATTTGTCCGCCATTGTTTTATTTTTGCACTGAACATCCGCCTGCGTTGCCTTTCTGTTTCACTGAATCTAAATTCATAACTAATATTCAAAATATTTAATGCCCGTTTTCATGGACTCTATGCCAGAAAATTTAGTTGGTTAGTTATGTGTATGAAGATACTGTTGTCGACGACCAAAGAAGTTTTCACAATCGTTCTTTAAAACGCTTTAATGTTACACCAACAAAGGATAAACATGTAATATATAAATCTTAATTAATTAATTTGTTTGCCAGTTTATAACTAGTGATGATTTCCTCATGGGCATCACCTATGATTTAATCAATTCTCTCTCTCTCATTCAACCACATGTCTTGTTGTTCCTTTACATCTGTATTGGTTAATCCATCTCCTATTACAAATAAAAATCCTTTTCTTTTGGCTGGCTAATACAACGATTGCCATAAATCGAAATATTAAAACAATGCTGAAATCAGTTAGACGCTTTGAAAGTAATGTTTCTTGATACATTGTGAAACGCTTGACTGATGAAGACCTTCAGTAGTCTTGATCATCAAGACGTTTAGGCTTCACAGTGAAGATGGGTAAAGATAAGCGTCCGAGTGATCAACCTAAATGAAAATACGAAACATTTGGACAAATTTGGAAAAAAGATGTGTTGGCATCAGGAATTGTTTAATCGCCATGTGGGTCCCTGGAATTGCATTTTCAAATCGCCCACACGAAAACTTAGTTGCAAATGGCGAGTGGGCAACTGTTAATTTCAAACCCTCCTTCCAGACTATCTGGCGATCTTATGTCCATCAATCTTTGTTAACTTTCACATATGAGATAAAAGTTGTGAAAATGAAATGTATATCATTGACATGGAATATTCGTAGAGCTTAGCATCTTAAATAAACTTAAAAATTATTCACTTAAAAATACACTTATTTAAGTTCAATTTTTTTTCTCATAAATTCCAATACACCAAACAAAAAATATTGCAGGTATATGGCAAGTAAACCACCTTTTCCAGTATTTTCATCATATATACTAGATATGTATAACATGACCATTTAGACAAATTATTAATGAAATAAAATGTTGGCATCCTTTAATTGTGTAGATTCAACATGTTCAAAATATGATTACACACGATAAGGAACCGGTAGATCCACAATGGGTGCTGATTTTTAAACTGATATAATTCTCAGAAAATGTATGAAATTTTTTTTTATCTATGAAGAGATAATACTTTACATATGTGCAAAAACTGCAGGAAATAATATTCCAGTGTTGTATATAATATATATATCACAACATATTTTCACCTCCACCCCTCTATAGAATATTGAGTCTTACAACAGTATTAAATTTTACTGTTTTAAGTTAAAGTAGTTCGCTATTGTTGCTCAAGTGAGCGATGTAGCCCATGGGCCCCACTCTTTATGCTTCAATCCTGGATGCCCAAGGATGGCAAAGCATCAGTCTTTTGAATGAGCAAATCTCTTGTGTTTGTTTCATCCATCACAGCTGCCTTTTATTCACAGTAGGCTGCTCAGTGATTCATTCTATCAGATCTGTCATCAGACGATTAAACCGTCAGACTTTCTTCTCTAAAGCGAGGTTTATTTTGAGTTTTTGGTCTTGATGCTTAGAGCGTGAATCGGAGCTGGAAGTGACGTGATTGACTTGAATAGGTCTTACCAAAGTAAATTGCATTAGTAACTTGTACCTTTATTACATTACAAACATCATTATTAAAAAGATGATTTAATATAAAATAGAAATAATCTGCCATATGGATGATTCTCCTTTTTTAGGAAAACGAGGTACTAAGCGGCAATGGACAAAGGAAGAAACAGATTGTCTTAGAAAGAAATTTAAAGGATACTTATCCGGGATTCAGAAAAGTGTTCATCAATCGGAATTGAAGGAGGCCCAAAAGATATGCTCAACAAGGACATTGCCACAATTAAGGGCAAAATTAAATAATATAAAACTGGGGAAATCAAATTGTTGAAGTTTATTTTTCCTTATTTTAAATATCTTTATTATTTTATGCATCAGCAAACACAATTTGAAGATTGTATTTTGCAATGTCTGTCCATCTGTAGGCAATGTTATCTATAAAATAAGATCTAAGAAACCAGTGCATTGTGTATGCTTTTGTTAACAGGTGTTTTTTTTTTTTTAACAAAGACTTTATCTTTTTAAGAAATTTTTTACAATATTGTCTCAAAAGATGCATGTGAAGATGTAGGGGGAACATATTGGTAATAAAACTATAGTGTCTGTTTATCCAATTCATTTACATGTATCATTCAGTTTATTTCTCATTCCATTTGTCCTTCCAACTTTCATTCTGATCCATAATTTTTTTAAGATGGTTTTTGGGGGACAAGTCAGTGGCTATGACCATTGTCAGGTTATCAAATTGGCACTTATCCAAAATGAGGGCCCACAGAGGGTATTTATCCTTTTTGAACAGTTCTTGTTTACCCAGTATATGGATTTTTGTATTTTTTAGCTCACCTGAGATGAAAGCTCAAATGAGCTTCTCTGATCAAGTTTTGTTCAGTGTCCGTCTGTGTGATTAATTAAGAATTATTGAAAATTTGTAGGTAATTTATAAAATAAAAACCTTTGAAAACATATGCTTTGAAAAGCTTAAATTTATGTATGGTAGAAGCATACTCGGGTAGTGTAGATTTAATTTTGTTCAAGCCATGATCCCCTGGGGTAGGGTAGAGGCCACAATTCGGAAGCATTTTCAGAGTAGAAGCATCCTCAAGTAGAGTTTGAAATGGAATAAAAAAAATGTTGGTTCAAATCGTGATTCCAGGGGGTATGATGGGGCCACAATGGAGGAAGTCAAATTTTATACAGGGGGGGGGGGGATTCAATTATTTTCAAAACTGAAGTGCAATAAATATTAAAATAGATAAATGGTATTACTTATATGCAAGCTTCTTGACATATTGTTAATTCTCAATTGTTTAGGTTGTTGCCCGTGGACAATTATTGGGGCCCCACAAAGGTTCAAAATCTGATGTAGGTAAATATATTTATATACAATTGTTAAGATCTTCTTGAGAACTGCGGTGCTTAATATGTGGTATTGTTATAATGAAAAAAAAATTAAACTGAAACTTTTATACAGAATCTTTTAAACTACATTGTCCAGAATTTTATAAAGCTGATTTTTTATGGCTATGGTTGCTCAGGTGAGCATTTTCACCATTGTTACGGTGATATATTATTTTGACATTCATGATATGAATTTGACATTCATAATATTAAAAGATTGATAGTTAATCAATTTGCCCTGTTCTATGGTTGTTTGTGGTTTGTTTATTACTATCGTAAGGTATTCAGCCCATAATACAATTATAAAAAGTGAATTTTCTTTTTGGTCAAAACAATAAAAACCCAATACATACTTCATAAATAAACTCATGCAGGTTTTTTTGTTTATTTGACCGAAATATATTGATATACGATAATGTCATAATACTCCCTAGTAAATAAAAAAAATCATCACTTTTTCTAGCATATTGATATCAAATTCAGTGTTCACACATAACTGTATGAACCATTTTGATGCAATATATTAGTTAATAATAAGTTTTGAAGCATTTATTGTGTAATAAGTTTGAAATGTCAAGATTGTTCCAGATTAACTTCAAATTATTTTGATGACAAAAATATTAAAACTGATCATATATGCACTCCTACAAGGAGTTTTGCTTTAATAAATATACTCAGAAATAGATTTGACTTTTTATTTCCTTATGCATTTTGACATGTACATGCAGATATTACTTGTAAAAGAGAGGGGGAAATTCAGAGTAGAAACAAGATTTTAACATTAAAATAAATTGGAAAATTTAATCAAGTTCTGGAAGTGTTTATAAGAATTATCTATCCCGTTTGTCACTGTGGTAATAACAGCTTTGTTTATATATGGTGAAAAGATGGGAAGAAATGTTGTAAACTTGACATTCTCCGATCATTAGCTGAAGTATTGTTCTTAAAGGTGCGTTATTATATCACCGTGATGCCAAGGAGCGAAAGTTATTAATGTTTTCTCAAGCCAAAGTAAAAAATTATCTTGTACTGCATGTATTGTGGGAAGATAAGGTATTGTCTTATTTAAATATAAACCGACAACATTTCCCATGACAATACAAACAACGCTGTTGTAAATGAATTGAACTATGCGGAAAATACAGGACTAATTACAAAAGATTTCTCAGTCCTTCAAACCCGTATATTTATGTACACGGCATGACGGAAAACGGAATATGAAAACGAACATGCCTTATACATGTACATGTACTGTTGTTTCAAAACAATAATTGTCTGGGGGTATTTTCTGATAATCCAAACAAAAAATTTGTTCGGTTGCTAAACATTACTACATGTAATTTTGCAATTGGAAAATCCTGGATCCGCCAAAAGACACATTTTTACAACGGGGTCAGACCCCATTGAAGGATTTGAACATACATGTAGTTTCCTGTAGCAAATGTTTTAATAAAAAAAATCAAGGCTATATTGATATACATGGTAACTTGCTTCATATGGAAACTTTATTACATATCCCATTGGTATGTGCAGTCGCTCCTTCTATTAGGTCCCAATAAGTCAGTTTAAGTGACATACCCAAATAGATGGTTATTTTAAATATATATATGTATATTTGTTAAGAAAATGATTTTGTCAGGATCTGTTTTTTCGGAGACTATTGCATTATTTCCCTCAAAATGTGTACCCTCATTGTCTACTATATGAAAATGTTACCTGGTATTTTCATCTTGATTTGACAATTACAAATGTTATATATGACCCAGTTATCGAAAATTTTGTGGCATTTAGTTTTTTCGACTGTATATCCGTCTGTATGTCTGTCCGCAAAAACTAGTGTAATCTTTGTGACAATACCTTTCTTTGGGTGTTAACATATTGACCGGTTGACCTTGACCTTAGAGTTTTTCCCACCTTTGCAAAATTTTTACCAAACTTTAACATTGGCCATAACTTTTGAATGGTTGCTGTTAGTGCTTTCATACTTTACATGTATATTCCTTGTAACAAGACCTTCTCTACCGTACCAACAATTTGAACTTCGAGTTTGACCTACTTTTTTAAAGTTTTATCCTTGGACATAACTACTAGGGTTTTCATATTTCACATGGTTATTCCTTGTGATAAGTCAGGTACACGACCTTTTATGGAAAGCACTTTTCAACACATGACAATGTTTTCGTCAAACCCATTCTCCAATCAATTGAATGAATCGCAAAGCATGGCGGTTTACTGCGTGTACACGATTCAACAGCGACAAGTGGTTCTCATTGGTTTACTACGTAATGTTAACTTGGTCATCGGAGAAAAACTCTACAGCTTCTTTACTAGTATTCTATAAGGCTTAAATTGAAAGTAATAATTGCGCACCTTATATGTTTTTAAAGTAATGGACAGTTTCTTTTTCCGCTAATATATTTTTAATAGTTGGGTCAACGACACAATACTATAAGCTAATTGCAAAACTATTCAAACAGTTGTTAATTGATATATTTTAAGCCTATAACAATATAATCATAGCTTTCAAGAATGACAGAAAGACCAAGCCATCACTTAACGGAAATACCAGTATAAATCGATCATAACTGATTAGACCCAACAACTAATTTTGGAATACATGTATATATATATGTTTTTCAACAATAGGGTCCAAGACCCAATTCCACTGTTTAAATGCAATAGGTATATATACAGTTGGTTAACAATTTAGTCTTGTTTTTATGGTATACATATCTTCCCGACGTGAATTTGGATATTATTCATCTGATCCCGTCGCCGCATATCAACAAATAACATTTGACCCAATAGTTCATAAATACAAAGCAGACCCAATAAATAAGCAAGTTTGAGTATATATATATGAATATATATATATATATATATATATATATATATATATATATATATATATATATATATATATATATAAACGTAACGTATAGTCCAATACATTTCATCAATGACGCAAATGACGTGCTAGGGTCGCGTGCAGGGTTTACATATTTACACAAATGACGTGCTAGGTGCGCAAGCGGGGTTTACATATTTACACAAAGAGAAGATAACATAAAGACGTCAAAAATCTAGTATTTGATTGAACAATTGGTGAAAATAATATAAATATAAGTAATAAGGAATCATTCTTTTAATATAATGAGTCGATCAAATACAGTCGGATGTGATCAAATCTATCACAAATTCCTTTTGGCTTTATTGGTTTTGGTCATCCCCGACCGTATTTGATCACGTATACATGCACCTCATAATAATCTTATTCCTTAAATATTTCACGTGCACAAAAAAAAATCTTTACTCTAAATATTTGTTGATCTACAAGTGACTATATACAATAGTCTTTATGGATGTCATGTTACACCATTACAGCGATCATCAGCATAATCATCACGATGTTTTGTTTTCAGCATACTTAAATCAGGTCTTAAAAAATGTGACCAGTAATTAAGCTTCATGGTACAAATATTAAAAAAAGAAGATTTTAATGTTTATTAATTAAAACCTTTCTCTCTAAGGTCGTAAAGCGTTCCATTTAATGTAAAGAAATATTGGCAAATATCCGGGGGAATCAATTAAAATTCTTACAGTATAGTAACCTCTTTTTTTCATTTTTTTTCAATTTTTATTATCCTTGAGCTTTGCAACTCATCGGAATACAAATTATAATACATATAAATTATATACAACTGTGCAATGTGCAGTAAGTGAGTGGACATATTAAGACAATATAATCATGTACATATCAACATAAATGTATAAGTAGCTTAAACTGTAGTAATATTACAATGCTGCGCTCTGATTTTGGAAGCGCTAGATAAATATTTTCCTAAGTTATTGAGTTCCTTTGTATTGTTAACACTTAAAAGTTTAGCTAGCTTAAAAACACTTGGTTTTTTGTAATAAAAACTCTGCAGTTTGGGGGTTTGTAATTATCGTTTCAATTTGTGAACTTGATTCAATCTTGTGTCATGATCGCCCCGGCATAAGGGCTACCCATACATTGGGGAAAAAATTAATAGCAACAGATTGAAGTTTATCATAGTCTTCGGAAACATGGCGATGAGGAATCTTCTATTTGGCAATTTGATACCGGTAATACCAAAAAAAGAACAATACTAACTTTTAGTTTTGTGGTGATTGAAATTAAGCATAGTGAAGAAAGAGTAATCCCCAAAAGCTTAATTAACAAAACGATAGGGCTACATATAGGTTGCAAAGAATGAGCTCTCATAAGTCATGTCAGTTCCCCTTTTTATCAAATAAATAATTTAATTAATATTCCATGATTTTAATTATTTCTTATCAAATTTAACTGATTTCTTTTTTGACAGAGATGATAGCGTCCTTGAATCGTGTGATGCCGGTGAACACCAACCGAGAGAGGAGGGTGAGATACCAGCACCCTAAGGGCGCCCCGGACGCCGACCTCATCTTTGGATCCAAGTAAGACCACCCGTCAGCAACACATCAACAAGTACAGTTGCTATATAGAATCATGACTCCACTTCACAGCTCTTCTTTCGTGTTATTCAGTTTTAAACTATGATCAAAGGATATTAAATGTGACTGAGTTCTTGATCTGTTTTTCATTTGTTGTGTTTTCAGAAAAAGATGATGGAAAGAGAAGAGACAAAACAGGGCAGTAGTCAGGAAGTCAAACGCCTTGACCAGAGGCCTCGGGCAAATTCCAAATGAACCAGCGGGGGGGGGGGGGGGGGGGGGGGGCTTAATTTTTATATTAGACAAAATCAGAAATTAAAGTACTACGCTACGATTGAGGGCTAGATGTGTTATTGCGATGAATCGTGTTGTGGTGGGAGGGACATAATCACAGAGTCTGATTTCTGAATGAACGCTTGCCATGTGTTGTGTACAATATTATAGGATTCTCGGACTATGTGAATGACAATATAAGATATATATAATCATGTGTATGTGTCTGTGTGTTACAGCTTTTCTGTCCTCCAAAAGATTCCTAAGGTGCATAATCTCAGAAATATTATTTACATGATGAATTTCTCTGGTTGTACTTTGGAAGATTAAAACAAGTTTACTTTACAGTGAACTGTACATTGTACATCCTACAAGTAGCTAAATTAATATGGATGAGTTTCGGTACATATTTTTCACTGCTTTGTTTTCATTGTGTAAATTGTGAAATTACGAAGAAGTTGACATGTTTCCTTGGTAACAGAATTGCGTGGCATCTGATTTGTTGGAAAAGTTTGAATACATGCATAGACTTGCTGAGCAGGTACGAGTTATTGGCAGATGTATTGGTTATTCTGATTTACCACTCAAAAGGTTGCATTCTTAAGAACCACCCCTATGCTTCAGTTTGTGAAACTAAGTATATGCAATCATCCTCAGTGGTGAAATCGTGACCAACAACTAATAATGGGGCCCCAAGAGAGTTGAAAGTTAGAAATAAAAATATATAGTAGAAATAAAACTACAATGCTACAATATGTGAAATTACTATGCACGTATCTTCAGACAGTATAGATTGTATAAATTGTTAGCTAACCTGAGCTGAAAGCTCTAGTATACCTGACTCCAATTTTCAATATCACTATTAATGTATCAATCTTTTTAAGGTAAAAAAGGGCGGCTGGCCCCTCTATGATGCTATGTACCTAATGGTTAGGTCTAACTTTGCAAAAAAAAAAAAATAAGTGGGAGGGGGCAAAGCTCATTTGTCATCTTAAAGATCTACATAAATATGATCATTCCGGAAATTGTTGAATATTTCTGTCAATATTGAATTTGACGAGATGCCAAATTTCAGATGCCAAAATGGAATCTTTCGGAAATGAAAAATGCAAGAAAATTCAACTTAATGTAGTGTAGAAATCAAACCTGTTGAATTGTTTAATTATTATGATTAACGAGTAAATAATTTAAGACAACTTTAAAATCACCTAGAATTGGTCAAAGAGAGATAACTCCAATATATCACACACACTTTACTACAAGTATATGAACATTTTTACGTTGTTTTGATTAAATAAAATACTTGTTTACGTCTTCTGCGGAAATCCGTACAAATATCAAAAAGGGACAATATTTCAAAACACAGTATCATCCCCTTCCCCTTAACTAATGGGTTTATAGCTTATTGCATGTAACGTGTAAACCGTTTAGCGTTTCGGGCAAAGCGTGCAGCGTTTCGGGCAAAGCGTGTAAATCGTTTCGAGCAAATCGTTTCGAGCAAACCGTGTGAAACGTTCATCAGATTTCATTCGGAACTCTCTGACAATTTAATTGTTTCAAAATAGCGCTCGTGTTAAACATTTCTTTAAACTGATTGGCAAAACTCATTTGAGATATTCTCGTGAAATAAATCTATAAGAAATAATATACTATACTTATCTTTTTACAAACTTGAATTAATTTTTAACAAACAAAAGAAAAGTACGCGTATTGAAAGAAGACTAGTTACTCAGACAACCAGTACACATAACCTCGGACATCTGGTAAGACCTGCACCTGGCTGAACCTGTCAATCAAACTCTGTGTATTTGTTTTCATTGGATGGTCACGCGTCTCTTTTTTTGTCAATAGCCAATAGAAATTTAATGACTTCAAGGTAGTCGGAATCAGTATTTGATGATGCACACAATTTCAATGATAGATTATTTAACATTAATTTGAACAAAATTAAATGTAAACATAGAAAGAAAATATACTGTTCATTTCTATGAAATGCGGGAAGTAAATTCTTCTGAATCCCGATTAAAAATATTTCTACAAGTTATTATTTTGATTATTTAAACACTGATACCGGAAAACAACAAGTAATTTACACACTGAAATTTTCCTAAAATGTACACATGCAATTAATTATTATGGGAATCTATATGCATGGTACTTAATTCAAATAGATTAATTTATGATAGATATATTGTACGCCGTTATGCAGGGCGCCGGTTATGTATACGAATATTGAGACAAAAATCTAAATCATTTTTTATTTTTTGTTCTTTCCGAAATCAAAAATAGTAATGACAACTTTCTTTATTGTTTAATCCATTGATTTTTCTCTGTGATATTATGTACGGAACATTTATTTACGCGAATGATTCGACATAAAAAAAATTAATCGGTTGTTTTATAGCATTTTTCTAACTTATGTGACTAATTTTATTTTACATAACTTTCAAAATTATCAATGTAAATAATTACAGGTTTATTTACAGTTAGTATTTTTACATCGTATTCTCTGAAACCAATAAGAATATTAATGTGAGAAGAAAAAACAAATCCCGCCGAATACTGAAAAACCAAATTATCAATGTAAATAATTACAGGTTTATTTACAGTTAGTATTATTACATCGTATTCTCTGAAACCAAGAAAAATATTAATGTGAGAAGAAAAAACAAATCCTGCCGAATACTGAAAAACCGATTTCAGTTTGTAATTATACGGATTTTATTTTTGGTATTAAATATTGTGTTACGGTAACTTTTTTCTCTGGAATTTTTATTATTTACGGGACTAATAAGAATCATGGATATTTCTTTTGAACAATAAATATTTTTATAGAAGTAATATTTTTGACTAGTTCTGTGAATAAATAATTTTTTGCTTTAAATATAAGTACCAAATTAATTTAATTAATCAATTCAATACTTATGTACATATATATTTCTAATATCAGTATTTCAATTATTTCGTGTTTTCTTAAAATTAATTCCTACTAACAGAGTAAGGGTAAAATCCGAGAGGACCCGAATCGATCAGGATAAAAGCGTGTCCAAAGCGTGTGAAAAGCGAGCAAATCGTTTCGTGCGAGAATCGTTTCGTGTAAACCGTTCAGCGTTTCGTGTAAATCGTTTAGCGTTTCGGGCAAAGCGTGCAGCGTTTCGTGTAAACCGTTCAGCGTTTCGTGTGAACCGTTTAGCGAGCGTGCAGCGAGCGTGTGGTGTAGTAGTACGTTTCAGGGTCTGTAATATGTGCTGAATTATGTCCAAATGTCTTCAATGATGAAAATAATAATATCTAATACCGAATCGTTGTTAAGCATCGATGCAACATTAACACCAAGAGGATGGGCAAAGAAGCGGGTAGAGCACACTTTTTTGCAAATCACAAAATACTATACAAAATTGTCCCTCCACTTTTCTGTAACTGTAAGAAAATTTTTTGAAATCATACATCAAAAAGCATTATATAAATCCCTGTAATATATTTTTGAACTGTAAATAACAACAACCCCCCCCCCACCACCACCACCACCACCACCACTACCCCGGGATATGAATTTTGATTTTTTTTTTTATTGCACTTAGGGGTATGGCTGCCCCCTTTAACTTCGAAGCAATGCTACGTGCATAAAACTAACATATTCATCTGATTTACGTTGTCAACATTGTATTCTTTTTCTCAAAATATCCTTTTAATAGCGTCTTATTAAACAGTTCAGCCGCTAACATACTCCGAAACTTTGAAAATAAGCAGCGGCTTATTTTCAGTTTTGGTAAGAAATTGGGGGGGGGGGGGTAATTTTCAAAACTGTCTTATATTCAATTCACGGCTTATTATCCAAACAAAATACAAGTAAAGACGAGAGCACAATCATGGCTTATTATAAAACCAATAAATTGTAATCGATCGATTGTTTGTTCTAGGATATCCAGCTATTATAAACTGTAATCTGTAAGAGTAAAATTTTGATACAAACATAAAGAAGTGCACTTATTGATGCTTTAGAAGCCGAATATATCATGCTTTTAATTGTTTGATATTAAAAAAATAAAACAACGTAATTCAACAAATGCTTGACGCGATGACTATTTTTCATTAGAATTTTTTGTTGTAACAAAACATTCAACCAAAAAGTTTCAGGAAAATAAACCCACGAGTCTTGACGGTCACCTGAGTACTATAGCCCTTTCATGTACTCCCGTGTTTGCATTTTAAAGCTTCATTTTGGGGTCTATAAACTCAATTATCGATTCCTAAAAAAAATACATGTTCACTATGTTCATACCCCCCCCCCCCTTCCAAAGAAAAACTATAGTAAACTGTCAACCAATGCTCAAAAGACATCGATTGGACAAGACTCTTATTGACATAATCTACTGACCAATTGACCTTTTGAACTGGAAATGCTATAACAACGGTCAGCCTGTATACAGGGTTTGATGACAACATATCATCCACCCACCTACCTACACATGTAAGTAGATAGCACACTTCCTGGAAGGGACATAATCATTAATATTAAAGAAAATGGGGCATTACATCTCCGATGCAACAAACAACATTCATTTGTTTCACTTTCTAAAGAGAATTTTTAAATGTTCCAGTTTTAACAATTTTTACCAGATCACGCAAACATCCAAACATTTTACTCCATCCGTTTGAATTTGGAAGTCCATTCCAATACCGTAATATTTAAAATTATGGGGTAAAAAAATAACTGACACCAATTATCAAAGTTGTTTACAAATCATTTATTAGACATGATAACACATTATTTAAGGTATACAATATACAACTGCAGGGTTTATTACTAGAGTGTAAGAAACAATAGTTAATCAATCTTCAGTGACAGAAATCATAATGGACAAAGATCAAATAAACACCATTCAAATGTTCAACAATTGGGTAACTTCAGATGCTCTGCTTTGAGAAAAGAAAATGCATGATTTATATTTTTATTCTTATGAAAAAAGATTGAAATTAACTCATAACTTAATATAAAGGACGGATAAGAAAATGTTTTTCAAAGTTATTTAATTCAACTTTTAGTGTCATTTTGTAAACATTAAAATGTTTTGATTTCTTTGACATATAGTAATCAAAGTACTGAAGTACTGACTGGAGTTGATTTTATCGATTATTATTTATTTTAAAATCAACGATATGTAATTTTGCATGCATGGCAAGTAAATTCCTATAAGTATTTAAATTACGCACATTTTTATAGTATGAATTCTCCTACAGAAAATTCGTGAAAATCCAATATCAATCTTTTTGTGTAATATTCAAAGAATAAGTCCATAAAACTGCGTATCAGTAATCGAAATAGTTATGAGAAATTGTATAGATCCAAGCAAAATTGAACTCTAGTCTCGATCAACGAGACGCTCCGCTGTATCCATTAATCTCCGACAAGCAAGAGAGACTCTCTGCTTGTCAGAGATTTACGGAGACAGCCGAGCGTCTGGTTGAACGAGACTATATTGAACTCTGGCGTAGGAATACATAAAATGTACGACTTCAAAAAATATCTAAATTGTCCCTACCATTTAGAATCTGACTATTTACAAGGTATCTTTAAATTAGTTTCCTTGAAAAGCAATGCTTAGGAAGTCATTACATCGAATTTATTTATTAGAACTAAATGTTGTCAGCGGTGTTGACTTGTGCTAAGGTCCAAACACTGTTTCACTTTCGGTTTGTCTGAGTAACTGCATAGGAAAGTTGATTAAAATCAACTCCCAAAAAGGTTTTTCTGGTTGTATTTTTATAATGCACATAGTTTATTTTGACATTAAATGTATAAACATTTAATTCATTGACAATACAATGACTACACTAAAACAGTTTGTTATTATAATGTATAAACATGATAAACAAAACAATGATATTGTTGACATGAACTAAATGGATGTTAATTTTATATGCATGAATCTATTATATAATATAATTAATTATCTTTATGCTAATACATGTACATGTTTTATATATCCACACAGTCAGTTTTTCAACATGTAATAGATATAAACAATGTTACACTGCTGTGTAATTTTCTAGACATATTGTATTTTCTTTACTTTACCTGTTAACTCGGTCACAAAGAGGTTGTCTCTGGTGTCCACACATAAACCAAATGGAGTCTGTAAATGACAGTTGTCAATGTAGCGGAGGAACTGTCCGTCCTGATTCAGGATGTGGATACGGTCGTTGTCATAGTCTGCTGTCAGGATCCGACCCTGGCTGTCTGTTGTGATGCCGAGTGGAGAAAATAATCCCTTGGTAGTAGAGGGAAGACCAGTGTAGGTAAACCGGAGTTTCCCGGCCTGATTGACCACCACGACTGCACGGGCTATAGGGTCTGACACACAGATATCTAGGTTCCTGTTCTCACTGATGTATTTTATGTCACCACATGAATAGAGAGGTTGTCCTTTGTCATCGTACTGAATACTTTGCTTCTCTGTGGAGCCAGAGTAACACACAACTTTTGTTTGTTTATTATCACCACTGTCCATGACAACCAGGAGGTCACCAGAGGAGGTACTACAGACACCGCGAGGTCTCCAACCCCGTAGTCTGATCACTACCTTTATCTTTTTATTCTTCACTATGTTCACAGTTCTATCATCGTAATCAGTATAAACTAGACCCCCACTCCTTGTTACTGCTATGTCTTGTGGATAGTTCCCTGACTTGGTTTTGACTGACTTCACTAGTTCCCCACTAAGGTTATAGAGTCTCATGATTTTGTCATCACCACGCATCCACATCTCCTCATCACTAAGACAGGACACATCTCGTAGTGTATATTCTCCATACTTGGTGTTTATCTGTGTGATAATCCGTGGTACATCAATGAGCGGTCTGTCCGGGGGAGAGGACTCAGCACCAGGAGATTCCATGGTGTAAACTTGTTCTTCTGTTTTGATAGATGACGCTGACAGAGAACCAAACTGTTGATAAAGCTGTTCTTTGTTGATCTTCTGAGGGGTAAAACTTGGTAAGGACACTGTGAGTTTAGGAGGCAATCTCCTGAATTCATCATTCCTGGATTTGTAGGCAGAGACACGGCTGACATCATTCGAGTGCAGTAACTTCTTCAGTACAGCAATGGTCTGTGTGATTTCAGAAATATTGTGTTTAATTTCATCTTCTTGTTGATTTAGGACAGCCAGGTTTTTGGTGTCCATTCCCTCCACGTTAGATTTCATGTTTCTGATAATGGTGTTTATTTCTCTGTGCAAGTCTTCTCCATGTTTGTCGATTTCTGTTGTTAATTTCTGGGAGTTTTCATTCAGAGCAGATTTCTGGACTGGGATAATGAATGCATTCTCTTGATATTTAGGATAAATGGATTTCTCTAGTTCTTGTAAATCTTTTTGAATGATTTTTTTCTTGCTGTCAATGTTTTTAGTTATTTCAATAAATTTATGGCCGCAGTGTTCATTAGAGGAAGCACATGTTGCACAAATGGGAATGTCACAATGTTTACAGTAAAGTACACTTATGTTTGAGGAATGGTTTGGACATTTAGGAGTATATCCTCTCTTTTCAAATGGCAGCACTTTGTGTTCTTTGGATAGATCAGAGAGATGTTCCCCCACACAGGCTTTACAAAGATGTATAAGACAAATGTCACAGTACATTGGGGGGCCCTGGGTCTCACAGAGACGACACCGTAACACATCCTGGGCCCAGCGCTTGTCCATGGTCAGATGCTTTTACTCATGTTCTGAAAAATAAATGGTTGATAAATCACTATTTTAGTTTTTGTCAATTTCACTATTTCTTATAAAAACTTTGGTATTTTTTGAAGAAAGAAATTCTTCTTGTTGGAAACAGGACACTTTAGAGCTTAAAAGGTAGTAATTAAGGCATTTAAATTCTTTTAAACAAACATTTCTCATATATAACTTGTTTTAAAGAATGTGACTGACTATTTAGGACATTATAAATATCCCAAACAGGCTATGATGACCGCTTTGGATGTCTGGTACCGTCCCAACCTGTTGAACCAGGTCCGTAGGATAATATCATTTAATATACAAAGTGCCGGTAAGCACTGAGAGCTCTAACTCCAAACCGAAAAGAAAATTCAAACTACTGCTCTCTTTGACCTAATGGATTTTTTCATCAGAATAGTGAACCCATCATTCCCAGTAAATTGCAAATGGCTTCCTTACCCACATTCTTGTGAGATCCAGGGAAAAAAATCTTTTGAAAAATATATTGGGGATAAAAAGGCACTTATCAAATCTAAATGGGCCATAATCGTAACTTCTCAAATATTTTTGTAATCAAGGCGAGCCATTATGGGTCTAGACTCCATTTCATTGCTTTTATATCTTTTGGCAACATTTTTGGCCAGTTCGGGACAGAAACAAGCCAGTTGAAAAGTTTATATTCTTATCCTCAAATGTACAAGATGGCGGCACATCCCCCATAACGATTCCCTCAAAACTACTCATACGATAGTACATTTTCATTTTTTGTCAAATAATTTCGCCAACTCTGTAATAGAGGGCAAAGCCCTCTCACGGGCCTAGAGTGACAATTTGTTTAATTTTCTATGCTTAATGAAACAATCAATCCTTTTTTTAAATACAAATAAGACGTTTTAATCATCGCTAGAGCAGTCGGCTAATTGTATTCAGCGCGTCGGCGCGCCCGCACGTCCATCTCATCTCTTGTATTCCAAGTAAAATCTTCCCATAGTAAAACACTCAAAAGACGTGATTTTTCTTTATTTTAAAGCATTATCGCTTACATTCTTTAGTGACTCAAAACAAAGTTCTTTGCATTTCATTTTTAATTCATGATTTGACAATGGATTTGTCTATTTTGCTATAACTTTCCACGGTTAAAGCTTTTGCTTTTATTTTCTTTGGACATCAGCTAACATTCTTTTTTAATCTTTAATATGACATTGATCCTGAAGTCCAGTCTACTTTCCTAAGACTAATCTTGGCATTAAATGCCAACAGAGACATAAACAACATAAACACAAATGTTTTATGTCTCTGATGCCAAACAGGGTATCGGTGTTTTACAAACACATACTGTCCGTGTTTATTAATACCAACTTAGAATATATAATCGTCTAGAAATTGGACTCGTTGAGTCAAAAGCCCAACTGGCCTAAACATTATAAACCGGGGTATGCATGGTATGGGGTCGTCCACCGTATTTAAATTAACATGATGTATAATCGCAAGATTTCTCCATACTGCCTTTAGTGTGAATGATATCAAATATATGTTAACACACGGCTAATCGTCGTCTGAGCAATGATATCGTAAGGTCAATGACAAGAAGGCCCATGGCTTGTACAGACATTTTCTATAACTTTAAATTTTCTCCCGCACCTATTCCCGATATACATGTATTGTTATTATTTTATCAAGTAAGAACTTCTTGCCAATTTAAATAATAATACAAGGTACTTCTATACATATGCGCACAGTATATTAACCAAATAATACGTTTCCCCCTCAGCCTTGAACCCATACCTTATTACATGATCAATGAATACTTATCCAGGACCAGTACGATTTCACCGCGTGGATGGTGGTCCAGGGCACAGATGTCTAACATTGTAATATATATTTTAGAAATATGATAATTTTCTGTACTACAATAATAATTATTATTACTCATTATCGCAAGAAATATTTTTAACATCATTCAGCTGCTTGTGCTTTCCTCTCCCCAATGCTCTCGAGAAAAAATAAAACTGATTTCTAGCGGTATTTAGCATTACATGAAAATAACATGAAGTTTGATGACAAAAAACGTAAATTGTATTATAACGAACATCAAACAAACAGAATTCACGGTAGTATTAAACATTTTTAGATTTTTCTCTCATTCATTTATCATTTCTACATTCTCATATACTAAATCTTTCTAATAGATTTCTATTGAAAAAGACACCAACTGCCTCATTTAAATCAAACTCATTGATATCAGTATTATTTATTACTTTGTGTATCAATTACCATCGGTTCTTGCAGAGTGAAACATCGTGCCCGATGAAAATAAAATCGTATAATCGATAATCTAATTTACAAACGAAACCTGTTGCGCGAGCGCGCGGACGCGCCGAATACAGTTAGCCGAGCGCAGTCAGTTTGTGTTGGTAATCGGAGCTCATTTCGTTTACGCACTCATCAATTTGTATGTTTAATGATTTTAAATTGTAACACAATACGAAAAAAGTAAAATTGAATGCAATTTACCTTTTAAAAACGATAAAACTCCATGAAAAACACAAAAATTATATCACTTTTTGTCCAAACATCCAGTTTCGAAGAGAAATAACTTTTTTATAAGTGCAAATAAACCTCTATTTCGTGCAAATACGATCGATAGTAAATTATTTCCTGGATCTTTTAAAACATGTTAGAAGTCTGCCCAAAAAAATAATAGCAAATAGGGAGATTTTCTTGAGCAAAATGCATTAGGGTTAAATACTTAAAAATTATGCATAATGGGAAGTACTGAATTGCATTTACAATCATAAATATGCATTGCACACTAAATGTAAGACATTTGTCAGACAAACTCAGATTAAATTATATACCCCGGTATGTACAATATAAGGACATAATTTGCACCTTATGAATTAGTTATATATAGGGTATATCAATTCTCTTGTTTTAATGCACAAATCAATCATTGAATGTTAAATAATTCAGTGTTTGGATGACAAATTTTAGTGAATTAAGGGACCAAAAATAATCTCAATATCTGTCCATACAAGGAAAATATTGTCGAGAAAAATTGATTTTCTTATTTAAAAAAAATATATATTACTCTAGATCTTTAATTCATGTTTTATGCATACATTTAAAATAAGGGAGTAAAAAGTTAAAATACTTTATGCTGAGAAATTATCCAGAGATTTGCGATGTAAATACTACATGTAGCTGCAGCCTGGTATTATCCAATATATGTATGAATTACTTCAGATTAGAATCTAAGACATTAAAATAATATACATGTACATGTGTATATTTATGGAGGGTAATCGTGTTCAAAAATCCAGACATGTAAACTTGTAAATCCGAATATGCAATCGTATTGATGTGCGAGCCTGAGCATGAATATGTGTAATTCTGATCGTGTAACCTATAAAACTCGGGCATAAACACGTGTAAGATTTGACTCAGTTCCTTCGCATGATGCACATTTTGCAACTTTATGGTTTACATTAGTTAATTAAACCTTCAACTTTGCACACTTTCAATCCGTAGTTTCTGCAGTTGTAACTTCAGGCTCGGCAATAGCACATCTGACATGATACAAATTGACAAGTGTAAAGTCTACAAGTTTGTCGAATTTTGACATGACCTTATATGGAAACAGTGACGTCACTGATAGAAAAAGGCTAGCTGCAGGTAAAGGCATGCCATAATCACCGGAATAGGGACGGAATAAATAAAAAAAAATATTAGGTAAGCCTATAATCATATTATCTCTGGATAACAACATTTCATAGAGTATTATTTTTCGGAAAATTAAATTATGAGATTGGTGTACATTTTATCAAGAGAATGTATAAAAGATGCGAGTAAAGAATTCGATCGGCTTCAGATATCCTCTTTGAACTGAAAAAAATTACATTTAATGACTTTGTTTGAATACACGTGTATAAAGATATATATTATTCATAGGCGTCTGAACCGGGAGGGGGAGGGGCTAGGGGGGGGGGACTTACCCCCCCCCCCACTTTTTTGCCAAGTTAGACCTAACCATTAGGAACATAGCAACATGGAGGATTCAAACCCCCCCCCCCCCCCCCCCCCCGTACTTTTTCCTTGCAACAAACAAAATTGTTCCTTAAAAGACCATAAAGAGAATGAAATATTAATAGTGATATTGAAAATCACTAGTCATAGTAGGTCATAGAGTCATAGTAGGTATACTAGCACCCCCCCCCCCCCCCGCACTACCACGGATTAGGAATTTCATGATTTGGGGGGGGGGGGGAATTGGGCAGGTAAGATTGGAGTTATTGGTATACCCTCCCCCACGGATTAGAATTTTCATGATTATGGGAATTCTTGTCAATATTTTTCATGATTAGTTTAGCCCCCCCCCCCCTTTCAATTTGCTTCCGACGCCACTGTTATTAGAGTACATGCAACAAATTGTTAAAGTATAGGCCTCGGCTGAATTAAGGAAATATCTCCAAATGCATCCTTATCGCTACCACAAAGTTGTGACAAGACCCCTTCCCCCCCCCCCCCCCCACGCGAAAAATTACACGGGGTCCGTCAGCTGAGTTGCAAAGTTATCGATAAGAAAAACAAACTATTTAAAGACATTGGTTTTGAGATTGTGATTACCCGGTAATATGAGACATAAGAAGCGACACCTTCTTTTAAAAAAAATGAATAAAAATTCCAAATATAAGGTTAACTGTCGTGAAATTAAAATGTGTATAAATTATTTTAAGAAATGTTTCTTTGCATTGTCGGCAATATATAGGAAAAAAAGCCTTTCATGCAGGTAAAAATTGACATTTTTAAAAAATTATCTTAAGCATTTATTACGGGATTGAGTATGACGTCCTGAATGTCGGTTCAATACAGACTCACTTTGTGAAGTTGGCTGATAAAAATTTTCTGGAGAGCTAGTATAATACAGCTTTACAGCCACTTGTGAACTAGCTGCAGGTATGTAGCTCCCTCAGGCTGTCTAAAAATACAGATGGACGATCTTTGAGCTACAGTGCCTCCTATAGTAAAACTTCAATTTACAGCGCACAAAAATATGCGCTAGTTTTTTTAAAATTATTATTGAAGATTGTGTTATTATTTATCTTTCACTTACACAACAACAAAAAGTATAAATACATGTAAAGTAACATAAATTTTTCCGCGAAAAATTACCAAATCCTTGCAGGTCATTTATTCTAACTAATTCAGAAAAATAACAAGAGTAAAAATGGGGTACTATATAAGCAATCTTTTTGCAGTTCAACAGCTGATATTTTTATAAATTATCAGAAATCAAAATCCTAGCAATTTGCATACTTCTGATATATATGTATAAATGATCTGCAAAAGAACAACTTCCTATCTTGAAAACTGTTCGAGGAGTTATCGGTACAATAATGGTACCTTTTTGACAGCCACTCGCCCGTCTGCAATTTTTACTATTTCAATAATCGGAAACCCGGTTAAAAATTCACTGCAAAATTCTTAGAATTCAGAAGCAATGGAGTTACATGGGCCCTCACGGCGGTCTTCGAACCCCATGCCGCTCAAAATATATTTACCCCCTTAGGAAATTTCTTGATCCGTCTCATTTCTAGAAAAGAGTACGCATTTACTTATATTCCAGTTTAAATTACATGTCAATTTTTTTTAGAGATATAAGATATTAGGCAATTCCTTTTATAATGCCATGAGAATTATATTACGGAAATTAGCGCATTCGTCACATCGGCAACGGGTTTTTTTTTCTACATGAACCTCTTCCTGTTTGGTCCAGTTTCAATCATACCTCAATTTATTTTCTAAAAATAATACCGGTGTTTTCGATAGAAAAGGTGTCGTTCATTAAAAGCTTATTGCAACAGTTTAGCTGATTATTATGTTTATTTTTCGTTCATTCCGGTCCGGCGGTTACGGCATGCCTTTTCCCGCAGCAAGGCAGTTGCCATATAAGGTCATGTTAAAATTCGACAAACTTGTAGACTTTACATTTGTCAATTTGTATCATGTCAGATGTGCTATTGCCGAGCCTGAAGTTACAAACGCAGAAACTACGGATTGAAAGTGTGCAAAGTTGAAGGTTTAATTAACTAATGTAAACAATAACGTTGCAAAATGTGCATCATGCGAAGGAACTGAGTCAAATCTTACACGTGTTTATGCCCGAGTTTTATAGGTTACACTATCAGAATTACACATATTCATGCTCAGGCTCGCACATCAACACGATTGCATATTCGGATTTACAAGTTTACATGTCTGGATTTTTGAACACGATTACCCTCCATACATATTAATAGAATCAAAATAACATCAAAAATGCAGCTTAAATCTTATGGAAGGGAATTACCGCCAAAATCTTATGTCTTGCTTTTATTCTTATTATGCTTACTTCTTTATTCTTCAGTACATTTACACTTGCATGTCACTTTATTGTTTTCATATTCATGCTTATCTTATTTCACTTTGATTCTCTTTTATCCTTCATTGTTAGCCTAATTCTATGTTGCAACATTCTCTTCTTATTCGTGAAAATTCTTTCTTCTATCTCTGTTACAAACGTGAATTCAAACACGCAAACCATAAAGCACTTTCAATAAAGACGAATACAAGTTGCATGAATTCAATGCTGCATTATGACGCCAGGCGGCAGTGTGCGCGCTACAATTGCTGCTCCCCGAAAAAAAACAACGTAGCTAGCTTAAATGTGGGATGTTTCGCACCATGACATTTCGCTCCAATGTTTATATGTTCAGATCAAGAAATGGAGGGGAGTTTTATGTACTAAGGGATAATTTATAATTTTCTTTTCCGGGGAGGGGGTGGGGGTAGGTCGAGTTCTATTTTCAGTAGGTTTACTATGTGAATTTAAAAAAGTTT
Organism: Magallana hongkongensis; assembly: GCA_015776775.1. Taxonomy (NCBI): domain Eukaryota; kingdom Metazoa; phylum Mollusca; class Bivalvia; order Ostreida; family Ostreidae; genus Magallana; species Magallana hongkongensis. Next base: position 14,194,385 of record CM027470.1, read on the forward strand.
GAATTTTCAAGGGTGGTGGGGTGACTGGACCCCCCTCCCCCAAATAAAATAAAATTTTAAGTCTGCGCATCAGTTACATATATGAGACGATGTAATCTTACAGTTCTCATAATTAGCACCCGTATCATAATTATCATCATCGCAAGCTTGATATGGAAGTCGGTCAATTCAACTCTTCAAGACCAGTTGACAGGTAGACATGTATGAGGTTCATGTCTCTAAGTTACATGTATCATAGCTTAAACACCTTCAAATCTAAACATGGACATTCAGTTACATGTACATGATTTATATTAAAATAAACAAACCTACAATAAGCATGGCTGTGAATGATACATTGTACATAAACATTTTTATCACTTCGAAAATTTGTGTAAATAAAAAGAATACATTATTTATGTTTTGTATTTTGGAAGGAAATTTTTTTTTATTTAGAACTTTATATAAATTTTTTTTTATTAAGATTTGATTTAGATTTTAAACCAAAACGTATAAACATTCATATCACATACCGTATTTTAATCTCTTTGCCTGGTTTGTTTTCGTTTACTCATTGTGTAGTTAAGTCACTGATACTTTAGATTCGTTAATTTTTCCGCGTATACGTATAATTACTTCTGCGATTCAACCGTTCTGTGCCGAATCGCTAGAATATAAAATCGCGTGCACCAAACTTTGTTTCTATATCACAAGTTCAAAACTTTTAGAAAAATAAGTGCATGAGACTTTAAAACCTGAAGTTTTAAGTTTTTAACCCGGAATTTCTCGCGGAAATTAATCATCGCATTTAATCAGGGATACACAGTACTGTAGCCTAACGAGAAGTACATAGTGATTCATGCAAGTGATAATTTTCACACGTACTTGAGTACAGGAAAAGCTATTTCTAAGCATTTCGTACCCCAGTCCTTTTATTGTTTTTCAAAAACATCTTAAAATTTAGTTTATTTTTATTTCTATTTCATCTACTTGTTCCACGGGTACCTCTCAGTCTGGACAGAACCATGCACCAACCTTCCTCTTTTCACCTCAAATGAAAATGAAGTCCTGTCGACAAGTACGTATGACATGTTCCTTTCCTAAAAATTAACCGTTCGATCATGCAAATAATTTGTTACTGCATATATATACATGTACGGTACATTGCATTGCGGATCTAGAATGAGATCGGATCCACCCCAATGGAAAATTCACACTTATTTAATTAACCAATAAAATAATTAATACAAAATTATCTGTCAGAAATCCCCCACCCCTATGATTTTTTTAAAAACCGCGCGGGGGCATTGTACATGTATACAAAACAAGAGGCCCATGGGCCACATCGCTCACCTGAATAGCAGTTCCTTGTAACATTACATTTCGTAGCATATGCTTTTTCTATTTTAAACATTGAACCCCTTTCGGGGGACCCAGTATTGGTCCGAGGTTTATGGTTGGCTTGAACAACATAAATAGTAACATAGGAATGAAAATGTGTAGCACTGCGGTGGGACCGCACGTACACAGCCTGAAAAACTGAACGTAGAAGAGTTCCACTTCAAGAGGAATAACTCTCAGACTGTACAGAACATCAAGAAAGATAACTCTTGGTTCCACTACATTTATTTAGAGTTTACACAATTTGAGGATCCTTGCATAGTAATCTCACAAACTGTAGCATTATAGTTCTCGAGAAAAACTTTTTACAAACATTTTCAATATATCTTTCTATGTTAAACTTTGAACCCCTCTTGGGGCCACAGTATTAGTCCAGTACTAAAGTTTCAATTATTTGGAATCTACATTATTTAAGGATGCTTGCATAGTAATCTCACAAGCTGAAGCATAATAGTTCCCTAAAAAGCCATTCTTAAACATTTTCCCTCTATATTTCTATGCTAAACTTTGAACACCTCTTGGGGCCCCAGTATTAGATTGAGGTCACGGCTTTTATAATTTCGAATCTACACTATTTGAGGATGCTTACGTAGTTATCTGACAAATTGATGCATTGTAATTCTCGAAAAGAAGATTTTTAAACATTTTCCATATATACTGGTACTTCTACATTTAACTTTAAACCCATCTTGGGTCCCCAGTATCAGTCCAGGGGTCACTATTTTAAAACTGTCGAACCTTCATTATCCAAGGTTGTATGCATGATAGTAATCTCACAAACTGAAGCATTGTATTTCTCGAGAAGAAGATTTTTTAACATGTTACCTTAATATTTCTATAATAAACTTTGACCCCCTCTTGGGGCCCCAGTTTTGGTCCGGGGTCACGATTTTACCAATTAGGAATCTACATAAGCGAAGGATGCATGCATAGAAATTCCACAAACTATAACATTGTAGTTCTTGAGAAGAACATTTTTAAACTTTTCCTGTTTTTTAAAATGTTTAAATTTTGAACCCCTCTTGGTGCCCATCAGTTCTCCGGGGGTTACGATTTTTACAAATAAGAATCTACATTATTTAAGGATGTACATGTATGCATAGTAATATCCCAAACAGTTGCATTGTAGTTCTTGAGAAGAAGATATTAAAACATTTTCCTATATATGTTAAAATCTAAACCCCTCCTGGGGCCCCATTTTTTGTTCGGGGGTCACAATTTTTACAATATAGAATCTTCACTATATATACATATGTACAACCTTTTGTGTAAATATTGGCATTTTTGGTGCAGTGGTTCTTGAGAAGAAGATTTTTAAACATTTTGCATATGTAGTTCTATGTTAAACTGTGAACCCCGCCTGGGGCCCCAGTCCGAGGGTCACGATTTTTACAATTTAGAATTTTCACTATATATACAAGCTTTTGAGTAAATATTGGCATTTCTGGTGCAGTTTAGAATCTTCATTATACATATCAAAGGCCGGAACGCCCACAAAGGCCTTGAGCTGACATTTTCTTTAAAATAGGTATCATTAATTTAAATTTTTTGTACCAATAGTCGTATATCAAATAATATCAAACTAAAAATATTATGTGTAACTATATTAGTACATATTATCGCATAGCCCCCTAACTCCGTCACTACCCTAACTCCGTCACTTTCGGGAAACTCCTCGCCGTTTGAAATCAAGTACGATTATGACGTCATTTTTTACATGTCAAAAATCTTTAATCAAATGTCAACAATTTGCAACGGTTAAATTTAAGAATATGTCAAAAAATAACAGAATTAAACCTTGTTCATTTTATGCACTATTAATTGTGTGAAATCGGCTAAAACTTTTTCACGGGTGCACTAAAATATCGATATTTCTGACATGCGGGCCCATTTGATCATTTACGGTGGTCAGCCATTTTTAGAGAGGTCAAGATGAAACATTTCACATGTAACACATTTTTGATTAAGGTAATTAATACATTTTTTTCAGACCGCAATAGCCTTTATGCACTACTCTTGATGATAACGTCAAATCGCTCATGCCGATACCTTTGCCTTATACAAGGTATAGACATATCCGGTATATCGCTATTTAGAATATGCTACATATCTAAAAATGTAATAAATAAATAATTTAATAAGTAATATATTAATTAATGATATAAAATATTTGAAATATATAAGGACATAAATCAAACGGCATCCATAAATTCTGAAAGGCCATTGTGATTGTTGTTACATGGACCCATTTTTTATTCTGGCGATCATTTCATTTCGATGAAATTAAATACAATTTAAATTGTATACACCGATTTTAATTATTTTAACTTGGCCTATTTACAAGTTGAGTTTAAACTAAATTGTTAATGTGTCTTCATTCCCTGCCATATCATAGAGCATGTGGGTGACGGAGTTAGGTTCATAAGTTATGATAGCACGTGTGATAAACGTCGAATTCAGAGGGCTTATTTGAATAAAAATAAAAATATTTTTGTTAATAATTTTATAATGTATATTGTTTCAGATTATATTTAGTGATTGCAAATGATAAAAACCACAAAAAATAATTTACAGAAAAACGCGGGAGGTTTTCTGCTTATGGTGACGGAGTTTGGGTACTCGGGGATATAGTATTTATTGCCAAGGAGACAACATACAAATAAACATAAAACATGGGTTCATCAACAAGATTTCACAATAGCCCTCGCCATGCACCGTCTTCGACCAGGGATCCCGCAAGAAAGAGATCCGTGCACGCGCTGTCTGAGTTAGGTCGTACATACAATAAGTCCATTAATACCACAATATTCAACTATATTTAATATGCAATTTTAACATTACCATGTGATTGTATACTCAGTATATATCCTTATAAAATACATAGTGATGCATTTGTGATACAATGAATCATAACTCATTATGGTTACAAAAATTGAAGAAATTTCAAAGTTCAAAAATAAATTATCTTCTTTCTGTTTAAACACTCTTTGAGCAAATTTTACGGGTTCATTATTTGTATACGAGGGAAACACATTAAGAGTGTTTCCCTAATAATAATAAAACATTACTTTTTTCCCGTGTGAAACAAGATTATCTATGGTATGGTTGTTTATAAATAAATCCACACCATGTGCGTAGATCTGCCGTTTCTATAATGCTCAACCAAACTAGCTGCAATTAAGGTAGCTAAACACAGTTTCGTATAAAATCCAGGGGGTTTTTCTCTGGGGAAAAGCATGATGGGTAGGGATTTTCCTGCTATTTTTATGCGGTATACATGAAAATAACATTTTTAAACTCTCCGTTGCATAATATAGTGAATTATCTTTCGAATACATGAAAAAAGTATGTAGAAACATTTTAAAAATTAATTTTGTGAGACTCTAAAATAAAGGGCGGTAACTCCAAAAACATCCCGATTTTACACATGCAGAATTTCATGAATTTTTTAGCGGGTAACATAGCTCTTTAAAAAGCTGACGAATGTACCCTGAAAATACTATGAAATGATGCCTAAGGACTTGTTCTTGAAAATGTACAGAAATAAAAATGGCTGATTTGGTTGCATTCTGCTTTTAGGGGGAGCCTAAAATGCATGGGTGTACTGCATTTAGAGGCACCCTTTTGTCTATTTTCCGCATGTTTTGAGTGCCAAATAAATTCTAGCATTAAGTTACATGTGCATTATTTTTAAATATTTACAAAACTCACGATTTTATCTTTCTATTGATATATAAATACATATGTAACATATTTTAACAATTTATTTTTATAGGGGTCAGTTTTCCTTGCCCCTCATCTGAAAACGTCCTTATAACGTTACATATAAAACTGTGTTTTGCACCCATTGCAACAAAATCACAAGATAAATTTATCGCTTACATTCATTTTTGAGACCGTGCCCGATAACAAATCAATTTACATATTAATTTTTATTTTTATCGGGCACGGTATCCAAATTAAATGTAAGCGATAAACTAAAAAAAATATTTAGTGAATTTTAACACCTTAGCGTATTCATCCGTCATATCTTGATTAAACAACCTTATATACTTATGCAATGAGTTGCCAAAAATCAGGGAGACACAGTTGGGTTTTTTGGTGCACAATTTAGTTGAATAAATGGAACAAAAGTCATGAAAACATTTTTTCTATGTATTTCTATGTTAAACTTTGAACCCTGCCTGTGGGCCCAGTTTTGGTCCGGGGGGTCACGATTTTTACAATTCAGAATCTTCACAAAATATGCAAGCTTTTGTGTAAAAATTGGCATTTCTGGTGCAGTGGTTCTTGAGAAGAAGATTTTTAAAACATTTTTCTATGTATTTCTATGTTAAACTTTGAACCCTGCCTTGGGCCCCAGTTTTGGTCCGGGGGGTCACGATTTTTACAATTTAGAATTTTCACTATATATACAAGCTTTTGAGTAAATATTGGCATTTCTGGTGCAGTGGTTCTTGAGAAGAAGATTTTTAAAACATTTTCCTATGTATTTCTATGTTTAACTTTAAACCCCGCCTGGGGCCCCAGTTTTGGTCCGGGGGGGGGGGGGGGTACGATTTTTTTTAAATTTAGAATTTCCACTATATATACAAGCTTTTGAGTAAATATTGGCATTTCTTGAGAAGAAGATTTTTTTTTAACATTTTCCTATGTATTTCTATGTTTAACTTTAAACCCCGCCTGGGGCCCCAGTTTCGGTCCGATGGTCACGATCACGATTTTTACAATTTAGAATTTCCACTATATGTACAAGCTTTTGTGAAAAAATTGGCATTTCTGGTGCAGTGGTTCTTGAGAAGAAGATTTTTAAAGACATGCACCCTATACTCACTGTTTCGCAATTATCTCCCTTTTGAAAAGGACTGTGCCCATTTTTTTATAATCCCCTTTCCATAAGGATGCTTTGCACCAAATTAAGTTTGGCCCAGTGGTTTTTGAGAAGAAGTTAAAAATGTGAAAAGTTTACAGACGGACGGACGGACGGACAGACAGACGGACGGACGGAAGGACGGACACACGGACAACGGGTGATCAGAAAAGCTCACTTGAACCTTCGGTTCAGGTGAGCTAAAAAGTATCTCTTTGAGTCTGCGTATATCATGACTTGTTAAAAGTTGACTATATTTACATGTATTCCTATATTAAGCCCTTAATTTGAGATGTTTTCACGAATTCATCAAATTTATGCCATTTGTTAGTTTCGTTTTAATAAATCTTCGGGAGCAGCAATTGTAGCGCACACACTGCCGCCTGGCGTCATAATGCAGCATTAAATTCATGCAACTTGTATTCGTCTTTATTGAAAGTGTCTTATGGTTTGCGCGTTTAAATTCACGTTTGTAACAGAGATATAGAAGAAAGAATTTACATGAATAAGAAGAGAATATTGCAACATAGAAATAAGCAAACAATAAAGAATCAAAGAGAATCAAAGTGAAATAAAGCATGAATATGAAAACAATAAAGTGACATGCAAGTGTAAATGTACCGAAGAATAAAGAAGTAAGCATAATAAGAATAAAAGCAAGATACATGGAATTTTGGCGGTAATTCCCTTCCATAAAATCTGTCCTAAGATTTTTTTTGCTTCATTATTAGTTATTCATAAATACCCCTACCGTCGCTAGCCAAGGGTTTGTGATATGCAGGAGCGGTGCGGATCAGAAACCCTTGCCTTACGAAGATGAAATGTTTCAGGATTTAAACAATATCTATTTACATACCAGAATGAAAATTTGTTTACAGGTTTTTGTATCTCTCTCTCTCTCTCTCTCTCTCTCTCTCTCTCTCTCTCTCTCTCTCTCTCTCTCTCTCTCTCTCTCTCTCTGACTGTCGGCTAAACTAAAAAAGTGGCTATTAAATGAAAAACCATGGATATTTGTATAACATATAATATAAAATAATTAAGATCTGGATGATCAAAAATGAATTTCATTTTAAATTACAAGGAGAAATAAAAGATATCGGTAAAACGAAATCTGGCTTCTTCTACAAAATACTACTTGATGATAAATCCAAAAAACCTATCATGGAGAGTAAATGGAAAAATGAATTTAGCGACATAAACTCATTGTGTTGGCGAAAAATATATGATGAAAAAATTGTAAAAATTAATGATAAAAGCATTGCTGAATTTGATTTTAAATTATTGCACAATCTGTTGCCAAATAATCTATACCTTAGCAAATGGAATAAAAATATTGATAAATATTGTACGTATTGTCAAGAAATTGAAAATACAAAACATATGGTTTTTGACTGTATACTTGTAAAAAACATCTGGAAAAAGGTTTCTGCTATACTTAAAATTAATATTGCTAGGAAACATCTTGTTTTGGGTTTTATTTATAATGGAAACCAAAGCAATGCAGTTTTAAACAATATAATATCCTTCATTGCATGTAAAATTTTTAAATACAAAATGAAATGTAAATTGATAGAAGACAATGTCACAAATGAAGGCCTAATTTTATTTTAAGGTCATCGCTTGCAAGCTTTTTCCTTGTAAATCAGCAAGCACAAGCTGTCAATTTTGATTACTGTATACTTAGAACTCTTTCTGAAAGGCTGTTAATTGTAAAATATGAAATAGTAATAACAATAATAATAATAATAAAAAAATATTGTATTATTAGTATTAGAATATAATGAACTAGAGGGCGACCTGGCTCTCGTACTTTCATGCGGTATAGGACAAAAAGAACTGTGACTGTAGAAGCAAGTCCTAACGCATTTTATATTTTCTATATTCACAATTGTCAATTCCTATTACATGCATATTCGTAAATTGTATTTAAATTATGACTTAGAATTGTTTTCATATATTTTTTTCAATAAATCTTTACATAAGAAAAAAATAAAAAAGATCTGGATGATAGCATTTGAAAATTGTGTGAAGAGTTCCAAGAGACTTCCGAATGGAAAAAAGATAAATCTTTATAAAAAATCTGTTTTTCGTTTCTGTGAATATTTCTGGGTAAAAAAAAAAAGAGATGACGTTTTAATAAAGGATTTCAATTGTTCTCCTTTTAGCTGTATATATTTCTATAAAAATCATCAAAATGTAATGGAAACAGTAGCCTGGGATAGACTATTATACCGAGCGCAGCGAGAGGCGGGCGAAGCCCGCCTCGCGAAGCTAGGATTAATGGTAACACGTATATTTAAGAAAATCAGTGAAAAATGAAAGTTGAATCAGGGGTACTAAGGCAAAAAAAAATTTCTTCCAGCCATGGGCGCTGCCATATTGGCAGCCATTTTGTTTTTTAAAAGTTAGTTCGATCATTGATTGACCGGTACTTATCGATGTTTATTGCCCCTAAACTCGATTAAAATGTTCCAGTGTTTCAATAGAAGGTAATTTGAATTAAAAGAAATAAAAGAGGACATCAGATAAGTTTCAATAGTGCTTCAGTCAAGAAACACGACTAGATCTATATATGTATGTCTTATCAAATTATCAGATGGAAAATAAAAACAGTAACATCAAGGAACTGATCTTTTGGGAATTGAATAAAGTATTCAATTTTATTACCGGGGCATTTATTTGAATTTAAGTGATAAACAATGAAAGAAGAAAAAAAACCATAACTTTACGTCTGAAACATGACGTCATAATTAGACTGAGCACGCGACGTTTCGTTATAGCGAGCGCAGCGAGGCGGCGCAAAGCGCCGCTCGCGTAGCGAGCTCCATAGACAACGTGTACGAACGGAGGAAATTCGAGTTGAAATCTGCACATTGTTCAAAGAAAATTTTATGAGGCCACGTGAAAACGTTCTACTATCCCAGTGATCCTTTGCGGTGCATAGCAACATGGTGGAACAGAAAGTGTTTCTACGGAAAATTCTTACCTCTACATAGCATGCATCATTTTCATTTAACAATAACAAAAAATCCTTCTAAAACATTACAGTAAACAACACATAAGCTTACGTAAAAAAAACTGAACTTTTGCTGACATATGACGTCATTTCCTTCTCCGAATTTGTCCGACAATTTACGTAAACTGTCGAGCGCAAAAGAATGTTAACTATGACGTCACAAAGATCTCGCGTTTTAATTTCCCGCGATACATTTAGAGGTGGATCAAGCATATGTACTGGAAGTACTCAGTATCGAGTTAACGGTGACTCTTTGGCTGATTAGTTTTGTTTTGATGATTTTTTTTTTTGCTTAGTTAATACACATGCAAGTTCCATGCTAAATTTATTGTCATATTGATCCAATCATATATGCATACGTTAGGTAGGTGACAAAAAATTATTAAGAAAGAAAAGTCTAATCATTATTAGATCTACGTGCAGCCACGTCATTTTGTAATGAATAGATAAATGAAAAGAATTAAACTGTTAAAATATCTACCGGTACATGTATTTGTTATATAGTTGCATATGTGGTCAAATAATATTGGATATCACACACTAAGAAAGGGGTGAGGGCACATGTCTACAACGCTTATATAGCGTACAAAAATTAAAAAGATTTAAAACAAAATTAATGTCACTGAGGAAAATAATTAAAACACGGGTTACAACAAGGAACAAAATGAGAAATAACAAACAAAATTTATTTTTACTGATTTTAATGATCATTATTAAAAGGTAAAGAAAAGATAAAACATAATTGTATCTACATAAAAAAACGGCGTTGTGTTTATCAAAATATTTTAAATCAATGTAAGTCTGTTTAACATTTTATTAATGCTCAGTCATGTGGTAGTTTGTTTAAGTGTATAAGACTAGGAAGGGGCCATTGGAATAAAAGTTTGATAATTTCGGGTTCCTTGCGGTGGTAAAAGTTTTCGAGACAAAGCCAAAGTTTTTTGGTTAGGGCAAGTCCACGGGTTGCATTTAACAATGATGACAGATGTGTCGTTCCTTCTGCGCTCGCCACAACGGTCACACCTTTCAGGGCTTGATCAAATTTAAGCAATAAGATAACAGTCCAAACAAATCAATATATAAAATGACAGGCCAGAGATGATGAAAGGGCATCTACTGATCTATCGCCCCATTTATAGCGAGCGCGGCTCGCCGGCGCGCAGCGCCGGAGCGAAGCGAGCTCTACCGGCAAGGCATGTGTGAATAGAAAATTCGGACTAGTTGCACATTCAATCAACGGATTTTTTGGCGTCAGTAAATCGGACCAGTAATGCATTGTTTCAATCGTCCCAGTAGTTCACTGTAATCATGGCAATTTTTATCACTTCACACTCTCACGAGAATCAGCAAGACAATATAAAAACAATAACGATGTATAGGACATACAGTCAGTGCTACCTCTAAAGTTCACGTCAGTACACTCTCAATCAAAAATAATCGAGTGACGTCACAAAGGTTTACACATTGATCCGATAGATTTTTTCGGCGTCAGTAAATTTTGACCCACAATTCATAGTACCAATGGTTTCCAACCTCACGTTCTCGCGAGAATCAAAGTACAACTTTTGAGAAGCATATAAAAGATGTGTAATTTTAAGAACATCATACTTATTTAAGTAAATAAAACAGTATACTTGGCGTACTTTTATTTTTCAGGGGAGTTTTAAAGAGTCAGGCGACACTTATAATTAACCAACGTCAGCTTTGACGTCACAATAAGCACTGATAAGGGGAAATTACTCTAATTGAAGTTATTGTAAATCTGCTGAAATATGACCAAAATCCTCTCAAAATCTTGCAAAGGCTAAGCTAAAGAACAGCTGAAGAATAAGGACATTTCTTCAGATACAGGAAACAATTGTAAATTGCACTCATTTGGATGAATGCTCACATTTATTTTATTCACTATAATTACGGTATATTCCTGGAACGCGTACACGTAGCATCGCCTTTTTTTTAAAAGGGAGTGGGTGGGCGGATGGGTGGATGGCAGCCTGATCCAAAAAATCTTTGCAAGCAAAAAGAAAAAAAAATCATGAAAATTCTAATCCTTCAGCTCTTTAGCAGTTCAATGGTTTCTTTATTTTCACTTCCATTTATTACATGCGGGGGGCACCATGTTCTTTTAATTTGATACATGTAAGCAAATATTATAAAGCGTAAATTTAAACAAGTAATAGCTTTCCAAAACGCTTGCCTGACTAAACAAAATTATTCAATGGAAGCATGCATGTAACAATTAGGCTATTTTATCAGAAATAAATTTTAATTTTCGCTGCTGATCATAAATTTATAAATGGAACATGCAAATTTAAGACAAAATGTTGGTATTTTCTTCGATCTAGAACATGTACATATATATCACTTGAAATTCATTTATTTTATTAATTCAATTTTTTACTGAAAGGCATTTTTTAAAACTTCCAACCTTATGAAATATGAGAAGGTATACAAACACGTCTTGTTTTTTAATGTGTGTGGGCAGCTTCATTAAAATCATCTTGACAAGCAATTAAAAAAGGGCGAAATCTCAAATTCATGAAAAAAAAACCCAAAACCTAACTGTAACTTCAATTCAATTAGAAATCCTTATTTGCAGTTTCATTATTGCATGCTCCTACTAAAGTGGAGGGGGGGGGGCAAATCGTTAAGAAAAATGCCAGCTGTCAAAAAAGAGGGGAGGGGAAGCAGCCTAACTCACCCCAACCCCCGATGCTACGTGCCTGTGATGTAAACACATGGTGTGCTCTGGGGTATTTGCATGATCCCAACAGACTCGGCAACTAATCGACGCGCAAAAACTATGAATGAGACATTTTGCCGCGAAATCCTGCTTTACCGTTCACGCAAAGAATGAACTCATCCAGAGATCAATGGAGAGGGCGGGGGGGGGGGGGGGGGGTAGAATTGTTTTGTAACAGCTACATATATGTTTATTATACTTGTGAAACATGTTTTGGAAGAAATCTATCGAATTAAGAAACACACTTTATTAGTAATTGTTAAATGTAGTAATGTACATTTAGTAAGACACGCGAGTTATGTTCCCTTTTCAAGATTAATGAAATCGCCCAACTTAACGAAAATCGGGTCACACTCCGCTTTGGCGATTTAGTTCCTCCAGTAAACATTCCAGCTGTATAAATATATATTTGTTTTAATCCAAACTGATGACTCTCTTGTAATAATGATAATCCAACACCAATTATTTCTTACATTGTTCCGTAATAGATAATATGTTACAACTTGTTGCGATCGCGATGACCCCCCTTCCCCCTTTTTCACCGTTCAAATATGGTGGAATGCTGATCTATTTTTAAATCAGGATTACACACGTGATCTGCATGGCGACCATCCTTTTCACTTAAAAACTCTTGCTCGCTGTTGTTATTACATGCCATATAACATTTCCATCAATTATGAACGTAAATGCTGACATCTTAAACATGCATCGGTTAATCTTTTTAGTGAAATATCATGATATTGCTTGTCCCATTGTCTGCACTGTTTCGGAGATTGCAACTTTTAAACCTTAGATATGCCTGACGTCATCAGGCAGAAAGAATAATTAAACATTTTTCTTTTTAAAGTGGAGGGGGGGGGGAATCCATGATAAGTCGATTTTCTATGTGTAAATAGAAAAAAAAAATGAAATATTTTTTTTTAACATGGGGGGGGGGGGGGGGGGGGCTCTATCATGAGTCAAGTTTTATATGTAAGTTTAAGAAAAAATGTCTACTGCAAAAAAAGGGGGATGAACTGACGTTACAATCACTTTAAAAGAGGAGATATAGTGCAATGAATATTAATTAATATATTAAAATCTTTATTATTCAACAACATTGTATCTGAGATAATCATTAAACTACCGTTCTACTTATAAATAAATAAATTATAACAAATCTTATAAACTATGAATAATGAAAATTTACTGAAAAATAGGTATGTTTTATTTTTTGGCATACAAAGTTTACGTTGTTAATTTTATTTTTATTGATTTATTATAATTCATTGTTTGATCACATGCTGTGCTCGCCCCAACGGTAGCACCGTAAAACGTATTATTGGCTTCGCCCTCCAAACGGTTACACCGTAAAACATATTAGCGAGCGCAGCGAGGCGGCGCGAAGCGCCGCTCGCGTAGCGAGCTCCACAACGTGTACGAACGGAGGAAATTCGAGTTGAAATCTGAACATTTTGTGGACCCGCGTGAAAAAGTTCTTTATATCCCAATAATCCTTTGCGTTGCATAGCAACATGGTGGAACAGGAAGCGTTTCTAAGGAAAATTCTTACTCCTAAATCGCATATATCTATTTCATTTAACAATACACAATCCTTTAAAAACACTTAAGTAAACAACACATATGCTTACGTTAAAAAAAAAATAACCTGTACCTAACTGAACTATTGTTAACATATGACGTCATTTCCTTCCCCGAATTTATCCGAACATTTACAAAAAAAAGTTAAGTATGACGTCACAGTGATCTCGCGCTATCATTTAGAGGTGGATCCAGCATCTTTACAAGATGCACATGTAGGAAGTACTCAGTATCCGTGTTAATGGCGACTCTTTTACTGATTAGTTTTGTTTTGGTTTTTGTTTTTTAAGAAATGAACTCAATGTCTACCCAAGTTATACTCGTATAACCTGGGTTGGGGCAATTTACGCTTTATAATCCGCGAAGCGGATTATAAAAAAGCGTAAATTGCTCCAACCCAGGTTATACGAGTATAACTTGGGTAGATATTGAGTTCATTCCTTATAATTTAATTTTCTGGAATTTGCTGTACAAATTGAGTCCGTTTTACTTTTAAAAGTGATATAAATCTGTTCAAAATTCAAACGTAACGTCAAGTGAATTAGTACGTTGGTGCATTGTGACGTGTCTTGTGACGTGCAAACCAGGTTATACAAATTTAACTAAATTTTTCTATCCAATCAAATGCCGCGTTACAACCAGAATTAAATTATTGGTTAGTAAATGCACATGAAAGTTCTACGCTTAATTTACTGTGTATTGATCCAATCATATATGCATACGTTATATAGGTAGGTGACAAAAATTTATTAAAAGAAAATTCTAATTATTATCAAATCTAAGTGCAGCCACGTCATTTTGTAATAAATGAATAAACAAAAATGAGGAAAAATAAACTGTTAAAATATCTACAGGTTTTTTTATAGTTGCATATGTGGCCAAATCTTTAAATAATATTGGATATCACACACTAAAAAAGGGGGAGAGCAAATGTCTACAACGCAGCATATATATAGCATACCAAAAAAAAAAAAAAAAAAAAAAAGGAAAACAAAATTGATGTTACAGAGGAAAATAATTAAAACACGGATAACAACAAGGAACAAAATGAGAAATAACACAGACGCGCAATTTATTTTACTGATTTAATGATCATTAATAAAAAGCAAAGGAAATCAATGCTAAATTAAACATAATTTTATTTACATTAAAAAAAATTAAATGGCTTTGTATTTTACACCAAGATATTTCAATAAGTCTGTTTAACATCTTATTAATGCTCAGTAATACATGTAGTTTGTGTGAATGTATAAGACTAATGTTGGGACAGTTGGAATAAATGTTTGATAACTTCGGGCTCCTTGCAGTGGTAAAAGATTTCGAGACAAAGCCAAGGTTTTTGATTGGGCAAGTCCACAGGTTGCATTTAAGGTAAAGATCTAGTAAATGAAAGGTACCCACAGGTTCAAGAAATATAAGATATAAATTCTTTCAATGATGCTTCATAACAATAGCTTTGTTTGATAGGGTGAATCGGGGCTAAAAGTTTTGGTAAACACAATGAAAAATCACATTTTAAACTGTCATTTTTAATGAAATATGAAGGAATTTAGGAACATATTTCGGAGTTTCGTCCATTTTTGACTAATAAAATATATCTAGAATGCCTACAGTCTCCCCCAAAACGGAATTGAACAAGCCCGTGACATCCTCTTTAAGATAATGTCAAAATGAATATAGGTATCGGGATTAATTTAATTTCCCATGATTTAATATAGAATGTCAACAAATTGTTTAATTTTCTACATAATTCCTTTACCGTAAAGTACGGGAAAAAGTTTTTTTAAATGAATTATGACGTCATAATGGTTCTAGCACCAAAAAGACACTCTGGAATAATTTACTAGATCTTGACCTTAAGTTAACAATAATGAGAGATGTGTATATTATAGCATTGAATCATGATTTTTGAAGTATACACTCTCATAACTGCAGCGGTGTGTGCATACAAATTGAGTAACGCGCGTTATGAAAATTTGTATGCACACACAGCTGCAGTTATGAGAGTGTATACTTCAAAAAAACATGATTTAATGCTTTTATTTACATTTTTTAACTTCTTGCCTTGTCTGCAAATGTGATTCATACCTTAAAATTCCTTATCCTAAGGATAAGTTAATATTAATGGAAGAGCCACAGTAACAGCCACAAGCGTGAACTTTGATTTTCGCTTGTGACGTTGCAGTTTACAGCGTTCACCGTTTGTGACGTCATAATAAAACTCGTCAATTTGACCTTTGACTACTTGTTGCATTTAGAGGCATTTGAAGATCACAGAATTTAATGGAAAAACACAGTAGAATGTAAATATAGTCCCTTCTGCGCTCGCCCCAACGGTCACACCGTAAAACATATTAGCATTATATTATAATCGTCAACAATCAGAAATAACAATAATACGTTAAACAAACTACGCACCTCATGAAGGCCTACAAATGGCGACAATATCCATGGATGTTTTCCCTTCCTGGTTCGTGTTAATTCTTCCTTGTCGGCGGCCTGTTGTATAAAATCACGTGATTGGTTTAAATAAAACACAAAACCAACAGGCACGTAGCATCGTTTTTGAAAGTGGGGGCCAGACTCATTCAAAAAATCTTGACAAGCAAATGCATGCGATTTAGGAGTAAGAATTTTACTTAGAAACGTTTCCTGTTCCACCATGTTGCTATGCAACGCAAAGGATTACTGGTATATAAAGAACTTTTTCACGCGGGTCAACTAATTCGGGGGGGGGAGGGAGGTGCTGGTGTAGTATATAAATATGACCGGTAGAAATACACAAGTCGGTATGTCGAATAACAATTTATTAACGATCCAAATTTGTCGTTTCTACACGATCTATGCAGTCGGCATGGACAATACAAGGTCCAGTCTCCAACTGATGATCAGTGTGGATAACGACTTATTTATAGATAAAACATACATACAGGTGTAAATAAACAGAGTTACTCTTGACACATACAATATTTAATTTAAAGGATTACTCAAGATATATAATTAGTTCAATAACAGGTGACATCTTAATGTCCAGCGGTGAAGGTCTAATTGGAAATAGTTAGCACTTAATTAAAGAAACAGTATGTCACTCTAGATAAGTGTTTCTCACACGGTGACAATACCTTTGGAAGTTCTTTATTTACCATGTACGCAATGATGTCTTTGAAATCAGAGTCATTCTTTTGAAATTCTATTAACTCCTCTTTTGATACTGTTGATATCTCATTCACACAAGCCAGTGGATCAAAATCTGTGTAAATGGCTTCTGTCTGAACCTGCATGTTTTTTGTCTTGTTTTCACCCTGAATCATTGCAATGTTTTGTTCCTGTGGATATACCCGTCTACTGAGAGCATCTGCATTTGAGTGTATTCTACACTTCTTATGAGTGATATCAAACTGCATGATAACCCTGAAGGAATATAGCCCATGTAGCCAATTTGCTATTTGTTTCTACTTCTTTCAATTTCTTTACAAACGTGATTGCACTATGATCTGTGAAAGACTGTGATCTGTGCTGAAGACTGGGTCAGACTTCAAATCCTGCATATTAACTAATTTTGTTAGAAACTCCTTTTGGAAGGATACATTTATTGCTTTTAAAAATATACAAGATAGAATGAAATTACTTACATAGCAAGAATTTATTACACAACCCATATGGTACAATAAGAACATTACAATGGGGGGAAAATCAATTTTCTTTATTGATTGGTTTAATAAGAATATTGTTTATATCAATGATTTGCTGGATGAAAATGGGTCCTTTTTTAAGTTTACAAGACCTTCAAAGTAAGTTTGATGTCAAGTCAAACTTCCTTACTTATCTTGGTTTACAGAAATCTAATTTAACTAGTTTACATTATCATGGAATCTCAAAAGAAGATAATAACCCAAGGCCTTTTATTAATTTTTCATGTACTATGGGAGTGTCGATCCTAATGTTCAAGAACTCTTTCAGCAATTTTTTGAATTCTGTCAATCAAAGAGAATCACAATCAAAAGAGATCCTTTTAATTTTTATATTCGGGCTACACCCTGACCCTATTTCTACAGACATTTATTCTATTTTCTTGGTTATGAAATCCTATATCTATAGGAAAAGATGTCTTAATGAAGCACTAACAATTCACGAATTACTTATAGATATTAAAACACATATATCAACTCTAAGATATATAGCTACCCGAAATTGCAGATTAGATGATTTCTATAAGAGATGGGAAACTTGGCTTTTTCTTCTTAATAGACTTGACTGAACAATTATAGCAGACTGTATAGAGATGATATAAAACTATAAATCAATTTCTTACTCATGTTCAACAACCAGTTCTCTCTCTCTCTCTCTCTCTCTCTCTCTCTCTCTCTCTCTCTCTCTCTCTCGCCCCTCTCTCTTTCTCTTCCAAGGAAAAATTTTGTTTTGAAGTTAATTTTCTCAAAGCTGTTATAATGACTTTATTGTATACAAATGTATTTGATTGTTTAACTTTAAAAAAAAAATGACTATTTTTCATTAGAATTTTTTGTTGTAACAAAACATTCAACCAAACGTTTCAGGAAAATAAACCCATGAGTCTTGCCGGTCACCTGAGTACTATTGCCATTGGCTGAACCTTTCATGTAGTCTCATGTGTGCATTTTAAAGCTTCATTTTGGGGTCTATAAACTCAATCATCGATTCGTAAAAAAGGAGAAGGGGAGGGGAACAAGAGTCGGGTGAATATCCGAGTTACTTAAGTGACCTAAAAAAATACATGTTCACTATGTTCATACCCCCCCCCCCCCTCCAAAGAAAAACTATAGTAAACTGTCAACCAATGCTCAAAAGACATCGATTGGACAAGACTCTTATTGACATAATCTACTGACCAATTGACCTTTTGAACTGGAAATGCTATAACAACGGTCAGCCTGTATACAGGGTTTGATGACAACATATCATCCACCCACCTACCTACACATGTAAGTAGATAGCACACTTCCTCGAAGGGATATAATCATTAATAAAGAAAATGGGGCATTACATCTCCGATGCAACAAACAACATTCATTTGTTTCACTTTCTAAGGAGAATTTTTAAATGTTACAGTTTTAACAATTTTTACCAGATCACGCAAACATTCAAACATTTTACTCCATCCGTTTGAATCTGGTAGTCCATTTCAATACCGTAATATTTAAAATTATGGGGTCAAAGAAACTAACCTACGCCAATTAACAAAGTTGTTTACAAATCACTAATTAGACATAATAACACATTATTTAAAGTATAGAAAGTACAACTGCAGGGTTTTTTACTATAGTGTGTAAGAAACCAAAGTTACTCGATCTTCAGTGACAGAAATATTAATGGACAAAGATCAAATAAACACCATTCTAATGTTCAACAAATGTGGTACTTTCAGTTTTTCAGCTTTGAAAAAAGAAAATGTATGATTTATATAATTTCTATTCTTTAAAATGAAAAAAGATTGAAATTAACTCATAACTTAATATAAAGGAGAGCTAAAAAAAGTTTTTCAAAGATATTTAATTTAACTTTTAGTGTCATTTTATGAACATTAAAATGTTTTGATTTCTTTGACAAATACCAAACAAGGTTTCTCTGAATGTATTCTTTTAATGAACATAGTTTGTTTTGACATTAAATTCATAGACAGTCCATTTGTTGACGATACAATCACCACACTAAAACAGTTTGTTATTATGAAGTATAAACATGTTTTATATATCCACACAGTCAGTTGTTAACATGTAATACATATAAACAATGTTACACTGCTGTGTAATGTTCTAGGCATATTGTATTTTCTTCACTTTACCTGTCCAGTACTCAGCCACAAAGAGGTTGTCTCTGGTGTCCACACATAAACCACATGGCCACTGTAAATGACAGTTGTCAATGTAGCGGAGGAACTGTCCGTCCTGATCCAGGATGTGGATACGGTCGTTGTAGATGTCTGCTGTCAGGATCCGACCCTGGCTGTCTGTTGTGATGCCACGTGGATCAAATGATCCCTTGGTAGTAGAGGGAGGACCAGTGTAGATAAAGCGGAGTTTCCCGGCCTGATTGACCACCACTACTGCACTGGCTCCATGGTCTGACACACAGATATCTAGGTTCCTGTTTTCACTTATGTATTTAATGCAAGGACTAGACGAATAGAGAAGTTGTCCTTTGTCGTCGAACTGAATACTTTGTTTCTCTGTGGAGCCAGAGTAACACACAACTTTTGTTTGTTTATAATCATCACTGTCCATGACAACCAGGAGGTCACCAGAGGAGGTACTACAGACACTGAGAGGTCTCCACTCTCGTAGTCTGATCACTGTCTGTATCTGTGTATTCTCCACTATGTTCACAGTTCTATCATTGTAATCAGTATAAACTAGATCCCCACTTCTTGTCACTGCTATGTCGCATGGATTGTTCCCTGACTTGGTTTGGACTGACTTCACTAGTTCCCCACTGAGGTCATACAGTCTCATGATGCTGTCCTCACCACACGTCCACATCTCCTCATCCCTCAGACAGGACACACTGCGTAATCCTCCATACTTGGTGTTTATCTGTGTGATGATCCGTGGTACATCAATGAGCGATCTGTCCGGGGGAGAGGACTCGGCACCGGGAGATTCCATGGTGTAGCCACGTTCTTCTGTTTTGATAGATGACGCTGACAGAGAACCAAACTGTTGATAAAGCTGTTCTTTGTTGATCTTCTGAGGGGTAAAACTTGGTAAGGACACTGTGAGTTTAGGAGGCAATCTTAATCTTCTGAATTCATCATTCCTGGATTTGTAGGCAGAGAAACGGCTGAATTCAATGGAGTCCAGTAACGTCTTCAGTTCAGCAATGGTCCGTGTGATTTCAGAAATGGTGTGTTTAATTTCATCTTCTTGTTGATTTAGGACAGCCAGGTGTTTGGTGTCCATTTCCTTCACGTTAGATTTCATGTTTCTGATTATGGTGTTTATTTCTCTGTGCAAGTCTTCTCCATGTTTGTCGATTTCTGTTGTTAATTTCTTGGAGTTCTCATTCAGAGCAGTTTTTTGGACTGGGATAATGGATGCAATCTCTTGGTATTTGGGATAAATGGATTTCTCTAGTTCATGTAAATATTTTTGAATGATTTCTTTCCTGGTGTCAAGGTTATAAGTTATTTCAATAAATTGATGGCCATTGTGTTCTCCAGAGAAAAGACATTTCGCACAAATAGGAATGTCACATTGGTTACAGTAAAGTTCACATAGTTTTGTGGTTCCATGTTTTTGACACCTAGGAGTAGATCCTCTCAATTTAAATGACACCACTTTGTGTTCTTTAGATAGATCAAAGAGATGTTCCCCCACACAGGCTTTACACAGATGTATGTGACAAATGTCACAGTACATAGGGGGGCCCAGGTCCTCACACAGATGGCATCGCAAAACATCCTGAAGGCTGTACTCAGGGTCTATAGTCAGATACTTTTTACTCATGTTCTGAAAAATAAATGGTTGATAAGTCACTTTTTTAGTTTTTGTCATAAATTACTATTTCTTATAAAAACTTTTAAATTTGTGTTTTCTAAAGAAAGAAATTGTTCTTGTTGCAAACAGGACACTTTAGAGCTTAAAAGACAGGAAGACATTTGAATTCTTTTAAACGAAAATTTCTCATAGATATAACTTGTTTTAAAGAATGTGACTATTTGGGACATTATATCCAAAACAGGCTATGATGACCTATTTGGGTGATTAGTCCCAACCTGTTTAACAAGATCCACAGCTGGACATGTAGGACAATATCATTCAATATACAAAGCACCGAAAGCACTGCGAGTTCTCACTCCAAACCGAATAGAAAATTCAAACTACTGCTCCCATTGACCTTATGATTTTTTTTTTATCAGAATTGAACCCATAATTCCCAGTAAATTACAAATGGCTTCGCTTCCTAACTACATTCTCGTGAGATCCAGGGAAAAAAATCTTTTGAAAAATACATTGGGGATAAAAAGGCAATTATCAAATCTAAATGGGCCATAATCGTAGTTTCTCAACTATTTTTGTATTAATGAAGGCGAGCATGATCTGAATGAAAGGGAAAGTGAGAATTTTCAATGTGAGGCTACAATAACTTAAATTGCATTGTAACAAGCATTGTAGCAACCTCTAATGATACTACGTCCACTAATGATATAATGTTGCATTAGTGGTCAGGATGTTGACCACTTATAATGATATAATTTTATCATTAATGAACAACCTAACCGTCCGCTAATGATATAATTTCAGATTTATATCATTAGCGGTCAAAAACCGTAACCTCTAATGATATGGGGGAAAATGAGAAATAAGTACTACCTTGACCACTAATAATACACATTTGCACACATTTTCAATTGCATTAGTGGATGGATTTGAAACCTTAAATGATATAACATGATACAAGATTATATTTATATATCAGGCTTGGGGCGAATTACATTGTAAAGTACGTTATGCATTACATTACCATTACTTCATGAATTTGGGCATTAAATTACCATTACCATTACTTGATTTTCTTGAAGTAACGCATTACATTACCATTACATGAGTAAAGTAATCCATTACCATTACCATTACGTTTTTAAAAAAAAGTAAGGCTAAGAAAGAGTTTTTGCAAATGTTTCAAATATAAAACACTCTTTAACATATCTACAGGTTCATGCTCAGTATCAGGTTCAAATTCAATGACTACATGTATACAAGAGTCATTCTTTATTTTCTCAATATATAATCATATTGTGGCATTATGAACAAGATATTAAATAAGTTAAATAAATTATATAGACATTTATATATTTATAGTCATTTGCCATTATACAATGTCAGATACGAAATAGAGACACAGAATTACATGCATAACAAAAAACAATTTATGGAATAATGTTGCGGTTATTAAAAGCTGAATAGAAATATTTCCCTAGATTACACAAATCTTTATAATTTTGGACACTTAAGTGTATACATGTACATTTATAAACAGATGATTTTTCCCAGTTATATTTCTTAATATATTTAAATCATATTTCTTTCTACTGAGGACAACTCAAGACAATAGATTGCTGTTGCACTTTATGATAGAAGTTTCAAAGAGAGAGAGAGAGAGAGAGAGAGAGAGAGAGAGAGAGAGAGAGAGAGAGAGAGAGAGAGAGAGAGAGAGAGAGAATGAGAATAAGTAAGTAAAATTATTTTTAAATGGGTTATAATATTGGAAGTGGTATTGATTTTCATCATGGATGGGCAGTGAATTCATTTTGCTTTTAAAGGCGCATGTCTGTCTCCTATTCTATTGGGACATAGTGAAGGGAAGTGGATTGGGGTGTTTAGCACTTCTTATAACAATAGATTGTTTTGATACTTAGAATCCTGGGGGCATAGTGTAATGTTGACACATTTCTTACTGAAGTGCAAACTAATTGGAGTAAATTGTTTAAATGATTAAAAACTCTTAATAACAACACTCTTAAAAATGTTATGAAACTGTGCTGTTATATTTAGTTATATTAACTAATCAAAAATGAATTTTGAAAAATCTTTTTTAATAATACAATAAAAACATTTTTATCTCAAGAATTTTTTCTTTCTTCTTTAAAAATAAATTTAATCAAATTCAATTTCATCTATTTATTTATTAATCACATTTTTTAAATTAAACACTGAACATGCATAAATAAGCATAGTAATGCAAAGTAATGCCATGTAATGCTACATGTAGCATTACACTAGATTTTGTAAAGTAATGAATCACATTACCATTACTTTTATATATATATATATATATATATATATATATATATATATATATATATATATATATATATATATATATATATATATATATATCTGTGTTTGTGGGGGGGGGGGGGGTTGTTAGTTATAGATTAGAACAACAACGAATATGAATTAAAATTGGTTGAATTAAAACTACTTAAACAATAGTGATCATGTTGTTGTAACAAAGAGTATTAACCTGAGTTAAAAATTGACCCGCGTTTCATTTTAATTTCTAATAAATCTAATGTAAAAATTTAACTATTGAGGGACATCCTACCCCTGAGGATCATGATTTGACCAAACTTGAATTTACACTACCTTAGAATGCTTCAACACAAGTAACAGCTTTTCTGGTCAATTGCTTTTTTGAAAAGATTGTTCTCTATATATTGCTAGGTAACTTTAAGAATTGTGCTAGTTTGAATGTTTGACAAGTTAAAGAACACTATAGTAACATTAATCTAATCATCTTATTATAGTCTTCCCAAGATATTTTTGCTGCATATTTTCTTAAATTATTCGATATTTATGATAACCTCTTGATTCAGTCGATATTCATTCAAAAGTATGAAAAAAATAACAAGATTTCCCTTATGAAACGTCCCCTCTATGTTGTCAGATTTCAATACATGGCTATAAAAATAGAAAGTCTACGGGGATTTTGCATTGCATCAGCCATAATTAAGCCAGGATGATGACTTTGAAAAATTGTGCAAGATATTCCGAGTGACTTCCGAATGGAGAAAAGATGTCAACATTAATTCCCCATTATAAATCTCCGTAGGAAATCTGTTTTTATTCCTGTGAATTTTTACGAGGGAAAAATGATAATGTGTGAATGAAGTTATCTTGAAAATTTTCCCTTTCATCCATTTCAATTGCACTTCTTTCACAGGTATGTGTATTTTTACTAAAAATCGTCCAAAAATGCGGCATAAATATCTTGGGACAGACTATAGTGAATGATTTTAGTTTAATGATAGGCTGGAAAATAGATATCAAGCTATAAAAAAAACTCACAAAATTGTGCTATTTTAACATTTGACAAGTTAAAGAGTAGTATTATATTAATCTTAATGATTTTGTAAGATTACAAAGATAACTGGATGATTATAGCATCATGATATGCTAGCCATTCTGCCAATAGATATCAAGCTAGATAATTTGGATGGACAGCAACATCTGAAGGGGAATGTGCGGCCATCTTGTACATTTGAGGATAAGAATATAAACATTTCTTGAACTGGCTTGTTTCTGCCCGAAACTGGCCCAAAATGTTGCCAAAATAGTTGGCAATGAATTTCGCCAATTCTGTAATAGCATTAGATTATAATCTTCAACAATCAGAAATACCATTAATACGTTTAACAAACTACGCACCTCATGAAGGCCTACAACTCAAAATGGCGACAATATCCATGTTTACACTTCCTGGTTCGTGTTTACCGTCTTCCTGGTCGGCGGCCTGTATAAAATCATGTGATTGGTGTAAATAAAACACAAAACCAAACATTCCGTGTAGATTCATTGCATTAAATACAATAGTTAACTTGTTGAAGAGCAGTTAAAATATATATTAAAATCATTAAATTAAAGCTATACAGTATATACTCTACTGTAATATGTCTTGTATTTGAGATCATGAGATATGCCAGCCAGTCACAGGCACTTGTTTCTGAGAAAAAAATCTACCCTATAGTAGGGTAATTTTTTTCTCAGAAACAAGTGCCTGTGCAGCCAGTGAAAGGACAGTAATATTTTATAGCAATTCCCTCACAAATGCCTTATAATATATAATTATATATATAAGATGGTGTAGGCCTATAAATCAAACTCCCTAATGTGTAAGCCTCTACCTCAAACCTCTTCTTCCACAGAACTAGTTTTTCTCCGACTCCATCACGTCCACTGCACTGTCGTCTGCGCTCGTGTCTGTCTGTAGACTGGTTCTCTGTCTCTATCATACGAAACAAGAGCAGTTAAGGTCAAGATCTAGTAAATGAAAGGTGCCTACAGTTTTATGATTTTCAAGATATATATTCTTTAAATAGACCAATCCATTTTTTACAAAAGGTATGTCCCTTGGCCGTCACACATATATTTTTCTCAGTAGCCTTTGTACTTTAGAGTGTTGTTACTTCGTCATTTGATATTAAAAATCTGTTTCCGCTGTGAATTTTGTTTTCCTTCCACACATCGAAGGAATAAATTAAATTCCAAGAGAATTGTTTACAGGACGCCCACATGTTTGGTTGAATAACAGGCACGTTGCATCGTTTTTGAAAGTGGCGGGAGGGGGGGGGGGGGGGGCAGACTCATCCAAAAAATCTTGACAAGCAAAATTAAAAATAGGGGAATTAAAAATTTCCTAAAATCTTCAAAATCCTAATCCGAGGGAGGGGGTGGGGGGGGGGGGGGGGTGGGGGTCTGGCGTAGTATGACACTTCAATTTCAATCTTAATTTCCTTATTTCCATATTATTTTTTTTACATGCTTCCAAAAAAGTGGGGGCCAACTCCATGATAATTCAATTTCCTATATGTAAGTTTAAAAAAATTAGTTTAGTTAGGCCCCCCTGCCCCCCCCCCCCCCCCGATGCTACGTGCCTGAATAATTTACAGGAGTCTGCCCCTGATACACTTTTGTTCAGATATCTTTAGAACGGTTTGATAACACTTCCTAAACAGTTATTTAGCAAAATATGTTTATATGTACATGACCTTTCATTTTGGTATCAAGAAAAAAGGTCGGGCCCCTTCAATTTGGTGTCAGGAAGGCTCTAAAGTCTTTTCATTATAACTCTTTACTGAGCAACAATTTATAATCAAATATAGAAGCAAAAATATTGTTTGTACAGCTCTCTATCTAAACAGTACTATAAATATATCATATATTCCGTGATAAGGGGTTTCAAGGGGCCAGGTGTTATCTGCCTAACTAATACAATGCCGTGTTTAATTTTGAAACCCGTTTTAAAAGCGGACAGTACATTGCAGGGATATAGATGTTTAAAAATCGATTTTTTCAGGAAATTATTATTCCTGCGGTCTTGGTTAAAGCAATATGAGCTGCAATTTTTCATGCTGAAATCTTTTTTAAGGAAAATGTTAATTTCTACTAAAAAGACAAAAATATCATGGTTTTTTTTTTTTAATTTCTGTTGGCCTTGTTTTTGTGAGAAAATCCGATAAGAAACCTTAATTGAAGCAAGATTGAATCATTGGCGGATCCAGAGGGGGGTTCCAGGGGTTGGAACCCCCCCCCCCCTTCCTCTTGGACATATGATTTTTTTGAAAACGTTTAATGCCTATTTAAAGACAATTTTCCCATTTATAATAGAAATACTGTAATTATCTCAAATAAATGTTTTTAAAATTGCTTATTTAAAGAATTTCGTACTGCGTCCCATAATTTTGTTCTGATGCGAAAAAACCCTATCGATTTTTTATCGAAATAAAGTACATTGTACTCCCCTTCAGCATCCGTTGTTTACTACAATGAGTAAACATGTGGAAAATTAAAGAAAAAATACATAATATTAAGCAGTATCGCTAAAATCACAGATTGATAATAACATCTACACTGTATGTTCTACTCTATTTCTTTTTTTTTAAAATCATTATAGTTCATACAGTTTTGAACTGACAAGCCATCGAGTAAAACGACGTTCAAGTATGAGTACACGCATTCGTTTTACTTTAAAAAGCCGCTTTCAAATTTATAGTTTAGTTAATTAACTTAAGTATTTATAATAGATGAGTTTTACTTCGTTTCAAAGGAAAAATACAAAGAAAATTACATGACCCGCTTACGCGGGTTATGCTATTTTTCTAGAATGCTAGCTACCTTCATACCCACATGAAACACAAAAGAAAGGCTTTTTTGATTTCCTTCCAAAAGTCGGAAATTCTGTTACAAAAATACCGTATAAAAGGTTTATATGTAAACCATTATGAAAATGCTCAACTTTTCAAAACTTTTCTAAATATGATCGCATCTGTACTAGTACCGAATGAGGTAGTGCACCCGGCCATTACAGTGGTCACATCCAGTACCCTGGGACGATAATTGCTTTTACCATTGTATTACACACGTACCATCTATTCAGCACATAAATTATCCCCATTTTTGTCATATCCTATCATTTAGACCTTTATTTAAGAAGGCAATCGATTGAACTCAAAATCGATAAATAGTTCAGAATTTAAAAACATAAAGACATAAAAAAATTACCAAAATATCCATTTTTATAAATTTATAGTTTGTCGTAATTAGTTATTTTTGCTTCTTAGTGTTTCTTTTCAGTCAAGCATAGATGCACTTTCTCATTGCTGGAGACTTGGGTTTCTTGTGGCTGGATAGTATGCAAATCTTCCTTACCTAAACCAAAACGGCAAAACGCTCAATAATGCAATGCACTCTGCTGTTGAAATAAATGTGAAATAGATAGTGATGAGATAATTGTTTATAAAATACAGTTGTATACGCATGGAAAACGTTCAAAAAGTCCTTGTTTATTGACAAATGATGAATTTTGACCATTTTGGTTTTCATCAAATGGAACCCCCCCCCCCCTTTTCCAAATTGCTGGATCCGCCTCTGTGAATTATTGTCGTCCTGTACAAAAATTGAATTGCTATATATATTCCTTAGAAGATAAATCTTTCTTCTGGCCAAAATTAATGATTTTTTCAATTTTATTTTATCGTAAAAGTTTAAGTTAGATGCAGACTTAGCATACTACATGTAACATGTTTTTGCAGCAAAATAAAATTCTAAAAATACAGCTCATATTGCTTTAAGGAAATAGTAAAGAATTCAAACTAAAATTAACTCGTACAAGAAACAGTTCCAATATTTGTTCAGTCGTACTTGAATTTATTCCGATTTTCTCGTTAACTCGTTTTTGAAACATTTTTTAATTGATTCGTATTTAGAATAATTCATACCTTGTTAAGTCATACTAAGAATCATTTGGACTTTTTTTCTTTTGTTTGTCTTATAGCTATTAATTTCAGAACAAACTGCCAAGTTTTACTTTTTTACATTAAGGTGGCTCTATACACCACTTTTTGATGACGCAGTACGCAAAAAAGAAAATCTGGAAACATGCATTTCCGGTACAGGCTGATTTAAACTGAGGTGAATTGTATTGGAACCGCTATTTTGAAAAACTTGTTAAATGGATAGATTAAACTTGATAATTGGAAAATTCATTACTTACAAGTAATGTGGTAAGTGACACCTTCACGTTGTGTGGTATTATTTATCGAAATAAACAATAAAATCAAGTATAAATTTTTAAAAAGTTTCTTTAGCATCATCGATGTGTTACACCGTAGCGCAGTGGTTTAATGGGTTCACTACAAACCAGTAGGTCATGAGTTCGATTCCCGTTGAGAACAATAAATTTTTTAACTTTCCAAAAATTTCTAAAACGTATTTTTTAGTTGAATACCGTGACAGAAAACTCTAAACAGGTGAAAATATTTCAATTATGATATACTTTAATGCACATTAATATCGACACCTAACGGGGATGAGAGGGTTGCTTTGAATTTCTCTCAGGTTGGGATACATAAATCCTATTAGCCTAGTCAATGTTCCCCTTTATTTATTTAACTTAGTTTTGCATTAAGGCGAATTTATTCACTTAAACAGGGCAAAGTCTATAATGAAATATGTATGTATTTATCATTCCAACATTATATTTAGGAAATTTTCTTCAACTCAGAAATGAATGGTCCCCAAGGTGTTTGGGCCTTGGGACTTAGGAACGATAACCCTTACATAAGGAACTTTCATACCAAATAAAATTTAAAAAAAAAATGTGTTTATTTGCAATGTTTTCATTCAATTTTTATGTTACATTTTTTAAAAATACATTTTCTTATAACATCAAGCAACTTGTTCAGATGATTTGTCAACAGAGTAAGAAAATATGAAAAATTATGTTTTGGGGAAATACTAAAAAAAATTGCAATAATAACATTTTTGAATGTTAAGAAGTGTTATATTTTTTTTATGTGTCCGAAGGAAATATCCATCATATGACAAAATAATTTCTCTCAATTTGTTGATAGCTGTCTTTTTAAAAATTATTTTACAAAAACACGAAAAAACATTAAAAAAGTCTTTAACATTACCTATAGTATCCCTTTCGTCATTTTAATATTTGATAAGTATATGTTTTGTGGTCTGCTATTGAAAATTGGAATAAACTGTGGGTGTATAGAGCCACCTTAAAGGAATACCCACTCTTTGCTTTGTAACGAGCCTTGCTTTAGTTAATAAAATAACCTATGATTGATTTCAAATTAAAATAATTTGATATACTCATCAAAACAGGCATTTAGAAAAAATTACTATGGAATCATCATTGTTCATGGGTGATCAGTGTCCATGGTTTTCGTGGGTAACTCTTGCCCATGAATTTACATCCACGACAAACGTATTATAAATTAGTGTTTAATATTTTACCAACGAAATGACATCACAGATAACTATGAACATTGTGGCTACCCTAGAACATTGGCCCCCAAGAATACAAATTATTTCACGATATTTGATAAATTTTACTGAGAACAAACGTGTTTTCAGCATATAAGGATATGTATAATATATATGCATGTTATTCAGCTTTACAATATACAGAAAAATGTATGATGCTGTTTTTCTACTCAGTTTTTTAGGTATGGAAGGGGCGATGTAAATTCGTCACGACTAAGAGAACATCATACCATTAAAAGGAAAATAACTGATGTAAATATCATTGTTCGTTCAAAACTTATCAAATTCATTCAAATTTCTTTGCTTATCAGGTGTTTTGTAGAACTTGAACTAACAATAGTATCACAATTTGAGGCTATTTTATCGACATTTTGTGATATTCGCATCCGAAAACTGTCTACCAAATCAAGGATAAAGATTTATTATTATACCTTAACGGTTTTTTTTAGTTGAAGAAATCTATAAAATATGAATGTAATGTCAAATAAAAAATATCAAGAATGCCATAATATTAAACACAAATATTTTGCCAATAATTGAGCAACATCAAAATAATACAACGAAGAAATTTAGCCTGTGTATTCATCTTATATTAGAACCAAACCCCTAAAGTTATAATAATAAACGTTTAAATATACACATTCATTTAGTCGATACTGTACAGTCACACATGTAACATGTCTGTTATACACGTAAACAATATCATAACACCATATATACTTGATACCCTTCCTATATATGCCATCTATTAAGTGTTGAATTTTTTTCTTGTAGGTGTCAGAGATTAACAAGATCGATGTGGAGACAAATCCATCTGGGAAGGAGACATATCAACATGATTCGTCATGATGTGTTAGCTATTTTTATTTCAAAATAAATAGCTGTCTACCAATATAAAGTGGTTTAGAATTAATTTTAAAATTTGAAGAGTTGAATGCAATACCATTTGATTTTTTTGTATTCCATTCAAAATGAATGCATATCTTTAAGGTTAAAAAAAACCAGATGGCCTTACCATTTGATTTAAAATATTCAACAACATACTGTCAACACGTGTGATTAAATTAAAGGGAAAGGAAACTAATTATGTTGTACAATAAATCAAATAATTATCATTTACTTTAATTCTAAATCGTATTTATTCTCATTAAAAACCCCAGATTAATGAATAAATAAAGAAAATCGATCGCATAATTTAAATATCCCGCCACTATGCGAACTGCCATTGAACTTTAATATATGACGCCACACCATCTATTCCGTTTTGTCAATATAGTATTATGCATCAGTATTAGTATAAGTATTGCATCAGTGTTAGCAAATCATGACGTTTGCTCTAAATTACAAGTTCTTAAAAATTTGAAACAATATCGATCTGAGACCTTTTTTTTTTATTTTTGACTTTCCATTAAATAACAAACTAACGTCACATACATTTACAAACTAACAGAGCGTGTTCGTTGAAATCTTAAAGCGGAGGTTAGCATGGGTTGGTGTCGGTGGAATCTCCGCGTAGTTGTGGAAATTGTCAACAGATGCCAAGTATCGTAGAAAATGTCTGCCGTCTATATTTCGACATGGTAACTCCGACTTTCGATAATGTATTTTAAACATCACCCAGTTGAGAGAATAAATCGCCAGGATACTTCTGCACTATTGAGAGGGCTGTAGAGAAGATGACAGATTTCAAAACAGTTCATATTGGAATAAAAAAGACGAATCATCTGAAAGATTAACTGTCACGACAGCCGTCGTGACTGTTCAGTCAAACACAACAAGACTTGATTTCTATTTACAATATT
Source organism: Magallana hongkongensis (assembly GCA_015776775.1). Classification (NCBI taxonomy): domain Eukaryota; kingdom Metazoa; phylum Mollusca; class Bivalvia; order Ostreida; family Ostreidae; genus Magallana; species Magallana hongkongensis. The sequence continues at coordinate 14,226,093 of CM027470.1, forward strand.
TTTATATAATAAAAAACAAACAAATATACACAATATATACACACCATGAACAATTAAATTTGAAGTTCTATGTTGTCCCAAGTCTCCAGCACGGGTACGTTGAATGGGCTAACCTAAGGAAACAGACTGGAAATGAGTATGACTGACATGGTGTGAGACAGTGACGGACAGGTATCATCATAGTAACGGACTGCCAGAAACTGGATAAGGACCTTATTAAATTATACTGTAAGTGAATAAACATAATTTTAAGTTACCTGATCAATATACCTTACATAAACTTAGGTAAGTCCTATCGACTTAAATATAACTTTATTGCAACAACAGTACGCCATACAACAGCACGAAACCACAGCGAATACGAACACTGCATAACATAAAGAGTATCACACTACTTAAAGAGACAAGCTGAAAACACATATGTGAATAATTTCAGATTTACCTATTGTATCGTTAGGAAATAATAAAATCCCTTTCTTATACCTAATTAACGTAATTATGAGGTACTAGAAATTTAAGGGTCGTACAAACCGGAATAATCTTTTCGTTGATTGACAGTAATTGACACGTGCTGGAAACTATAGATCTTCGTCCGACTCAATCATCATGGTATACGAGGTAAAAGGGACTCTCTAAACGGAACACATAATCACTTTCGCGATAATTTATCATTGGAAAACTTGGTTTACCAATTTCGGTTCATTTAAAATGAACAGACATAAATATGTCAAATAACCCCACGCAAAATACATGCTTACAAAATAACAATTGTGATTATTTTAAAAACTTTGTACAATTATTACCTGAGAGAAGTAGAAAAGACAAACATGTCCAGGAGAATCCTTTGCGAGCCATGCATGTGTTTTGTTTACAGTAAATACGCATTAATAATAGTATAGAAGGCTGAACCCCGGAACACGTTGCGATGTAAATATGTATGGTTTATATGTAATTATTAATTTTAATTAAATAAATCGATTTATTTCAAGAAGAAATTTGTAATTTTCTGAAAGTTTATGCATTCATGAGTAGCACAAAAATACCGAAACCGATCGGAAAAATTTTACTAGTCGGTTTTTTGATAAGATGCGCCGTACTGTCTCTTTAACAAAGAATAAACACGTCTACACGATAATAGTAAAATTTACTCCTAGTAGGAGAAAGGGTTACTCGAACCTTAGCTGTCACGAAGAAATCATGGCCACTGTCTGCCAGGTCTGCAATGCGGCAGTTTAAATAAGATAATTAAACAATAGAATAGATATACATGTATGTAACTGCCAGATAATAAAAATAAAAATCAAATCGAAAGGAGACTTTACATTTTCTTATTCATGAAATGTTTTCGGTGTTTCTAGTTTAGTACAATTTTTAGGTGACAGATATTGGAGATTCTTAATCAAACATAAGTAAAATCACGAGAAGTAAATCTCGCAGATTTTTATTTTTTTTATCTTATTTCAAATTTTCTCGATTTGATGCAAACGGTTGAATCGCGGAATTAAGTACTCGCGTGATATAGGGATTCTACAGTACTGAGTGTTATGTGGTTAACTCTGCACTAAAATTCTGCCCGTAGCAAACGACACACACAGAAAAATTTCGAGATTAAGGTACATAGTTTTGGTGTTTCTTCAATTATTGGAAAAATGTGGATAAAGTTCCTTTGACCGTTTCTTTGTGAAGTTACGTATTTGATGACTAATATATTAACGAGTTTATTGAAGACTCAAAGCCGATATATCGTATAGCTCAAAACAATGCTTACTGTAAACCAACTTTTATTCACGTGCAAGAAATTTTCATGAGGTTTCCGAGAACCTTGTCGTTGCGAATGTTTCTTGCTGCGAACAAGTCTGTTTCCTATAGTTGTGATAACAAAAAGGTATCCGATCCATAATAGCCTCAGATTCAATGAATCTGGGTGCACAACAGATATGTATGGGCTTAATACTCAGTATACTTTGACATACTTTTCCTATTTAAGTATCAATATGTAAAAGTGGCATGTGTCCTAATTAATGACCTTTTCTTTTTTTTTGGAAGAGTTGCCCCCCTTTGCTTTTATTCTATAAAAATTAATTCTAAGAAAATCTACACGGTATAAAATTTATTTTCAATAGTTTTTGTAATCCTAATGATAAAATACATCTTTCCACCAAAGCATTTTTTGATATTCCTAGTAATTACTTTTTTATTTTAAGAAATGTTCTAGTCTCCATAGACCTTAATGGAATCTTCATTAAATAATTACTGCTTAGTTAATATTATTTTTGAAAATTTCTCTCGGTAAATCATTTTCTACTCGAAAATGCTTGAAATAAATATCAAAGTATTTAATACATGATGGATATTGAAGGTTGGAAAAATTTGGTCCTAATATGGATCGCGAAATAAGTTCTAAATAAAGGTTGGTTTACAGTATGACATTGTATTAACAGGGAAATATTCGTCCCCATTTTATTCTTGTCCTCCTTGTCAGCAGGCGAACAAACACACTGTAATCTGCTTCCTATCAACAATAGGGTAATAACACTGATAAACCATTGGTTTTCTGAAAATCCCACAGCTTTGTTTTTTGGGTTTTTTTAAATGGTGCACTCCCAAAGCTATTTACCTTGTCAGTGCTTATCGATTAAATATGTTGTAGGTTCTTTTTTTTTTTAAATCTTAACTTTACACGGAAAAAAGGTGAAGGCCAAATGAAATTGTTAGCGATTTTACTGCCATTTTCCTTTCTCTTTATCAATATGTAAAAAAATGTTTTATGTACTCTAAACCACATAGAGAGAGGATTTTCACATCAAATAGAGGCAACTGGTTAATGGCCTTTATGAGAAGAAGATAAAAGCTAAAATGATTTTCAAATCGTCATCTCATATGATGAAAGCTAGAATAAAATTTCATTTAAATTACTAATTCACTTATAATTACTGCATTGTTTTATTAGTATAATGTAATAAGTTTTTAAATATCTATTTGATTACTATTCAATTACTTGCAAGTAAGTCGTTTATACTGGTCTAGTATTCAGTGTATCAATTTATTTCTGTAAACAATGAAGTTTTACTAATTTAACAGATATCCTAGGGATATTTGATTCTCAATGTACATTTCATATTTGTTAAACTCTCCTTAATAGAACCAGACCATGAAACATTTTATGCTGTATGCTTTTAGGGAAAATTTAATTCACGACAAATAACTCATATTTGCATTCAATGCAAACGAAATCAGAGTAAACTTTCTGTCACATTTCTCTTTCAACTTTAGGGAAATTCAATTCACGACAAATAACTCTCATATTTGCATTCAATGCAAACGAAACCAGAGTAAACTTTCTGTCCCATTTCTCTTTTTACTTTATATTTGCTTTGAATCACTCTCTTTGTCGATCATGACAACTGTTTTGTTCTTTATCTATAACCATGTCACGTGAGCTTATACAGGTAGCTAGGGACACTTGTGTGGATAACCGCCATGTCTGGTTGGTAATTTGTATGATTGAATATTTAATCTGTAAAATATTTCTTTGCACAATATAATATACTCATGTTTATAAATTGTTTATCCCCATTAAGTTTATTAAAATGTTTCTTCGATAAATTCTACTGAGGTAAATGCAGCAACTATGTTCCATAAAAAACCAAGGCTATATACGGATATTCTTTGATTTTTGAAATCATAGTTGATATACAGAATAATTGTTATCTTTTTTTGGTCTCACTACATTGTATATGTAAAGTCGCCAAGCACCAAAAATGTGGGTTTTTTTTTAAATGAGTCTAACGTTTTATTGTTCTGCCTGATGTAGGGCGCCTATACAGTAATCTAATGTAAACCAAGCATGCTGACACATGTTCTTTGTGGGAATTGCGTACTAGATAACAGTTCATCTACTTAACAAAACTATTAACAAGTGTACTAGTATATAGACAACGTTCATGACACCAAATGGACGGGTGTGTCGTTTTGTAGTCAGAAAGTGTTAGAAAAAACACTTTTACTTCGTGACAAAAAACATGCAAATAAGTGCTTCCTTTGTCTCTCAATATGACAATGTGTTTCTATCAAACAAATAATACATGCATGTAAATAGAGGTTTCGGTAATAGTCATTTGCTTGGCTAAATATGCATTGTATTTTAAGCAAAAAGAATCATCTTTTGTTATATTTCTACATCGAAAATATACTGAGAACCATTTTACGATATAAGAATTGACTTCTTCAAATTCTGTACTTCCAGTTCATACCAAAACTGATATATCTTAATAAATCATTGAAATCTGAAATATAATTTATATCAGTCTCAAGTCATGACCATTGACAATGTGTATGACACTCATAAGCAAATGAATTCTATGTTAATATATAAAACAATACTGATGTGCTATACATACTTAAGGTCAATTTAACTAAGCATTTTGAATACAACTAGACTTTGACCCGTGCGTGCACGTGTCAAAATTGCATATGATATCGGACATTTACGAAATAGATACATCGACACATCGTATTCTTGACATTTAATGCTATTCATTTCACTACACTCTGTTAAATTAGAATTATCTAACTGCGTCTCGGGACAGGCCTTCATCACAGTTAAAATGTCTCCCATATACCCGTAATGTAGCAGAAATTTCAAAATAGCTTTGAAATGGTTTTAGAGAAAAATAAATAAATGAATTTGCATTGAAAATAACAGTCAAATTATTCATAACAACCTATTTTGAGGTTGTAAATACCTTTCATCTAAAAATTTGATTCATATTAAAGAAGAATTCAACACTTTTTACCAACGTTTTTTACACACCATGTTGACATTCAGAACTTTCGGGATTTTTCATATTAAAATGCACTGAGTTATCTCCCGTATTTCCTTTGATGAACAGAATATATAGCAAATCTTAAATGAAAATTTACACGTATTTGTATCATCGTTTCTGAGTTTATCCATGCAAATGTGATATTGTGGAAACATAAACTAAAGAGTCTCCCGTGATTAAGCGTGAATGTAATGCGATTGTAAAATCCAAAAAATCCAGATGATTTCCGGATTTAAAAAAAAATCGTTGATTATTAATGAGTGAAGCTTGATTGAGAAAAAATAAAAACAAACTGGTAACCTTGAAGTACCAATGATGTTGAAATTTATAAAACAAAAGACAGTACGCTTCCGATTTCTCGGTATTAAAGCCCAAAAATTCGAGTCTATTATTTTAATATAGTAGTATAGATTGTGATTAAGTTCAATGCCTTTTTGCTGAAATTAAAAAAGCATCTCGGTTAACTGGTTAACTGTGGAAAGATGCGAATATCAGATAGTCAAAAACAGGTAAATTTGTCGGGATTATTTATAAATAGCATTAAATGCAAGCAATCACATTCTCCTAATTTTAATTATCGGTAGTCTCATGATTCACCATTAGAAAAAATTTGCTTTGATAACACTAAAGTTTTCAAGGTCTCTATAATAAATAGCTTTGATTACCAGGGGATTACAAGTCCTGAGTTTTAGTTTTATTTGTTAGTCAGGGACATTACCGCCACAAACATCATAAACGTGAATATATTTCAATAGAACAGGGAATTCAAAACCATATATGTAGAATTATCTAAACTTAAAAACATAATTCGGAAACCAGCGATATACTGGATAATCCGCATACTACTGGCCATATTAATTTGCCTCTATCGCGACATATATTCTTAAGCCGTGTCATCCAATTTTACCAAAATTCTGTTAATGAATACAGAGTAAAGTTCAAACTAGTAGTTGTTCTACGTGCTATCTATACTCATTGAGTTTTAAAGAAAAAGGGAAACAGAAATGTATAGAGTATAATTGGCATTTATCTTTTGTTGATCTTCCGTAACCCTGTCAATCCGGATTTTGAACCAGCAATATATTTTTTTTCTTTTTCCAGATCACAAAAAGAAGCATTTGACCAAGGCCCAAGTTGTCTTGCGTTGTCATGTCTGTGAGAACCCTCTCCAGGTTCTCCAAATGTACTGTAAAGTATGCTGTAAATATTTATGCAAAGCATGCGTTTCCAAACATCTGTCCAATAAACCAAAAAAACATAACTGTCCTAAACATTCCTCAAACATAATTGAAAAAATTTGTGAACAATGTGACTCTCCTATCTGTGCAATATGTGCTTCTTCCAAGCAACATAAAGGTCATACATTCGTTTCGATTTTTGAAAACTATGAAGAAAAGAAAGAGGTCATTGAAAAAGATTTAACAGAGTTGGAGAAATCACTTTACCCTATGCATCAAGAGATTGCATCTAACATTCTTGTTCAGAAGGCTAATTTGAACGAAAACTCAAAACAAGTGTTAAAAGCAATCGACAAACATGGAGAAGATTTACATAGAAAAATAGACACCATTATCAAAAATCTGAAAGCACATCTTGATGAAATGAACTCCAAACACCTAGCTGTTCTGAATAAACAGGAAGATGAAATCACAAGAAGAATTTTGGAAATCAGTCAAAGCATTGCAAATTTAAAGAAAATTAAATCCAGAGAGTTCAGACTTCCCCCTTCTTTCAAATCCAGAAATGCTATATTTAGAGAAATACCGTTTGATCAAAATGTCTCTTTACCAATGTTTAATCCTAATAGGATAAACAAAAACCAGTTATACAGTCTGTTTGGTTTCTTATCGGATCATACTACAAAATATGCAGGTGCTCAGTCTCTTAGACAAGTCAGTCCTCAGAAAGACGAACCTCGAGTCATTGCAGAAATAAGGACGGAATATAATGACGCTAACGAATTGCGCAGCATTTCTTGTCGGGATGATGGGGACGTCTGGACGTGTGGAAGTGACAGCATAATGAGACTCTATAATCTCCAGAGAGAATTGATAAAATCAATCCAAACAATGTCGGGGGAAATGCCATTCGCCATTGTAATAACAAGAAGTGGATATCTTGCTTATACAGATAAAAATGACAGGACTGTGAACATAATGAAGGAAACTCGAATAGAAACAGCTATCATACTTCGTGGTTGGAGGCCTCTTGATTTATGTAGTACATCTTCTGATGGCCTCCTTGTAATCATGGAAAGCGATGATTATAAGCAAACGAAAATTGCGCGTTACTGCGGCTCCACAGAGAAACAAATAATTCAATTCGACGACAAAGGTGAACCTCTCTATTCACCTAGTGGGTTCTCCAAATATATCAGTGAGAACATAAACCTAGATATCTGTGTGTCAGACTATAAAGCCCGTGCAGTAGTGGTGGTCAATCAGGCTGGGAAACTCCGGTTTACCTACACTGGTCCTTCCTATACAACTGCTAAAGGACCGTTCAATCCAAAAGGCATCACTACAGACAGCAAGGGTTGGATTTTGACAGCTGACCCAAACAACAGCTGCATCCACATCCTGGATCAGGACGGACAGTTCCTCCGCTACATTAACAACTGTGATTTGCAAGATCCAAGTAGTTTATCTGTGGACTCTAGAGACAATCTTTTTGTAGCTCAGTGTAGCACGGGTACAGTGAAGAAAATCCAATATCATTTTTGAATATATGAATATTCTGTGTATCCACTTATTATGATTTTTTTATATGACTATATGTTAAATGAATATTTGTATGTTAGTTATAGGTTTGTTAATGCATGCTCGTTTCTTAAGCCCCTTTTACAATTGGCGCTCAAGCAGAAACTTCAAAATATTCGTGAGACCGAAAATATTAGATATGGGTCGTAAACTGTTACCAAAACAAACGCATATGAAAAAGTACTCGTACGAAACTCGCACGATTTAGAGCGACCGTTGTGCGATGTAAACGCATTGAATCTTGCGATATATCTTGCGTTGTAGGATAATGCGATATGATCGCACAAATGACCAAATGATCCGACGATTGAACAAGCGACAATGCGATACATGTAGGACGTACGAGTAAGAGGGGCTATACAAACCACCCATTTTTGACGCTTGTTAGTAGGTATATTTGAATGCAAGAAAAAAATACCGCCCAAGAAGACGACAAAAACAACAGCCAAAATCAAGGTCAATTGATTGTGGCCTGAAACAGATATGCTTATACGGTATATACTGTATTAGGGAATAATTCGCCCCATTTTAATTTTCGCCTATTTCGCTCTTTTTGTCAGTAAGCGGATTAAGACTTAGCGAATCCCAATGTCTCATATATTTTTTTCTTTTTTACCACAACAGTGTTGGGGCGAATTTAAGACAAGCCAAAACCGCACGTAGAAGCAAAAAAATTACGAGGCGAAAATAAACCTGTATCCAGTATAAACTAGTGGGAACACATGAAAACTAAAACAGTCTCGTGGACGCACAACAAACGCATAAACAGCTGCAATTCATCTTACGATCTTTGAAAATCGCTCTTGCGAATACACAAAACGTTCGTACTTATGATCGTACGTTGCATTGCAAAAATTTGGATCGGATTCGGTCGCATCTGAATTGTGCCCACTATTTTGAGGAGACTTGATGCGACCACAAAAAGGTATGCAACAAATGCGAGAGCTTGTGTAGCGTATGCGATTGCTTGTGCGAAGCCAAAAAATCCTTATCGCAAAGTGCTGTAAAGTGTTCGTGCGCCAATAGTGAAGGGGGCTTTAGAATTAGATTAAATGAGATAACTTCCAATTTTTGTGTCTTAACATCCTTAGTGTCAACTTGGAAGAGGAGGAATAACAGACTATTTATTATGTAACTTGATGACGCAACTGTAAAGGAAGATGTAAAAGTAGCTGGAATTAATATCAGCCCCGTAGAGCAATATAGTTTATTGAAAAAAGTGTTTAACAAGTTCTGCCTTTCTTTGTATTTCTAGGATGTTTGCATGATTTTGTTAATTTTTTGATGACGTTGATATTCTTTTTATTTACTACTTAACAAGTAGTTAGCGAAGTAGTTAGCGCTTACTGCTCTCTGAACTTAACAAATCAGAGGTTTAATGTTGACTTTATATGAAAAGCAACTTTAACTTTTCCAAACTTTGATTTATAGATTTAAAGCATTGATTGAATATAGTTTTAATTGAAATACTATTTATGTTATCAATCGAAGTTATATTTTAATCTTGTTTAATACGTTAAAATGTTTATAAAATTTGAACTGTCCAACAATACGAAATGAACTTCTCAACTTGTGGTTAACTAAAGTAGTACATGTATTTTGTTTTTGTTCATGTGACAGTCAAAGAGCCCTGTCCTTACAAACCATATTTAATGTTTTCATGCAAGTTATAACTAAAAAAAATTATTGGGCATGAATGAAAACCAATACTAGTATAAGTTCCAAGTCAAAGCATTGATCAGTAAGCATAATTTAATAGTTCCTTCAATAGAGCATTCAAGAATAAAGTCGTTCGATATAGACGAAGATATTGATAATCATTTTAAGTATCGATATATCCTTCACTTTTACAGCATACAGCACTACATATATTAAAGAAAATGATTTCTTTGTAAAAGACAGGAATTCGTACATGCATTTTTCCTCATTATAACGTGGTTTTTTTTTTTCACTACAAAAACGATCTGCGCTATAAAGCCTAATTTCTTCAAAGCGTTTATTTGGGCTCTGCTGTGATAATGCATGCAAAATTGTAGTTATTGATATGCTGCCTTTTTCAGATTTTCAAGGTAAATACAAGGAATGCGTATAATTTTACAGATCCTTTAATACAGCATTCAATATTTAAGACGTGTTGAGAGTTAATACTGTTAGTTACGGAAGACTAAGCGTTGATTTGGTACATCTATATTAAAAAATATATAAATTCATTTATAACGATGCATTCCACACACGAAGAGTCTTTTAATTTGCTGCAAATAAATATATTAGTGGAATGTAGTTATTCATCCTTTTTTTTTTACAACAGACCTTATCTTTGATGGTGCAGGCACATACATTTTACATTTACATGTATTCACAAAAATGGCACCGCATTTAATTGTTTGTCAATCTTTCATTTTCATTTATAGAAATGGCAATCCCATTCCATTTGTGTACCACAGCCGCAATTTTCATTAGTAAAAATTAAGGTCAATTTTATTAAGTAATAAATTATTTGATTTTTTAGAGGGGATAAATAATTTGTATATTGATTTTCATTTTGCATTACTAGCTATTTGAACAAAAATATCACTCAAACTGAATGGCTAATCTTTTGGCTGAATATTGCAAAGAACAATACAAAAACAATTCTATTTGATGTATTTAATGACTTTCAACTTCGCTGTATGGTATTCGACAACATACAAGTTTCCCTCGGAGTCCAAACTAATACCCACAGGTTTCTCCAGAAATCCTCGACCAATCAAACACAACAAGTGACCTCTGTCGTCAAGGAGATGAACCAAGTTGCTATCGGCGTCCGATACCAGGATTCTGCAACTTCTGTCAGTTAAAATGCTTCGTGGATCGAAATACGGACATTTGCGCGTGGGGACATTTCCAAAGTAACGCCAACGGAACCGACCTGATTGGGTGGTTGACACGACGGCTTTGGCGTTACGGTCTGATACACACACATCCTGATTACTGTTCACGGTGATGTAAACATCAAAATCGCCGGAAACGTAGAGTGGACACCCTCCGTCGTCATACTGAATCTCTTGCGTGGGTGAACTGTGAACATAACGAACGACCTTCACCTGTTGAGATTTTTGTTTTGACGAGTCGTTCCGATTGTCCATACACAGTAAAACTTCTCCAGAATCTGTCGCACATAACCCAAGTGGATTCCATCCCTGAAGTTTCAGAAAGGGTTCGAATTTCCCCTTTTTCATTATGTTAACACTTCTGTCTCCGTAATCAGTGTAAAGTAGTTCTCCCTTGGAAGTAATAGACAGATCGAACGGAGCTTGCTTTGATCGAGTGGACACTTTTTCAATCATATTGCCATGAACATCAACCTTAGCTACAGTTTCCACATCTCCACTTATCCACACGTTCTGGTCTTGAATGCATTGTACACTCCAGCACTTCTCGAACTTTGTCTCCACTTTGCGTAGAACAACTGGTTTGTCTAGTAGTGTGTCCCTTTTTGAAGGGGGCTCTGCTGACGTCACATTTATGACGAAATCTCGAGACTTCTTCAGAACGGATGCTTTAAGAGCACCGAATCGTTCGGGAAGTTGTTCCTTTTCTACATCACTGTTCTTGAACACTGGTGCAATGATACTTGTTATTGTGGGAATCCTTGAAAATTCCTCACTCTTTGCTTTGAATTTATTGATCTCAGAAATATCGTTTTCGTTCAATATTTTTTTATTGTAGTCAATCAGCGATTGAATTTCCGCTATCAGACTAGATATGAGTTTTCGCTGCTCCCGGAGATTGGAAAAGTCTTCCTTTTCCATCGTTTCCACTCTCTCCAAACATTTCTTCACGGCGCTCTCCACTGCCTTGTGCCAAATCTCGCCGTTTGTGACGATTTGTTTTTTGACATTCTCGTAACCACTGGTCAACTTTAAAACGTTCGTCTGAATCTGAGTCTCTATCTTTTTATACTCCGGTTGAATGAGAGACTCCATGCGTGACGTGTCAGAGATCACGAGGTCCCGCATGGATTGAAAATTTTCTAAAACGTTTTCTGCATCGTGACTCAAGTGTGTTTCGCTTGCGCATTTGTGACATATTGGAATTGCACATGGGCGGCAGAAAAAGTATAGTTTATTTCCTGTGTGCTCTAAACAGTTTTGGAATGAGTTTTCATTTTCTTTAACACTGACGCTTGTAACTATGCTTTTCTTTCTGGATTTTCTCGAGGCCATATTGCTTCTAGATGAATCGCTTCCTTTGGTATCCTATACTCCAAAACAAAGCCATGTATTGATATAAGGAATAAGGAATCATTCTTTGAGTATTATGAGGTTATGATTTTGGTCGGGTTGTGATCAAATCCAATAAAGCCCGAAGGGCTTTATGATAGATTTGATTACGCCCCGACCGAAATTATCACCTCATAATATTTAAAGAGTTATTCCTAATTCCTTATATTTATATAATTTTAAACCATCGTACGATTAAATATTTAAATATAAATAAGCAAACCCTGCTGGCGCCTCACTTTGGCTAAAATATGAGTATATATAGTACAAAATCGATACGTAGTGTTATCACAGGCAAAGACACTGAAGAATGTAAATATATAGATTTACACTTAAATTAAATACATTATAATCATACGTCAAACAAAAGAGAAAAAAGACAATTATAGATGAAAACTTTTGTTGCCTTTTAAACCAGAAATCGTAAAGACATGCCGGAAACAACTGAAAGTTAAGAGGAGAGAGAGATGGACTAACTGAAAGGATTTAAAAGAGAGAGAGAGAGAGAGATAGAGAGAGAGAGAGAGAGAGAGAGATTTTAAGAAAATGTAAATTAAAACATCAGTTGCGTTAAGAACCGAATTACAATACCCCCCCCCCCCCCGATTTTTCGCAAAGATATTTTATATTTTATTTTTTATTTTTTTTTGCTTGTCAAGAATTTCTGATAAGTCTAGCCCCCCCCCCCCCCTTTCAATTTGCTTCCGACGCCACTGCATGGATACTAACACATACAATCATTCATAAATTATTCACAATAAAAATAGAAATACAAAATAGGCACAGAGAGAGAGAGAGAGAGAGAGAGAGAGAGAGAGAGAGAGAGAAATTATCTTGATAAAACAGATACAATCAGAAAGATAGAAAGAAAGAAAGATACAGAGAGTAAGAATCAGAGAGAGAGAGAGAGAGAGAGAGAGAATATTAAGGAGAGAGAGAGAGAGTACACACCATTTTACAGCAGAGTACAGTACCCACTGACAGTGAAGTTGTAAACCGTTAGCTGGCTTACCTATTCCAGGTGTCACCAGGCCAAGATTTGCCTTGGGTTAACCCTCCGTCTCCAAGATCCCTCCCGAGCAATGACCCTCGTCACTTGCGAAATATCGAACAGTTTCATTTCACAAATCCTCCTGATATAACTTAATTGAAGGAATGGTAGATTAAGTCTGATTTACAGGATTTAGGCATTGTTATTGTCAGAGTGGGTTTGGGTTTACCTGTTAAGGGAAGCGGATTACCCTCAGGAATTCGTAAGGTGGAACGTCATTTTAAATGTCATTCAATACACGGGCCATATCGTGGTCTAAAAGAGAAAGCTTATTTGTCTTTAAATACTCTCTACAAATTGTTTGACGGCAGAATATTCCGAGAGTGATAACATTGTTGTGTTTCCCTTTAAATTATTTGAAGTAATGTGATATTCAAATCAAAATTCTCTTCAGATTCATAAATATTAGTATTGCACCAATTCATGAGAGAATGAGCAAGATAGCTTTAGAATGTCCCATTAAAAATGTGCATAAAGAGCATGCAGTTATTTTAACTAAATCAATGAATAATCAAAACAAATAAAAGTTTGTAATTCTAAGCTCTATCAATTTTTATATAGGCCCTGTTGCAACTGAGACAGGCATTTAGATTCTTTGTCTGAATACTCGTATATTTAATGAGTATTTGGATAAAATTTATATAGATTTTATAAATATATAGCTCCGGTCGGGACGGAGGTGGAGCTTCAACAAAATGAATTTCCCTGTGCTTTATATGTTACATTAAAAGTTTAAAATCGAAGATTTCTAAACTTATCTATAACAAGGTTATCAATTTAAAATTTACAAACTGCTATACGAACTTCATTTTATTTTTTTTTCTCTTAGATTTATTACGCAATTTAGTTTGTAACACAAAAAAAGGAAATAACCAAACATACAAACGGAGATGCTTTCATTTGACAAAAATGTTAATCCTCTTGACACTAGTCTTCTTAGTTTGTAACACAAAAAAAGGAAATAACCAAACATACAAACGGAGATGCTTTCATTTGACAAAAATGTTAATCCTCTTGACACTAGTCTTTGATATCTTCTTAAGTTAATCTCCAGGCAAATTAAATAATTGTTGGACAATAGAAGTGTGAAATTATCGTAACAGCAAAATGTGTGAATGTTTACTTTTCTGGCATGCCATTACTATTCCTTTGTCAAAAAAAGCAATGCCTGTCAAAAAAAAATGTGTGTAAAAGAGAGAATGGTTTAAGATCTGGAAGAGAACGGTTGGGCTAACTGTGCTGGAACCCCGCACGTTAGCATAGAGTGTGTGATATCGGACTAGCTGTGCTGGATTTCCGCACGTTAGTGTCGATTTTGTGTACACAATTATATCGGACTGTCCGTGCTGGAATCTCCGCACATTATTAAGTTGTTTTCTCGGAACTCCGAGAATCGGTTTTCATTGGAATACCATGTACCGTTATTTCATCAACTTAAATACAACTTGTTGAACTTTTGTTTCGTTTTGGAGTTTTTATTCAGCGAAAACTTGAGCGAGTGTAACGAATTGAGCTTTCCCCTGAATTCACCATATGGATTTTAAGAACTTTTACATTACAATTTACAGTCTAGAATACAAATCAAATACAAGATACGTTCGTGAAAGTTGGGTAGTATTTTTAGTAGAAAGCCGATTGGCATGCTACCGGGCTAACCGCAACTTCACGGAATTATAGATAGTTTTAAATTCTCTGAATTTTAAAACTTTAATGTAACAGGTTATAATTTCTGAGTGTTAACTCAGCACAAGTTAATTTTTCTATTTTTAGCATTTTAGAGTTACAATTTTTATTTCGAAATCATTTAAATTTTACTTATTTTAAATGCTTTGTATTTTTTTCTCACTGTTAAAAGTTTTACTTTATTTCTTAATCGAGAAAATTTATTGGTAGCGTTTTACTTTTTAATTGTATAACCATGGCATCTAAACAATTTGACACTTTTCTGGAAATTATTTAGTTACGACAGATTGTCGGACAATAAGTTAATTTGTTAAATAAACTGACAAATTCCTCGTTCAGGCAAACCTTTGAAGATAAATTCTTTGTGTTATTAGAGCGACACTTTAGCGACTCGCGAAGATTATTCTATTTTCATTACGTCAGAAAACTTATTTACTCGTTTCGGCTTTACTTAATCTTCTCTTTGTTAACATACGTACATCGAAATTCATCTAATTGACTTTATCACCTTTTTGGCCTTTAGTAATCAGTGTCAGCTCATAGAAGAAATTCTGTGAAATTAGCCCGCTAGCATTTAAATCAAGTATCCTGATTGGTCAATGAGAGCAATTCCAAATTAAGCCGGATGGTTGGTGAATTTACTTAATTCACTTTCCATCCGACGTTTAAAGAATAAAGAACTTGTTTTAATTTTACGGAATTGTTTCTCTTTTCCATTAGGTAAGCTTGAATGAAATGTTATCTATTTACAGTAATTTAGGTTTTCATTACAGTATTTTATTATATTTTTCTATTGCTAATTTTGATAAATTTTAGTTTGTTTAAAATACTTAAGAACAATGATTAACTATATATTTCTTATTATTCGGCGGAACTATGAATTTGTCATTCCCGAATTTTAGTTTTCATTTCTATAAAAGATATTTCGTGTCATTGTTTATTATGCCATGATACATAATTTTGTTTCATTTCGTTTAAATGTGTGATTTTTATTATTGAATTTCTATGCTGTTAAATGCTGTTTTTATAAAGTTTGAATTCGCCGCGTAATTATTGTAAACCTGTAGTGAACTCTTCAGTGCGAGAAGGTGAATTTAAGAATCGGTAGAAATTCGTCAGCTAAGTAATATTTGTAAGTTATTTCCTCTTTAATTATTTAATGACAACAGTTTATATTTTGTTTTCTAGTTTTCTTGCATTTTATAAGCGTTATGCATTTTCATACTTATGCGGAATTATCGATCCTTAGATTATAAGCGTAAAAACGATCTCGCTTTCTCGCATTGCGGTGTTTTACTACAGGGTGTTTCGAAATATGTTTTTGTTTTAATGCACTTTCCATCCGACGTTTAAAGAATAAAGAACTTGTTTTAATTTTACGGAATTGTTTCTCTTTTCCATTAGCAACCAGTAGAAAGCCGAGTGGCATCCTACCAAGCTATTCCCCAACTTAATCATATTCACAAACAGAGAAATCTCTGTGTGAAATATATATATATCCATTGGCGGATCCAGAGGGGGGGGGGGGGTTCCGGGGGTCGGAACCCCCCCCCCCTTTCTCTGGGACATATGATTTTTTTTGAAAACGTTTAATGCCTATTTAAAGGCAATTTTTCCCATTTATAATAGAAATTCTGTAATTATCTCAAATAAATGCTTTTAAAATTGCTTATTTAAAGAATTTCGTATTGTTTTGTTTCCATGAATCGGAAATTCTGTTACAAAAATACCGTGTAAGGGGTTAACCATTATGAAAATGCACAACTTTTAAAAACTTTTCTAAATATGATCGCATCCGTACTAGTGCCGGATGATGTTAGCGCACTCATTACAGAGGTCACATCAAGTTCCCTGGGACGACAATTGCTTTTACCATTGAATTACACACGTACCATCTTTTCAGAAGATAAATTATCCCCATTTTTTGTCATATCCTATCATTTAAACCTTTAATGAAGAAGGCAATCTATAGAAATCAAAATTGATAAATAGTTCAGAATTTAAAAACATCAACGACATAAAAAAAATACCCAAAATATCCATTTCTATAATAGTTTGTCGCAATTAGTCTGAGTTACTTTTTTTTTTATCAAATACAGTTGTATACGCACTGAAAACGTTCAAAAAGTCCTTGTTTATTGACAAATGATGAATTTTGCACATATTGATTTTCAACAAATGGAACCCCCCCCCCCTTTTCCAAATTGCTGGGTCCGCCTCTGATATCTATATCATTCACTATGGGCAGGTATATGTCAATTTGAGACTTATTGCAATGTTTGTGCTTATTATATACGTGTGTATCTATGCAATGTGTATCGTTCTGATCCTCTCAAATTGTCGTTTACCTGTATTCCACCTGTATCTCAAGCAACTGTGTAGTGCGCGGCCAGCGCGCTAGGATCCGTTCGTCATCGAAAACAAGATTTTTGTCTTTCCTAGATGGCCGAGTGGGTAGCGCGGAGGCCGCTCACTGCTAGGAGAATGGGTTCCAGAGGTCGTGAGTTCAAGCCTCGGTCGGGCGGAGGGGGAGCTCCAACAAAATGAATTTCCCTGTGCTTTATATATATATATATATATATATATATATATATATATATATCATTCACTATGGGCAGGTATATGTCAATTTGAGAGTTACTGCAATGTTATAGTTACTGCAATGTTATATATATATATATATATATATATATATACGTAACGTATAGTCCAATAACGCAAATGACGTGCTAGGGGCGCGTGCAGGGTTTACATATTTACACAAATGGCATGCTAGGGGTGCAAGCGGGGTTTACATATTTACACAAAGAGAAGATAACGTAAAGACGTCAATAATCGAATATTTATTGAACAATTGGTAAAATAATATAAATGTAAGTAATAAGGAATCATTCTTTTAATATAATGAGTTGATCAAATACAGTCGGATGTGATCAAATCTATCACAAATTCCTTTTGACTTTATTGGTTATGGTCATCCCCGACCGTATTTGATCACGTATACATGCATTTCATAATAATCTCATTCCTTAAATATTTCACTTGCACCAAAAAAAATCTTTACTCTAAATATTTGTTGATCTGCAAGTGACTATATACAATAGTCTTTATGGATGTCATGTTACACCATAACAACGATCATCAGCATAATCATCACGATGTTTTGTATTAGGCATACTCAAATCAGGTTTTAAAAAATGTGACAAGTAATTAAGCTTCATGGTACAAATATTGAAAAAAGATATGATACATGTATCCTCATAATTCCCCCACTCTCTCCCCCCACTCTCCATGTCCTACTGTCCCTCATTTTCTCTCCCTTAAATTTGTTGAAATTGATCTTGTCAACAGACTTTTCAATTGTGCTAAATATACTTACATGTATATATAAATTGTATGATATATTGTACGTGCAAATGAAATTAATAAAAAAAAAAAAAAAAAAAAAAAAAATATTGAAAAAAGAAGATTGTAGTGTATATTATTTAAAACCTTTCTCTCTAAGGTCGTAAAGCGTTCCATTTAATGTTATAAAAAAATATTGACAAATATCCGGGGGAATCCATTAAAATTCTTACATTATATTAACCTCTGCAGTTTGGGGGTTTGTAATTATCGTTTCAATTTGAAAACTTGATTCA
This sequence comes from Magallana hongkongensis, assembly GCA_015776775.1. Taxonomy (NCBI): domain Eukaryota; kingdom Metazoa; phylum Mollusca; class Bivalvia; order Ostreida; family Ostreidae; genus Magallana; species Magallana hongkongensis. The sequence goes on from CM027470.1 coordinate 14,244,315, forward strand.
ATCTTGTGTCATGATCGCCCCAGCATTGGGGCTACCCATACATTGTAGGAAAAAATTAATAGCAACAGATTGAATTTTATCATACTCTTGGGAAACATGGCGATGAGGAATTTTCCATTTGGCAATTTGATACCGGTAATATCAAAAAAAGAACAATTCTTAGTTTTAGCATTGTGGTGATTGAAATTAAGCATAGTGAAGAAAGAGTAATCCCCAAAAGCTTAATTAACAAAACAATAGGGCTACGTATAGGTTGCAAAGAATGAGCTCTCATAAGTCATGTCAGTTCCCCTTTTCATCAAATAAATAATTTAATTAATATTCCATGATTTTAATTATTTCCAATCAAATTTTTTTTTGAGTTCTTTTCTGACAGAGATGAAAGCGTCCTTGAATCGTGTGATGCCGGTGAACACTAACCGAGAGAGGAGGGTGAGGTGCCAGCACCCTAAGGGCGCCCCGGACGCCGACCTCATCTTTGGATCCAAGTAAGACCGCCCGTCAGCAACACATCAAAAAGTACAGTGGCTATATAGAATCATGACTCCACTTCTCAGCTCTTCTTTAATGTTATTCAGTGTTTTAAAATCCATGATCGAGTGGATATTATGTGTGACTGAGTATTTGAACTATTTTTTATTTATTGAGTTTTCAGAAAAAGATGATGGAAAGAGAAGAGACAGCCCTTCCCAAAACAGGGCAGTAGTCAGGAAGTGAAACGCCTCGACCGGAGGCCTCGGGCAAATTCCAAATAAACCAGCGGGGGGGGGGGGTCTTAATTTTTACATTAGACCAAATAAGAAATTAAAGTACAATATCTACGATTGAGGGCAAGAGGTGTTATCGAGATGAATCGTGTTGTGGTACGGTGGGATGGAAATAATCACAGAGTCTGATTTCTGAATGAATGCTTGCCATGTGTTGTGTACAATATTATAGGATTCTCGGACTGTGTGAATGACAATATAAGATATATTTAATCATGTGTATGTGTCTGTGTGTTACAGCTTCTCTCTCCTCCAAAAGATTCCTATGGTACATAATCTGAGAAATATTATTTACATGATGAATTCCTTTGGTTGTACTTTGGAAGATAAAAACAAGTTTACTTTACAGTGAACTGTACATCCTACAAGTAGCTAAATTAATATGAATGAGATTCGGTACATATTTTTCACTGCTTTGTTTTCATTGTGTAAATGCAATTACGAAGAAGTTGACATGTTTCCTTGGTGACAGAATTGCGTGGCATCTGATTTGTTGGAAAAGTTTGAATACATGCATAGACTTGCTGAGCAGGTACGAGTTATTGGCAGATGTATTGGTTATTCTGATTTACCATTCAAAAGGTTGCTTCTTAAGAACCACCCATATGCTTCAGTTTGTGAAACTAAGTATATGCAATCATCCTCAGTGTTGAAATCGTGACCAACAACTAATAATGGGGCCCCAAGAGAGTTGAAAGTTTAAAATAAAAATATATAGTAGAAATAAAACTACAATGCTACAATATGTGAAATTACTATGAAAGCATCTTCTGATAATCACTATTAATATTTCAATCTTTTTAAGGTAAAAAAAAAAGTTGGGGACTGGCCCCTCTATGATGCTATGTACCTAATGGTTAGGTCTAACTTTGCAACAAAAAAAAAAAAATTGAGGGGGGGGGGGGGGTTGCTAGCCCCCCCCCCCCCCCCGGTTCCGACGCAGGCCTATGAAAATAGTTCCGTTTTGTCATGATGCCCATCTTTTTCTCCAGTACATGCATAATTTAAAGGTCTAATTAACTAAATCATTTTCTGAAATGCAAAGCTCATTTGTCATCTTAAAGATCTACACAAATATGATAATTCCGGAAATTGTTGAATATTTCTGTCAATATTGAATTTGACCATATACCAAATTTCAGATGCAAAAATGGAATCTTTCGGAAATGAAAAATGCAAGAAAATTCAATTTAATGTTGTGTAGAAATCAAATTTGTTGGATTGTTTTAATTATTGTGATTAACGAATAAATTATTTAAGACAACTTTAAAATCACGTAAACTGGTCAAAGAGCGATAACTCCAATATATCACACACACTTTACCACATGTATATATTGTATACGAGCATTTTTATTTTGTTTTGATTAAATAAAATACTTGTTTACGTCTTCTGTGAAAATCCGTACAAATATCAAAAAGGGACAATATTTCAAAACACAGTACCATCCCCTTCCCCTTAACTAATGAGTTTATAGCTTATTGCATGTAACTAATATGTGCTAAATTATGTCCAAATGTCTTCAATGATGAAAATAATAATATCTAATACTGAATCGTTGTTAAGCATCGTTGCAGCATTAACACCAAGAGGATGGGCAAAGAAGGTGGGTAAATTAAAGCCCATAAAAGTGAATATAAGAAACTGAAAAGTAAATAAAAGGCAGGTAGCAACGCAAGGGTAGGGCACACTTTTTTGCAAATCACAAAATACTGTACAAAATTGTCCCTCCATTTTTCTGTAACTGTGAGAAAATGTTTTGAAATCATACATCAAAAAGCATTATAATATGTTTTACGGTGCTACCGTTCTGGCGAGCGCAGCAAGAATTACAAATACCTTGCATCATTGTCAACCTAGTGTTATTTAGGTATCAACGAACGTTAAAGAATTTTTGAGAGAGTATTGCTCTACAATTGAATAGGTATGCTTAAGGTATTAATTTTAATGGTTATGATACATATACAGCGCAACCCCCTACCCCGAGAGAGAGAGAGAGAGAGAGAGAGAGAGGGAGAGAGAGAGAGAGGGGGAGGGAGAGAGAGAGAGAGCCAGCCTGGTCCCTGTTTGTAGATGTGTAATTTCCCACTTTTAAATTTAATGGCCTGACTATATGCAATATCTACATAAATTTTTAACTGTTTATTCATTTTTCATTTTATTCCTTTTGATTTAGTTCAAAATGTCCCATTGTTTATTTCCTCCCTTCTCATATACTTATATATACCTGCCTACTGTACATGCATGTACAATTAGCTTAAAAATGGATCGATATGACAGTAAAGTATGGCTCTTGCTAGTATATATTTATATAATCTCTATATTAAAACAAATTAAAAATAAAATTAATCATATGTCAATGAGGCAGGTGAGGTATCGCAGACTTTACTGAAATAGCTAGTACACTCATTACAGATGTTTGATCCGCCTCTAAATTTATCGCGGGAAATATAGCACGAGTGCACTGTGACGTCATCCATGAATTTGTTCGTCTTTGTTTACGTTTCTCGACTCAATACGAAGGTATGGAAGCATGTTACAAATCTTTTGAGTCTCGCCAAAGCTTATGCGGCACTCAAAACGTGTCTTCAAACTTTAAGTCACCGTAAATTACGAGTTAAAAGTCGGCCATTTTTGGCATAGCACCACGGGTGAAAACATTAGAGAGCATTATGGGACGTAGACAAAAAATTTTGTTTGATGAACTGTAGGTTCAGCTCGTTCTTTTTCCCGCGCACACTGGTTCTTAGAGCTCGCTTTGCTCGCCGGCGCTGCGCTATAAATCCCTGTAATAAATTTTTCAACTGTAAATAATAACCTCCCCCCCCCCCACTACCCCCGGTTATGAATTTTGATTTTTTTTTTACACTTGGAGGATTTTTGGGGGTATGGCTGCCCCCTATAACTTCGAAGCAATGCTACGTGCATAAAACTAACATCTTCATCAGATTTACGTTGTCAACTTTGTATTTTTTTTCAAAATATCCTTTAAATAGCGTCTTATTAAACAGTTCAGCCGCTAACATACTCCGAAACCTTGAAAATAAGCAGCAGCTTATTTCAGTTTTGGTAAGCAATGGGGGGGGGGGGGGTTATTTTCAAAACTGTCAATTCACGGCTTATTATCCAAACAAAATACAGGTAAAGACGAGAGCACAATCATGGCTTATTATAAAACCAATAAATTGTAATCGATCGATTGTGAACTACTTGTTTGTTCTAGGGTATCCAGCTATTATAAACTGTAATCTGTAAGAGTAAAATTTTGATACAAACATAAAGAAGTGCACTTATTGATGCTTAAGAAGCCGAATATATCATGCTTTTAATTGTTTGATATTAAAAAAATAAAACAACGTAATTCAACAAATGCTTGACGCGATGACTATTTTTCATTAGAATTTTTTGTTGTAACAAAACATTCAACCAAAAGTTTCAGAAAAATAAACCCACGAGTCTTGACAGTCACCCGAGTACTAAGCCATTGGCTGAACCTTTCATGTAGTCTCATGTTTGCATTTTAAAGCTTCATTTTTGGGTCTATTAACTCAATCATCGATTCGTAAAAGAGGAGAAGGGGAGGGGGACGAGAGTCGGATGAATATCCGAGTTACTAAAGTGACCTAATAAAATACATGTTCACTATGTTCATACCCCCCCCTCTCAAAGAAAAACTATAGTAAACTGTCAACCAATGCTCAAACGACATCGATTGGACAAGACTCTTATTGACATAATCTACTGACCAATTGACCTTTTGAACTAGACATGCTATAACAACGGTCAGCCTGTATACAGGGTTTGATGACAACATATCATCCACCCACCTACCTACACATGTAAGTAGATAGCACACTTCCTCGAAGGGACATAATCATTAATAAAGAAAATGGGGCATTACATCTCCGATGCAACAAACAACATTCATTTGTTTCACTTTCTAAGGAGAATTTTTAAATGTGTACAGTTTTAACAATTTTTACCAGATCACGCAAACATTCAAACATTTTACTCCATCCGTTTGAATCTGGAAGTCCATTTTAATACCATAATATTTAAAATTATGGGATAAAAAAACCCAAATCACTAAAACCAATTAACAAAGTTGTTTACAAATCATTTATTAGACATGATAACACATTGTTTAAGGTATACAAAGTACAACTGCAGGATTTATTACTTGTATTCATGCAAGAAACAAAACTCATTCTTCGGTGACAGAAATCTTAATGGATAAACACCATTTAAATGTTCAACATATGTGTACCTTCAGTTTTTCTGCTTTGGGAAAAGAAAATGCATGATTTATGAAAAAAAATTGAAATTAACTCATAACTAAATATAAAGGACAGCTAAAAAAAAGTTTTTCAAAGATATTTAATTCAACTTTAGGTGTCATTTTGTCAACATTTAAAATGTTTTGATTTCTATGACATATACCTGATATAGTAAACAAGGTTTTTCTGATTGTATTCTTATAATGTACACAGTTTGTTTTGACATTAAATGCATGCATAGACAGTCCATTTGTGGACAATAAAATCACTACACTTAAACAGTTTATTATTATGATCTATAAACATGATAAAAAAAACAATGATATTAATGACATGAACTGTATGAACATATATATTTATATGCATGACTCTATTATATAATATAATTAATTATCTTTATGCTAATACATGTTATATATATACACACAGTCAGTTTGTCAACATGTAATACATATAAACAATGTTACACTGCTGTGTAATGTTCTACACATATTGTATTTTCTTCACTGTACCTGTCATGTACTCAGTCACAAAGAGGTTGTCTCTGGTGTCCACACATAAACCCCATGGAGCCTGTAAATGACAGTTGTCAATGTAGCGGAGGAACTGTCCGTCCTGATCCAGGATGTGGATACGGTGGTTGTCACCGTCTGCTGTCAGGATGCGACCCTGGCTGTCTGTTGTGATGCCGAGTGGATAGAATGATCCCTTGGTAGTAGAGATAGGACCAGTGTAGGTAAACCGGAGTTTCCCGGCCTGATTGACCACCACTACTGCACGGGCTTTATAGTCTGACACACAGATATCTAGGTTCCTGTTCTCACTGATGTATTTATAGTCACCACCAGATGAATAGAGAGGTTGTCCTTTGTCGTCGTACTGAATACTTTGTTTCTCTGTGGAGCCAGAGTAACACACAACTTTTGTTTGTTTTCTATCATCACTGTCCATGACAACCAGGAGGTCACCAGAGGAGGTACTACAGACACCGCGAGGTCTCCACCCCTGTAGTCTGATCACTGTCTTTATCTTTTTATTCTTCACTATATTCACAGTTCTATCTTTGTTATCAGTATAAACTAGATCCCCACTCCTTGTCACTGCTATGTCGTATAGATCGTTCCCTGACTTGGTTTTGACTGACTTCACTAATTCCCCACTGAGGTTGTACAGTCTCATGATTTTGTCATAACCACACGTCCACATCTCCTCATCACTCAGACAGGACACACTGTGTAATGGTACATACTCGGTGTATATCTGTGTGATGATCTGTGGTACATCAATGAGCGGTCTGTCCGGGGGAGAGGACTCAGCACCGGGAGATTCCATGGTGTAGCCATGTTCTTCTGTTTTGATAGATGACGCGGACAGAGAACCAAACTGTTGATAAAGCTGTTCTTTGTTGATCTTCTGAGGGGTAAAACTTGGTAAGGACACTGTGAGTTTAGGAGGCAATCTTCTGAATTTATCATTCCTGGATTTGTAGGCAGAGACACGGCTGACATCATTGGAGTCCAGTAAAGTCTTTAGTTCAGTAATGGTCTGTGTGATTTCAGAAATGTTGTGTTTAATTTCATCTTCCTGTTTGTCTAAGACAGCCAGGTGTTTGGTGTCTATTTCCTCCACCTTAGATTTCATGTTTCTGATAATGGTGTTTATTTCTCTGTGCAAGTCTTCTCCATGTTTGTCAATTTCTGTTGTTAATTTCTGTGAGTTTTCGTTCAGAGCAGATTTCTGGTCTGTGATAATGGATGCAATCTCCTGGTATTTAAGATAAATGGTTTTTTCTAGTTCCTGTAAATTTTTTTGGATGATTTCTTTCTTGTTGTCCATAACTTTAATTATTTCAATAAACTGATGGTCATTGTGTTCTTCAGAGAAAAGACATGCTGCACAAATAGGAATGCCACATTGCTCACAGTAATGTTCACATATTTTTGAGGGATGTTTTTGACACTTTGGAGTATATCTCCTCTTTTTAAATGGCAGCACTTTGTGTTCTTTAGATAGATCAGAGAGATGGTGCCCCTCACAGGCTTTACACAGATATTTGTCACAAATGACACAGTACATAGGGGGGCCCGGAGTCTCACAAAGATGACACCGTAATACATCCTGAAGGTTGTTCTCAGGGTCCATGGTAATGGCACTTTTGTCATATATTCTGAAAAAAAAAAGCCCAACAAACTTAGTATGCATTTTTCTCTGAAAAAGTTTTCATATAATATGTAACCTACTTGTAGTTAAATCTGTTTTAATTTTTCAAAACATTTATAATATGCCCATTGGACCCTAACGGTCACCCAAGTATATCGTAACCATCTGATAAATTATTAATGGTAATTCAACCATTTTATTAGCTGCAGAACTGTAGCTCTCCGGGAAAAAAAACATTGACAGACCGGAGAGCTACAGGGCCACCCATTGAAAAAATTGTATATTTATTGCGCAGAAAAACGTGCGTTAGTTTTTGACTAATTTACCTTCCCATACCAAAACATTCTCACAATTTGCTCATGAGCAGCTCACGTGAGGAAATCTTGTTAGTCACAAATTCTGTGAAAACAATTAGTACCATTAAATTCTTCATGCAATTTACTACTGATATCGTCTCTTCACTTGCCTCCGATAGTCTTTCAAACACCATCACCAGTCCCGTAAATTCATGTGGTGCACTTTGTTTACATGTAAAAATGGCGACTCTCGATCTCGATGTAAATTCAACATACTTGATTTTCCGATGTCGGTAGCGTGTTTCGGAGAAAGTCTGAGGCAAATAAAGAGGCGATATCAGTAGTAAATTGCATGAAGAATTTAACGGTACTAATTGTTTTCATAGAATTTGCGTATAAATAAGGTAAATCAGTCCAAAACTAGCGCACGTTTTTCTGCGCAATAAATATACAATTTTTTCAATGGGTGGCCCTGTAGCTCTCCGGTCTGTCAATATTTTTTCTCGGAGAGCTACAGTTCTGCAGCTACCATTTTATGATAACGTTAAATGAGCTGGGTGAAGAGGATATGTGGCTTAACAAACTAGCAGGTTTATATAAGGATTGGAAAAGTGGTTTTATCTGGTATCTATATCTGAAGCGTTTTATGTTTATAATAACAGGATTCAGAAGGAGGGGGATGCTCTGCATTGATTTACATTGTTTTATCAATAATAAACTAGAAAACTGACCAGTCCGGAAGGGCCCCGCTATGACAATTAATATAGAGAAGTGAAAAAAACTTTGAATTCCATCCTCTTTATATTAACAATGATGAAAAATAAATGCCCGGCATAAGATGTAAAGAACTGCAATATATATAAGGTGGTAAAAAAAAAATGAAAATTATAAGTAACAACTGTATTTTTAAAATTTCAAGATATTTCCTGAATGTCCAAAAACTCTAATTAGTAACCGTGTATCTGCATAAAACAGGGATAACCTCATGTCTTATAAAAAAAAACTAAATTAAATGTTTAGATTAAAAAAGATTTAAACAGGTGTTCTATAAAATGCAAGCCTTCAGTGAATGCAAATACATTGTATCACCCAGGGTTGACCTCAACTTCAAAACAAACATCAGTTGCAGACAAAGGTGTTCATTAATCTTCATATGAGAGATAGAGATAAGCCTCTAGGCAAGATAATTAATCCCAGGGGATTAATTGTTCTGCTCTCTCATCCTTTTCTTCTAAATTTACAATAAGACTTTTTTTCAGGAATGACAGAATGGGGTTATTATCTGATTACCTGTTAAAACTAACAGCATAAAGGCAGAAAAAAATGAAATTAATAATTAAGAAATAAAATAGTGAAAAAGGATATCTTAATATATATCTTGATTTTAGAATTCAATAAAATTATCAGAAATCATTGTGTACGGTATTTTAACCAACATAAAGTATGAATATTATATATTTTAAATCCATATTTCAAAGAATGTATACCGGTACAATACTACACATCATTCAAAATTGACCTTAACTTCAAAACAAAGTTCATTTGCAGACATAGGCAGTGCAGTAATTAATCTCAATGTAACAGATAAAGATAAAGCTTAGGATTTTCTTCCTGTGGAAGGTTAATTAATCCCAAAGGACAGATATTGCACAGCCTTCCAAGTATACAATGGTAACATTCTCAGCAGTTATCTCTCTTTGCCCATTCATTATTATGCATAATTAAGGAATCTACCCCACCACCCTAGCTCCAAACCAGAAGACATAGAGAACCAAACTTAGCATCAAAATATGTATTTCTTCCTACTGAACTATCATGCCAAATTTGAACTTGATTGGGCAACCATGAAAAAAGTTATTAGAAAAAAACAGAAAATTTGTGGACGGAAGAGTGACAGACGGACGGACAGAGTGATTACTATAGGGCACCCGCAAATCCTTGCGGGGCCCTAATTATGAACATAAGAATATAATGAACATTTGGCATTGTTTCAAAAATTGTTTTTCTTGCATAGTAAATCTAATCAAGAAGACTGTCAATTTATGAAAATTAGTACTGAAGGTATGAATCTTTAGAGAGAAGTTATGGTGATCACCTTTGGTGGAAAGAGTGGAAAGAAAGGGGGCTGATTCACACATTATCTATAGTAGTGTACATAGGCGTAGGAACCGAGGGGGGGGGCTTAGCAACTATTAGGCACATTACATTATAGAGGGTTCAGCCCCCCCCCCCCCCCCACTTTTTCTCGCAGGAAAGAAAATATTGAGACCTTTGTTGGAGCCATAGGTATACTAGCCCCCCCCCCCCCCTACGGATAGGGAATTTCAAGATTTGGGGGAAAAAATTTGGTAGGTATGAATTTTTTTTTGGTTTTATAGGTAACCCCCCCCCCCCCTCCGTCAAGATATCTAAGGATTAGTCTAGCCCCCCCCCCCCCACTTTCAATTTGATTCCGACGCCACTGTAGAATATGAACTTTTAAAGGTTCCGGCAAATACGGTCTACCAAGGTTAATACTCAATATGTACTTTTTTAATTATCGCTTATTTGTTTATGATTTGCACACTATCTTTTCTATGCAGTTTATTAAATTCAAACTGGCGTGCAACACATTCTCGCCAAGGATCATTTCTTGCCAGTGTATTGGTACGTCATTTTTTGTTTATAATTTTCTGTGTAAATAAAATGACATAACAAAGCTCTGGCAAGAAAAATTGGTCCCACACCAGTAGACATTTGGGCAATCTCATTGGCCTCTTGCCCTCAAAATACGTTTTACCATGGGGCTATTTAACCTCGTACACAAATGTATCTACATGTATGGTTGACTCACGACGACGGACAAAAACTAGATAACAACAGATCACCCACTGTTTCAGGTGACCTAAAATATCATGTGATTTTTGTGATTAAAATAGTTTTATACACCATTTCAAAGAAAAACAATAGAATTTAATCACTGACATGAATGTCAATGTTGAATATAGGTCTACAAAGAAATGTAAAGTCAATACATGTATGATACGAATTATAACAAACCTGCCGAGTACAAAATGGCGACATTTCACATGTTTATTCTTCCTGGTACCATTGTCCTGTAGCTACCTGTTTAAAATCACGTGACCTGTTTAGATAATACACAGAATGACAAATGAGGTGTATTTCGAACAAAGTACCAGTACCTTCTTTGTGTAATCATATTAATTACATGTATTTCAGGTTTTTTTAACAAGAATGTCAGTTCCAGTTTTTGTACACTGCATTTTATGATATAAATGATAAATTTGATAGGTCAGTTGACTAAGTGATAGCTAGTGAGAACACACCCACAAATCATTCTTATCATCTCCTGTTTCCTATACCTGTACTCTATGAATTGGTGTGATATATATACTACCATATACTATATACACTATATTTTGAAGTTGTTTTCTCTTATGTTCCAGTTTTCACATAGTTTATTGAAATGGGATATATACCCTAGCTTTTTTAGTCCATGCATTGGTGTTAATTGAAAATAAATCACCAAAGTTTCTCCAAATCAAGTGAATACTCAAGTTAATATCTAATCAGACTGTGAATATATTAGAAATATAACAAAGGAATAGAAATAAAAGAACAAACTAATGTTTCATAATTATGATTAATTTCTTTTTGATCACGAAATATACAGGAGAGATTTACTTTTCTATGCTGCGCTCGCCTCAACAGTTGCACCAAAAAAACATATATGTCAACAGTTGCACCGAAAAAACACATCATATATAACCAAAGCTGTGTTCAACAGAATGAGTGCTTGCAAGCGCTCGATAAATTTGTGTTGCAGGTATAGGGAAATTTGGTGAGCATTTGCAACACTCGCTCTGTTGAACACGCCCTTGGGACCTATACATTCCTATTACCACTTCTTATTAATATATTTTCTTGATTTTCATTATATACATTATTATAAATTTTCAGCAATATTTGACCAAACTAAAATGCAACAAGAGGCCCTGGGCCCACATCGCTCGCCTGAGAACAATAATTAACAATAAGCTTAGACCGTCTTTAGAGTATCAAATAAAAAAATGTCTAAACAACTTGGTAGAGTATATCTTCATGTTCAAAGATTTTCAAACTTTTCTCCACCATATTCTCAAGTTAAACAACGAGCTTTTTATATTATTTTGTTGTATTAGTTCTTGACAATAAGATTTTTTTTCAAAAATTTCTGTAAGTAATGCAATGTAAAAATTCAACTATTGAGGTCCTATCCTACCCCTGAGGATCATGATTTGACCAAACTTGAATTTACACTACCTTAGAATGCTTCAACACAACCCAGTTACAGCTTTTCTGGCCAATTGCTTTTTTGAAAAGATTTTTCTCTATATATTCCTATGTAAAATTTCTCCTGTAGTGGTCCTACACTACCCTGAAGGATCATGATTTAAAAATCTACAATACACGAGTGCTTTCACACAAGTTACAGCTTCTCAGACTGATCGGTTTATGAGAATTAGATTTTTCTCTATAGATACTTCTGTAAAAGTTTGAACCCCCATTGTTGACCCTCCCTATCCCCAGGATTGTGAGCATTACCTCCCCTTTAAAAAGGAAGGGTGTACACATGGCCCAATTTAAATCCCCTTCACCCAATAATGCTGTGTGCCAAGTTTGGATGAAATTGACCAAGCGGTTTTGGAGATGAAAATGTGAAAAGTTTACAACAACAACAATGACAGACAATGGCCAAACTTTGATCAGAAAAAAACCCTGAATTGACAATACATACTTGCAAATGACCAGTTCTTGCCATGGACCATTTCTCGCCAGTGCAAGTTACATGTACGTCATTTTATCACAATATAAAATCATATATGACATATGAAGTAACAATGAACTGGTGAGAAAGGGTACTCGGTGAGAATTGGTGGCACATCAGTAGAGATAAAACACTAGGTTTTTATTATCAACTTAATCAGATAATAGTTATACATGTATTGATATTCAAAGTTTACAAATTACAAACCTTTTTACCTCCAACTCAAAATGGTGATAATGTACTTGGTTTTTTCTCTTCCTGTTAGGTTTCCTGTATAAAATCATGTGATTGAGTATAAGTTTCAATAAAACACAAAACTAACATTCCAGGTAACTCTAAGAATTGTGCTAGTTTTAATGTTTGACAAGTTAAAGAACACTATAGTAACATTAATCTAATTATCTTATTATAGTCTTCCCAAGATATTTTTGCCGCATATTTTCTTAAATTATTCGATATTTATAATAATTTAACCTCTTGATTCAGTCGATATTCATTCAAAAGTATGAAAAAATCCCAAGATTTCCCTTATGAAACGCCCCCTCTATATATGTTGTCAGATTTCAATACATGGCTAAAAATAGAAAGTCTACAGGGAATTTTGCATTGCATCAGCCATAATTAAGCCCGGATGATAACTTTGAAAATTGTGCGAGATATTCCGAGTGAATTGAATGGAGAAATGATGTCAACATTCCCCATTATAAATCTCCGTAGGAAATCTGTTTCCATTCCTGTGAATTTTTACGAGGGAAAAATAATAATGTGTGAATGAAGTTATCTTGGAAATTTTCCCTTTCATCCATTTCAATTGCACTTCTTTCACAGGTATGCGTATTTTTATTAAAAATCGTCCAAATGTGCGGCATAAATATCTTGGGCTGACTATAGTGAATGAATTTAGTTTAATATGCTGGAAAATAGATATCAAACTATAAAAAAAACCCTCTAAAAATTGTACTATTTTAACATTTGACAAGTTAAAGAGCTGCAGTATTATATTAATCTTAATGATTTTATAAGATTACAAAGATAACTGGATGATTATAGCATCATGATATGCTAGCCATTCTGCCAATAGATATCAAGCTATAGATAATTTGGTTGGACAGCAACATTTGAAGGGGAATGTGCGGTCATCTTGTACATTTGAGCAGTTGAGGATAAGAATATAAACATTTCTTGAACTGGCTTGTTTAATCTGCCCGAAACTGGCCCAAAATGTTGCCAAAATATATAAAAACAACTAGAGCAGAGCTCGTGGCAAAGCCCCGAGTAGGTCTTCCGTTGTTGCTGCGAGTTGAAAATATATGTTATATGGTGTCAAACGATTATAATGACTATACTTTCAGTTCTGCTTTTGTTATAAAAACGTGTTGTGATTGAAAGCCTGTATATAAAACGTGTTTTGAAACAAAGAAAGGAAGAAAATATTTTAGGAAAACTATTTGTCGAGCAGAGTTTATGTAATCGTTTCAAACATTCTTTAAAAAGTGAGATGTTTAATGGCGAGTTAAATTTTCAAGGGTAGCAAGCATTGTTATAAACAGTATGTACTCATGATTCATGTCAGGAATTGTATTTCTTTTTTAAACTGAACCCGCCTACAAAACACGTAAACCTTTCTCAAAGATAACTTCTATATTAAAATATTTCTAAATTTTTGAAGACTATGTGCAAGTTTAGAATTGCGTGCTGACAAAATTTACAGACCCTAAAACGTACTACTACACCAAAAAAGCGTGCGGCCTACGTGCGAGAAACGTTTCGTGTAAACCTTTTAGAGTTTCATGTAAACCGTTTAGCGTTTCGGGCAAAGCGTGTAAATCGTTTCGAGCAAAGCGTGCGAGAACCGTGTGAAACGTTCATCAGATTTCATTCGGAACTCTCTGACAAGTTAATTGTTTCAAAATGGCGCCCGTGTTTTACATTACTTTAACAAAATTGAGCGAATTTTTAACAAACAAAAGAAAGGTATATATATTAAAAGACGACTAGTAACAGATAATTACATGTATATTTAACGTTTTCATGCGATGTTTCAGTACTGAAACAATATTAAAATTCGCTATACATAAAAAATATTAAATACAGTTAGTGAAACATGGTTTCTATTGGAACAAACCTAAATCAACTTTAACTTGCACGATCATGTTTTGATAAGCATGTATTTTTATTATTTATTTACATCGATAACTCTTACTGAGACCATTCGGCTGTGTACAAGCAGCACACATAACCTCGGACATCGGGTGAGACCTGCACCTGGCTAAACCTGTCAATCAAACTCTGTGTATTTGTTTTCATTGGATGGTCAGGCGTCTCTCTTTTGTCAAAAGCCAATGGAAAATTAATGACTTCAAGGTAATCGGAATACGTATTTGATGAAGCACACAATTTAAATGATAGAAAATTTAAATTTATTAATTATTTGAACAAAATTAAATGTAAACATAGAAAGGTAATAAAAAAATTAATTATTATGGGAATCTATACGCATGGTACTCAATTCAAATAGATTATATTATGATTTTATTATTTTATGTAGTAAAATCACCCTTCCAACTGTTACTCAATTACATAACAATTGATGACCTGGGGCTATAAATGTTCTGAGCTGTGTGCGCTGAAGCGACACAAGATTTTCGGTCGCATGCGGCAATTGAATTAACACAGACTGGCCGAATAAACAAAGGGGTGGGAAAGTGAAACAAAATGTTACACATAAGAAACCAACAAAAATGATTTTCGACAGATCTTGCTATCTTTTCTCCAATTAAAAAAAAATCCAGCGCGAGCACCAGTCAGCGGGGCGGGAGGAGGAGAGGGGGGGGGGGGGGCAGCAATGAGTTCGCTTCCACAATGAAACTACAGTAGTGATTAATATGTGACCGATAGAATCTAATCTAAAGTTGTTTAAACTCATGTGAATATTTTTTAAAATAATCATCGAATGCCTCAATTCAGGGCATTCCTTTATCGTGCTACCACCTACCGCAAACATGTAACATGGAACTTTGATTATAATTTAATTTGATTTTTAAACTACCTTATACGCTATCGTATAAATCAATGCTTAATCAACTTTACAAGTAAAATAAATTTATCTTTTCATCTTAAACCAATATAATAGTTGAAAACATAATAAAATATAGTTGTGTCCGT
Organism: Magallana hongkongensis; assembly: GCA_015776775.1. NCBI lineage: Eukaryota > Metazoa > Mollusca > Bivalvia > Ostreida > Ostreidae > Magallana > Magallana hongkongensis. Next base: position 14,259,787 of record CM027470.1, read on the forward strand.
GCAAAATATGAAACATAAACGCGTCATAAGGTACATGTAGAAGAACACGAACCGACCGCAGATCACTTATCCACTCGCGCCGGATCTCCTCAGCCATGTGCGAGGGATTATCATCATTTAAATGTTTAATATTTGAGGGGGGGGGTGTTGATTTAAAACATTAATTGTACAGTTTTTAAAGTAGTTTACATAAACAAACCAACCATTAGTTTATGTCTAACGATTTTTCCGATTTGGAGTAATATCGTTCATTAATATTCATTTACACTCAAATATTTAATTAAATATATACAAGTAGGACAAACTTTTATAACATGAAATTAAAACAGTTCTTGTATATACGGCTATATTAACTCAAACACGTTCATATGCATGTAAGTGTAAGTCGCGGTGTGCGAATCTTGTGTATTAAATAACCGCTTACCGCTAGGTAATGCAGCCGTCGCTGATCTCCTCGGCCGTGGGCAAAGGGTATATTTCGTAAAGGTACAACGCACAGAAACGCACAGCTCACAACCAAGGAAGATTTGAAAAGTTTGCAATATAATGACCTTACTTTATCAAATAGAAGTTATATATTTTAAACTTAAACCCCACAATTGATCTTTGTCTATTATTGCTTTAGAGAATGACATTGCTTTTATTAATTAAATGAACTATTTCTTACTTGACATCCAATCGTTTAATCCACAAAAGATTTTGTGTAATCAAAACTAAAACAATTCTTGAGTTCGCGGCTAAATAAACTCATATATGAGAGACGCAACTCTCGTGTATTAGATAACCGCTGACCGCTAGGTAGTCCAGCCGCGAGCATGGTGACCGATTTTCTCGGCCGCGGGCGAGGGAGAGCTTACGTAATGGTACACACACAGCTCTGATTCAAGGTAGATTTTAAATGCATGGAGTTAATAAATAAAATGTAATGCATAGAGTTTTTTAATTCCATATTTTGTGGTTAAAAAGAAAAGAAAAAGAATGTTTTGTTTTCCAATTGCCGTTTTTAAGGATTGTGCACTATAAGAACTTAACAACAATGACTTAAACTCCTAAAAAAAAAGCATGAACTCCAACAAAAAAAAAATTCTTATAAATTAATGCCTCCTGTATAAACCAGCATACTTTCTGCGGCAACTTTATGCCAGTTGTACGCACAAAGACTTTCGTTAACTTGTCAAATGAAAACAGGTACATGTCAACATGTAAAGCTTTTTACACTCATACTACACAAATCACTTACAAAAAAATATTGTTACGACCTTTATGAGATCCCAACAAACAACTTTTCCAGCGACATCCATATCAAAATCCAAACCGTTTTTGAGTTATTAAGCAAAAACTTTTAGGGGCTATTGGCCCTTAATTTAAGGGGCCAGCCCTTTTTTATTGGTGTCAAATGAAAGCCCTTGATATTCTGCACAACTTTTATTCTACATGTCTTAACAAAATATTTTTCGTTAAAAAGATATAAAGGAAAATATGTCTAAATTTTTGCACTTTTTGGAATCCTGTTTTTTGACCCCCTACCTTTTCCTAAATAAGGAACGTAATCCAAAAACAAAAACCGATGTATACAACTTCAATGTCTTTGTTATTCAAATTCGTTGGATTCCCATTCCCTGCTATCATAGTCTCGGAGCCTTTGTCTGGAAACCAAAGGCCCTAAAAATTTTTAAAAGGGGAATAACTCGTTAACGGAAAGGGAATTCTAACTTTTACGAATTGATGAAGATAGTGTTTTGTAAAGTCCATTAGCCCTGAAAATTTGAGCAAAATCCGTTCAGAAATGAGCAAGATATGAAGCCTTAAAGTTCGCGTCTAGGAAGAAAAAAAAAAAAAAGAAAACTAGTAGACTAATTGTTCTCGAACAATTAGAGGTCTTTCCACCTCATTGTTTTTTTATGTTTGAAATCAGATTGCTTTAATAGAATAAATTATTTTTTCTGCGTTACTTCATAAAAAAAGTGTCAAACAATTAAGTTTGCAATTTTTATTGCTTAACCTTGACCTTTGACCTTTATGTCATTTTCATCGGACAAGGTAGACGCTTCAATACCAAGTGGTCCGATGTATCTATGATTATTGATTCAAAAGTTATTGTGTTTTTTATTGAATGTTCTAAACTTTCAGGGGCCATAACTGCTAGAAAGGGACTTTGGACCCTGTCGGTATGAATAGATTGAAGAAGCGTCTTAGTATACTGAATACATTAGTAAAAGTTTCAAGTCTCTATCTCTAACGGTTAATTAGGAGTAGCGATAACAAGCATTTTGTACAATAGGGGCAATAACTCTATAATTGTTACATGGTAAGGGTCAAAAGGTCATATTTTGAAGTGTCTTAAGATGTCCTACTACATCCATGAAAAAGTTTTTCTCTACCATCCTAAACAAAAGAGATCTAAAAGCTCATTAATTAAGAGATTTCCAAATGACCTTGACCTTTGACCTTTATATCATTTTGTTTGGCCAAGGTAGACGCTTCCATCCCAAGTGGTCCGAAGTCTCTATGATAAGTAATAAAAAAGTTGGAAGTGATTTTATAGAAATGTAAATACTTTCAGGGGCAATAACTGATAGAAGGGGGCCTCAAATCCTTTCGGTATGAATAGATTGAAGAACCCTCTAAGTGTACTGAAGGCATTGGTAAAAGTTCCAAGTTTCTATCTCTTATGGTTTCAGAGGAGTAGCGATAACAAGCATTTCGTACAATAGGGGCAATAACTCTGTAATTCTTGAAAGGTAAAAACCAAGGGGCTAAATTTTAAAATGTCTTAAGATGTCCTACTATATCCATGAAAAAGTTTTTCTCTACCACCCTAAACAAAAGAGATCTAAAAACTCAATAATTAAGAGATTTCCAGATGACCTTGACCTTTGACCTTTATGTCATTTTGTTCGGCCAAGGTAGACGCTTCCATTCCAAGTGGTCCGAAGTCTCTATGACAAATAATAAAAAAGTTGGAAGTGATTTTATGGAAATTCAAATACTTTCAGGGGCAATAACTGATAGAAGGGGGGCTCAGATCCTTTCGGTATTAGTGGATTGAAGAACCCTCTAAGTGTACTGAAGACATTGGTAAAAGTTCCAAGTCTCTATCTCTTATGGTTTCAGAGGAGTAGCGATAACAAGCTTTTCGTACACAAGGGCAATAACTTTGTAAGTTCTGGGAGTTCTCGAGCAAAGGGTCATTTGGTACCATAACTTTTAATGGCCAATAACATAAAGAAAAAATTGTTTCAATATCTCTTGAAATAAAAAAGTTGTCCCAAGGAAAATAGAAAAGAAAAATTATAAGAATAACTAGTAGGCTAATTGTTCTCGAACAATTAGAGGTCTTTCCACCTTAATATATTTAATGAATTGCTAGATTGCTCAAAAAGGTATACAAAAAATTATTATACCTATGATTCATGTTGTACTATAAAATAGGAAAACCACAAAGCCATGAAATGATAAATGATTTTTAAAGAGATTTTTTTTTATTTTCAAGCCATTTCTTTAAGAATTCCATGTTGTATATATCGTAAACATTTATTAATTTACTTTTCTGAATTGTTTTCCACTTACTATGAGCAAAACTGAGCCGAGAGAATATTATTTACACAATCATATAAACAGTAAACCTAACAATAGAAGAGAGTGTTCTGGAGGCTAGCTGTCTTTGTACAAAATGAATGGGTTGACTGTAAAAACAAGTTCCACTTGAGTAACCACAGGACTTGATGTGATATCTGGCTGACTCAATTGAATACCATATTGCGTAATCCGGCAAGTTGTATTTCAAATGATATGAAAATTCATTAATTAACAGACTTCTAAATTACATTGACCTTTGACCTTTATGTCATTTTGTTCGGCCAAGGTAGACGCTTCTATTCTAAGTGGTCCGAACTCTCTATGATAGATAGTAAAAAAAGTTGGAAGTGATTTTATCAAAGTTTCAATACTTTCAGGGGCAATAACTGCTATAAGAGGGGCTCAGATCCGTTCGGTATGAATAGATTGAAGAACCCTCTAAGTGTACTGAAGACAATGGTAAAAGTTCCATATCTCTATCTCTAATGGTTTCAAAGGAGTAGCGATAACAAGCATTTAATACAAAAAGGGCTATAACTCTGTAATTATTCAAAGGTATGAGCCAAGGGGCTATATTTTAAAATGGCTTAAGATGTCCTACTACATCCATTAAAAAGTTTTTCTCTACCACCCTATACAAAAAGGATATAAAAACTCATTAATTAACAGCTTCTCAAATGACCTTGACCTTTGACCTTTATGTCATTTTGTTCGGCCAAGGTAGACCCTTCCATCCCAAGTGGTCTGAAGTCTCTATGATAAATAATAAAAAAGTTGGAAGTGATTTTATGGAAATTTAAATACTTTCAGGGGCAATAACTACTACAAGGGGGCCTCAGATCCTTTTGGTATGAATAGATTGAAGAACCCTCTAAGTGTAATGAAGACATTGGTAAAAGTTCCAAATCTCTATCTCTTATGGTTTCAGAGGAGTAGCGATAACAAGCATTTCCTTCTCAAAGGGCAATAACTCTGAAAGTTCTGGGAGTTCTTTGACACAGGGTCAATTGGTACCATAACTTTTAATGAGCATTTACATAAAGTTTAAATTGTTTGGATATCTTTAATAATAAAAAAGTCACCCAGAGCTAAATAGAAAAAAAGAAGAAGAAGAAGAAGAAGAAAAAACATAAAGAAAACAAGAGGTCTTTCACCTGAAAGGTGGAAAGACCTAATAAAAAACATAAAGAAAACAAAAGGTCTTTCACCTGAAAGGTGGAAAGACCTAAATAAGAATAATCTTAACCCGCACAATAATAGAAAGGTCTTCCGTTGGAAACGGAAGACCTTAATAAATACATGTATAAAGTCCTACAATCAAGTCTGGCAATCAATTTCGCCAACTCTGTAATAGCATTAGATTATAATCTTCAACAGTCAGAAATACCATTAATAAATTTAACAATATACGCACCTCGTGAAGGCCTACAACTCAAAATGGCGACAATATCCATGTTTACACTTCCTGGTTCGTGTTTAAAACTCTTCCTGGTCGGCGGCCTGTATAGAATCATGTGATTGATTTAAATAAAACACAAAACCAAACATTCCGTGTAGATTCATTGCATTAAATGCAATAGGCCTAGTTAACTTGTTAAAGAGCAGTTAAATCTATTAAAATCATTAAATTAAAACTATAACGTTACAGTATATAGGCCTAATATTTTAGCAATTCCCTCAAAAATTACTTATAATATATAATCATATATATAAGCTGGTGTATAAATCAAACTCCCTGATGTGTACGCCTCTACCTCAGACCTCTTCTTCCACAGAACTAGGCTAGTTTTTACGTCCACTGTCGTCTGCGCTCGTGTCTGTCTGTAGACTGGTTCTCTGTCTTTATCATATAGGCCTATACGAAGCAAGAGCAATTTTTCACATATACAATCTATATAGTAAATGAAAGGTGCCTACCGTTTTATGATTTTCAAGATAAATATTCTTTAAATGATACATAAATAACACTGTTATTTATGTCTCTGGTAAGCACAATGAAAAATCACCACTTTCTATGAAACATGTAGAATAAAAGTAACAGATCACGGAGTTTTGTCCATTTTTGACCAAATAAATATATCTAGAATGCCTACAAATGACTCTCTCCAAAAACGGCATCAAACAAGCTCTTGACCTCCTCTTTAAAATAATGTCAAATTGAATATAGGTAACGGTGTTATATAGTGCCTTTTCCCTCTAGCCATCTTTCCCCCCGGAAAAGTGGCTATACATATATATAGCAATTCCCCCCCCCCCCCCCGGAAAAATGGCTATATAGCAGTTTTTCCCCCACGGAAAGCTGACTATATAGTGGGTTTTCCCCCCTTTTATAGCCAGATTACCCCCACGGAAAACCTACAATATAGTAGATATTTTTCCCCTTTTTTACATTCCGGTCAACAAAGGCACGCGCCTTCATAACATTCGATCCTGTGCAGGCACGTAGCATAGTTTTTGAAAGTGGGGGGGGGGGGGGGGCAGACTCATCCAAAAAATCTTGACAAGCAAAAAAAAAAAAAAAAAAAAAAAGAAAAAAAAGAAAAAAGTAAAAAAAGGAGAAATTTAAACTTTTCCAAAATCTTCAAAGTCCTAATCCGTAAGGGGGGGGGGGGGGGCGTAGTATATAACTTTAATTTCACTCCTCATTTCCTTATTTTCATATCAATGTTTTACATAATCCCAAAAAAGTGGGGGGGGGGGGGGGCAACTCCATGATAATTCAATTTTTTATATGTAATTTTTTAAAAATTTGTTGCTGCGAGAAAAAGTGTGGGGGGGGGGGCAGCCCCCCCCCCCCCCTCTGATGCTACGTGCCTGCTGTGTCATCACCATTTATTTCACTTTTTGTTACACCTTTTTGAAACACCTTTTACACGGATTTCGGAATACCTCGAATCTTTTTCATCTAATCGATGCTTATCTACAATTTTGACCTTATCTACAGTTTTGACTTCGACGCTATGACATTGACATTCTTCACAGAACACGTCAGAATACATTTGAGTGAAAATACGCCGGTTTGGATCTTTAATTTTCTCATGTATTATCATCTATGTATAAACTTCTCCTAGGAAACTGACTAATCTTGACTTAATTTTGTAGAGGAAGGGAATAAGAAGTGGAAATGTATTACTCCCTTCGTCTAAAAGGCTATCAATTTTAAATTAATACCGTTAATTCGGACGATCTTATGTATAATCATATATTTCTACTTATAAATATCAAACGAGAGACAGCTAGGGTGCAATGATATAATGAGAAACTGAAATGTTTTACTTCTATTGATGGGGTTCTAAATCATGGGTAAGGTGTATTATAATTGATTATGTATTAAAGACATGTGTACGTTAGTATTTACAATTTTGTCACGCATATTCATATTCATGTTGGTTAGCTCATTTTTAACGAAACGCGAGGTTTTATGATGTAAACATTTTTTTTAAATGAAATGGCTTAACAACCAGAACAAAATCAGTATCTTTGCTGGTTACTTTGGAAAATGTGATATAGAGCCTGAACTAACCTTATGTATATAATTCACTGCCTGCTAATTTTTCCACTTTTTTATTTTGCAACGTGATTTATAAATATACACTTTTGAAAACGATGCCAATAAGACAAATAAATCAAGATATACGATTCACTTACATAAAAATCGCATACTATTTATTTCATATTTTTGCAATAAAGACTGATTTACTTGTGTACCATATTATTTCTTCGAACAATGAAACAAGGGTAATTAGAAATAAAAACTAACACATTTTTTGCGATGAGCTGACTTATTTTTTTTAAATATAAGCTTGTTCTTCTAATCAATTGGCAAGTAAAAAAAAGTCGTATATCAAGTGCGCTTTTGTTGGGTATTTATTTTTGTTTTCGGTTAATTGCTACTTTTATGAATAAAAATTTATTGATTTATTTATCTAGTTATTTATTATATCATTAGTCATCTTATGAATTGATTAAATGTTTTGAAGAATAATGAATTGACCCGCGTACCTTTTTTAAAATTTTTGTTCGTAAATTTAAAAAGAAAAGCAGAATTAAACGGAATTTTCAACCATTTTGATAAAGAAATATGTGAGTGAGTGTGTATTTTTAAATGATGTTTTTACTTTCAAATTATCGTTAAAATATGGTGATGTGGTTATCTTTAGTTTTTGAGATAAGGGGCCCTAAAAATACACTATTCATAATAATTGGATTTCAAACATCGGGTTCGGAAAGATCAAGGGCCCCTACCATGGGGGCTAAAATTTTCAGGGTCATCTACAAGTGGTATACCACTACCACTGTGAAAATATGGTTAAGTGGTCATCTCTAGAATTTGAGATTCGGGCCCCCACTTACAGAACACTATTCAATCATTATAATGGGGTTTTAAACATCGGGCCCTGAAACATCGAGGGCCTCTATCCTGAGGGCTGAAATTTTCAGAGTCATCTACAAGTGGCAAACCACTGCCACTGTGAAAATATGGTGATGTGGTCGTCTCTAGTCTATGAGATATAGGACCCTAAAGAATATGCATTATTAATATTCATTATAATAGGATTTTAAACATCGGGCTCTGAAAATCGGAAACAAAATTTCTATAAAACAGATCGATGTTTAGCCTGGATAAAATGTGCACAAACAGACAGACGGACTGATAGATTTACATTGTGTATTAAAAATTTCTCAAAACATGTTTCAACACAGAATTATGCATATAAGTGTATATCTTGTAAAACCAAGTACTTTTTTCAATTAATTACTTAAATTAAGTTCTATGTATAATTCCATTACACACATGTTCAATTTTCAGCATTGTCTATAAAAAATAATGAATCGGCAAAACGAAACTTAACCTGTACAGATGAATGCAGATATGCAACCTGTTTTGAAAATTTGCGCGCTAGACTAACGAAACACTCGGAACTCCTCTTCTTCATTCTAAAGTTTACATTTATAGATGGAGAAATGGCGGTAGACATTTTGTAAACAGGTAATTCTCCTTTGTCGACGGTTATGCATAGAAATTTACATCTTCTACAGAATAATATCTGTCTTCCTCAGTAGAAGATCCTTTCAGACAATATATTTTTGGACGTGGGGGGTTTCGGACTGTAAACAAAAGCACGTGGGTACGGAGTCCAGGGTGGAAATATTGTTAGTTCGAACCTGACTCGGGGCGAGATTTTATATCGTTCTTTGAATGGATTTTCTTCAAAATATTTGTGTTATTGGTCTGTTTATTTTAAATAAAGCCATAAATATAGGTATTAATTTTAATTTGCAATACATATATTCATATTCACCATATGAATTGAATTCACATGCACACTTAATAAGCTGGGTTATGCCAATCAAGTGAAATACAATGTACATTACACAGACTATCAACCGAAACCAGAGCGTTGATAAGTACTTGATATACATGTTTTTTATGAGGCAAAAAGGAGTCCTCTTATTTCATAATTATTCATGTCATTTGCCTCTCCCTAAATTAAATCACTGTAAAAAGAGAGTGCATGGGACAGAATTTGAATTCCTTCTTTCATTTAACTCTTGTTGGGTGTTTTACATGCATTTTATGATCATGTAGGTGTTATAGGTGGTGAACTGTTTACAGATGAGAAGTCAGCATGGATTTGGACTACAAGGCCATCCTTACAGAGGAGATAGCTTTGGAAGGACTCGATGGTGAATTTATTATTTTAGTTCTGTATTTAAAAATGATTAAAAATTGAGGCTTATTAATTATGATAAACTTTTTAATACAGTGTATATATTATTGCAGATTAATACATCTTATATTCAGAAATTCTTTCTTAAAAACATCTTCACACAACCCATAAATTGAAGGAGTTGATTGTTTTTATGTACTGTGAAATTGCATGGCTATACTCTTGATTTGCACGTGAATTTATAATTATTTAGCAAATTACTTCATTTTCCACAGCTGCGGTTATCGTGTTACAGAAAAGTCTGAGGCAATTAAATTGTACTTGTAAATTTTTATAAAGAATTTTATAGTTTTCCCCACAGAATATGTTAATTCTTAAGGTTAACCATGCAATCCCTCATATTGTTTCACTTCAGCCTTAACTCTGAAAATGATAATTGTTTCAATTTCAGGTATAACCTTACAAGCACTATGGGTGAGACTAGAAAACAGGCCCAACTTCAAAATGAGGCTGGACGAGGGAAGTCAGGAATTCCTCTGGAGGTGTATTCTCTCCATACCTGACCTGGAGTTTTACCGCCTGCCATCACCCAGGGGAGTCCTCAACCCAAAATTGCCAATCGTCATAGACCCAGAATCTGGAGTAACTGTGGATTTCGTGAGTTGACATTTTTTTTTATTGTACCAAGTTAACGAATTAGGCCACCTTGTAAAAATGTTTGCCTTTTCCTTACCAATGAGGAAAATGTTAGTGCTTAAGATATTTTCATTGATAATCTGCATGAGCAAAAGTTTTTTTTGCATTCAGTTGTTTGCAGATAGATCTATTTTTTATTTATATTTTAGGCAACTTTGAAAAAAAATTACTGTAGAATAACCTATACTGACCCAATTGCCGGTAAAGTTTATTAATTTAAGATTCATAAACATGGAGTCAGGAATAGGCAAACAAACAATTTTTTTTCAAGGTGACCTAACCTTTACAAATCATATTTACCGTTACATGTACTTGGTCACTATTCATGCATACAATTCAATTCAAATCATTTTAACACTATTTGTTTTATGCAATATATTGTTTATAATTTTGTACATAATTAAGTTTAACTTATTAACTGCAACGAGAAATTATTAGTAAAAACTGTGTAGATTGATATGTATCTCTTGAAAGCAAATCATATAAATATGTGACAGGAAATATTTAGTATTCTGATCTTATCCTCACAAACGCTTTCTTGATTTCAATTCTGGTTTCTTGATATCATCTGCATTATTAATCAGTTTTCCTTCTCAAATTAAACCCATTTTCATTACAAACAAGCATACATTAAATGTATTTTATTGGAAAATAGGATATGGGGGAGGAGTTGTACCCAATCAAAATCATCCAACAAGAAGGCCCTATCATTGGCTCCTGTTCCACCTATGACAGCAGGCAATGCGTTACCATGGAGATCAAAGCAGACAATTGTGGAACTTGGCCTACAGCCAAAGATGTGACCGAGAAGTAAGAAACACATTCCTCTTTTTGCAAATTCCACAAAATAAATGATATTTAACATGACTTTCAGGTATCTTTTTATTACCGGTAGAACCTAAATTGTTAGTGTGTGAACATGGGGATGGGTTGTCTCTCAATTCAATTTGCCTACAAAACAAGTGTCCAGAATTTTTTATCATACTTACAAGATATCCTGTAATTTTTGCAATAATCTTATTTTTGCTTTTCTTAAAGTCTCTTTGACATCACAAATTATTGAATACACAGAAATTATATTATCGTACCGGTTTATTATTTTCTATAAGAAACTTTTTAAATTGCTAAAATTTACGGACGCAAATTAAAAAGGGTAACATTTATTTCATTTTCGTAAATTTTGTGACACGCAGACAAAAAAAAATGGATATATGGTATTATCACAGTGTTATTATCTTTGACCAAGCACTGATAGTATTTTAATGTGACTCTGGGATAGCAATAACGATGTGACAGTTTGAACTAATTGGTCTCTGACCAGGTATGGGATGAGTCTGGTGATGGTGGCCTCCCAGGAGCAGAGGTTTACTGCCCTGTGCGGGGACGAGCTGGAACCCAACAGCCTGTACAGTCTGACACCGGTCAACTTCTGTATTCTGGAGCGAATCGGCAGGTTAGTAGAGTTAACACTGTCACTAAGAGAGAATCTACTAGTGGGTACAGGTAACAGTCTTCTATAGAGAGGCTGTACAGGTATGTACAGTTGTCAGGTTCTATACGTAGTGAACAGGTGTTTTAAAAATTCCAGTGATATGTTAAGTTCTATTGTCATGATATACACGTTTTAACTATGGGGACAATAGCAACTATTTTCCCTTAATACAACGGCTGTTTCCCTCAACATAATATATTTGTGAGAAGATTTTCTTCCAAAGGTCGCTGATATTTAAGATTAGCCAACAGAATTGGTTTATGGTAGTTCACTTGAAGCTTTGATTAAAGCATGTACAAAGACATTACTCAGACACTGTGTAGAAGGTTAACAGTATGTTATTGTGTGTACTGCCAGGTCACGTAGGGTCGGCGAGCTGTCCATCGGAGATTCCAGTCTACAGGTGTTCAACATCCAACCCAAGTCCATGTTTTACCACACGCTTTGTCTGATCAAGCTTGGCCTAGTAAAAAAACAGGTAAAGACTTGTTCAATAAATCAACAGAGTCATATATAGAGCAGCAAGTGAAAAACGTTAAGTGAAGTGTTCTTTAAATCAACAATTCTTGAATTTTTAATCCCATATAATCAAGTTGGGATCATTCTTTATTTCATTGATTTTAATCAAACCCCAAAAATAATAATTTAGTGAGCACCAAACTCATGTTGTTTCTTATAGTTAAAAACTGTTAGAATATTTAAAGCCAAATTTTAAAATCTGCAAGGGATGCTTCTGCGAAATTATGCTGAGTGATGATTATGACATCATACATGTAAATAGGACCATGACCCATTAAAATATCTGGCGGCCCACCAGATATTAATTCCTGGTGTCAAATTAGGAGTCTACAGTAATTTAGATGCACTTACACTAAAAATCTTCATGTACATTTTAAGGAGTCACATGTAACTTTTTTAGAGTCCTCTGTATGACTAATGAAATGAATTTTTTTATGTGGTTGTTGTTGAATTACTGGTGATATTTTCAGAGCATCACAGTGTATAACAAGAAGGGACAGAACTCGCTGCGGCGCTTGTTTCACCTGACCCGATTTTACCAGCAGTATCAGTCGAAATACACCATTCTGACCAACATAGTGGCGACCTATCTAAACAAACAGCCAATGAAACGACAGGAAATCCACAAGACCAGAGAGCAATGTGTGAGTAAGGGGGTGTGGTCAAATCATGCTTTAGTTATATAATCAGTCAGAAGAGGAAATTCTGACACACTATTCCATGCTGTTTATGATTTGTTCTACATTGTCTATCTACATTTCACTGCTCTATTGAGTACCTGAAACCAACATTTTAGTTTTGTGAAGGTAGTTACCGTAGCTTTCCCTATGAATAAAAACAAGATCATTAATTTCATGAAGATGGAAAAAACTCAAAATTTATTATTCTACAGAGAGCCAAATCTAAACCTGTAAGATTTTCATTTTGCACAAACCATTTGGTATCTGTAGTGTAGATAAGTTGAAATTTTTCAGATAATTATGTAAAGCATTTAATATTTTTCAAATCCATGTAGTGGAAGGGTTTTGTGTAATTTTTTAAGGCATTTTGTGTGAACTCTTTACTGTGTGCATTATGAGCATGAGTTGACACATACATCATGGGGTGTAGCGTCAGTGTCTGTAGTTCATATCCACTGACAAATTATCAGATAAGCATGTATGTTCTCTAAAACAACCATGTAAACCAATTCAATCTATAGTCTTTTAATTGTTTGCTTAAACCTCTGACTATCAGCTTGTTAATGAGTTGCTTGGTAAGCAACTAAAACAATTAAGAATAAAATATTTAGGGAATAGACCAGAAGAGCTTAAAGAAGCTGTACCAGACATCAAAGAGGTTCAAAGTCTACAGTCTCTCATACAAGCAAGTTCACCCGGACAGCCCCGAGAGCCAGTGGTACACAAAGTGAGTATTGATACCTGTATGTACCTGAATCACACCTTCCTATTCTGTATATCTGAATCACACCTGTCTATTGTGTTTACCTAAATGACACCTGTCTATTAGGTATATCTGAATCACACCTGTCTATTGAGTATACATGTACCTGATTCACACATGTCTATTGTGTGTACCTGAATCACACATGTCTCTCATGTGTACCTAAATCACACCTTTACCATTAGAAACTATAGATACCTGCCTCTTTGTTATCTTTGACATCATAGACTGAAACAGACATCTGATCTGAATAAGAGGGTTGTTAGTTCAAGTCATCTCTGTAACCTATCAGGCTATTGCTTTAATAAGATTTTTATTCTTGACCATATGGATGACTTTTGATTTCTATCAATTACTCTTGTACCTATTCTTGCTATAGTCATTGTACTAGCCCAAAGACCATAAACTAAAAATAAGGAATAGCCCCATAAATGATTTACATTACTTATAATATATTGAAGAAACTGATTCATACATTTTAAAGGGATACACATTTGATTGATATTTTGGCATTCTAATCTCTTTAAGCATTTAAAAAAAAAAATTACAGTAAGTTACCTTAAGTTTATGCATATAAATTTAGAACAAATCTGTTTTCAGTGTTTGGTTCTTCAAGCCAGACTTCATAATGTTTTCTTTTTTTCTATTATTTAGGAAATGTGAATTAAAAATGGTCCGTGTCATTGAAGTCCTGGAAGAGGAAGAAAGTGACGTGGAAGATGATGAAGACATCAAGATGGATGACACTGCCAAAGGTCATTGATTCAGATTCTCGTTTTTGTATCTCCTTTTGATAGATTATTTCTTAATATATGACATGCATTATGCTATCCATTATCTCTAAAATGAAAACTTTTAAAGGGCTTGTTAAAATTTAATATATACCATTGGCCCAGTCAGTGAATGTACAATTTTCAATACCAAAATTGAAACCAAAATTGTATGAAGTGATTATTGCATATTGATACATGCATGTAAATAATTATAAAATTAAATCTGGTCACAGATGACACTGTTTTTCCCCAACTGGTAGAGCCGTCGTTTTTGCGGCAGGCTTATGCAGTGTTGGAGGCAGCGGGAACAGATGGTGTCTCTAACAGCAAGATGATGAAGAGGCTGACGATTGACGGGCTGGAGGTGCGGATGATCATCCGGACCATGGAACGCCGCGGCCTCATCACCTCACTGATGACGGAGGTCGGCAAACAGAAGAAAAAAGTGTGAGTAATCAAACAGGAAGTAATACAAAACAGGAGGTAGTCAAACAGGAAGTAGTCATCACATCAAGAGGAAGTATGAATTCAATAGAAAGTAGTGGTCAAACAGGATCTAATCAAGCAGGAAGTAATATCGGTAATCAGAATTAAGTATCAAACAGGTATTGGTAATTATATGAGAAGTAGTAATCAAGATGTAATAATGAACGAAACATTAGTAATCATGTTTGATTTGTGTGCCCAAACATCACACCACCATTACATGTACTTTTGAGCGAAGACATCACAATCAGTGTATATTTCACTTGAAACCAGCTTCATTTTAACTTGTTTTGATGTAAGAAATAGATAGTTACATACTACTGAAAGTCTAAGGCCTTGTTAAAATGGTTCTAAATGTCACAAATTAAGAATTTTAGGGACACCAACTGAAGGAATGTAATGAAGCCCTTTTTCTGTAGGAGCGTGTCCAAGACGTACGTGGAGGGGAACAAGCTGATGAACCAGATCAACAAAGAGAAGGAGAAACTCAAACAGTCTCTACAGGACATCAACGACAAACAGAGGGCAACAGGTAACTCAAACAGTCTCCACAGGACATCAACGACAAACAGAGAACTGCAGGTAACTCAAACAGTCTCTACAGGACATCAACGACAAACAGAGAACTGCAGGTAACTCAAACAGTCTCTACAGGACATCAATGACAAACAGAGGAAAACAGGTAACTCAAACAGTCTCTACAGGACATAAGGTTACTCAAACAGTCTCTACAGGACATCAATGACAAACAGAAGGCAACAGGTAACTCAAACAGTCTCTACAGGACATCAACGACAAACAGAGGACAGCAGGTAACTCAAACAGTCTCTACAGGACATCAACGACAAACAGAGGACAGCAGGTAACTCAAACAGTCTCTACAGGACATAAGGTTACTCAAACAGTCTCTACAGGACATCAATGACAAACAGAAGGCAACAGGTAACTCAAACAGTCTCTACAGGACATCAACGACAAACAGAGGACAGCAGGTAACTCAAATAGTCTCTACAGGACATCAACGACAAACAGAGGACAACAGGTAACTCAAACAGTCTCTACAGGACATCAACGACAAACAGAGGACTGCAGGTTACTCAAATAGTCTCTACAGGACAAACAGAGGTTACTCAAACAGTCTCTACAGGACATCAATGACAAACAGAAGGCAACAGGTAACTCAAACAGTCTCTACTGGACATCAACGACAAACAGAGGACTGTAGGTAACTCAAACAGTCTCTACAGGACATCAACGACAAACAGAGGACTGCAGGTTACTCAAATAGTCTCTACAGGACATCAACGACAAACAGAGGACATCAGGTAACTCAAACAGTCTCTACAGGACATCAACGACAAACAGAGGACATCAGGTAACTCAAACAGTCTCTACAGGACATCAACGACAAACAGAGGACATCAGGTAACTCAAACAGTCTCTACAGGACATCAACGACAAACAGAGGACAACAGGTAACTCAAACAGTCTCTACAGGACATAAGGTTACTCAAACAGTCTCTACAGGACATCAATGACAAACAGAAGGCAACAGGTAACTCAAACAGTCTCTACAGGACATCAACGACAAACAGAGGACTGTAGGTAACTTAAACAGTCTCTACAGGACATCAGGTTACTCAAACAGTCTCTACAGGACATCAACGACAAACAGAGGACAGCAGGTAACTCAAACAGTCTCTACAGGACATCAACGACAAACAGAGGACAACAGGTAACTCAAACAGTCTCTACAGGACATAAGGTTACTCAAACAGTCTCTACAGGACATCAATGACAAACAGAAGGCAACAGGTAACTCAAACAGTCTCTACAGGACATCAACGACAAACAGAGGACAGCAGGTAACTCAAACAGTCTCTACAGGACATCAACGACAAACAGAGGACTGTAGGTAACTCAAACAGTCTCTACAGGACATCAGGTTACTCAAACAGTCTCTACAGGACATCAACGACAAACAGAGGACAGCAGGTAACTCAAACAGTCTCTACAGGACATCAACGACAAACAGAGGACAACAGGTAACTCAAACAGTCTCTACAGGACATCAACGACAAACAGAGGACTGCAGGTTACTCAAATAGTCTCTACAGGACAAACAGAGGACAGCAGGTATCAAACAGGGATACACAACTCTGCCAAGTTCTTTTACTTTGTGGAGATTATTTGCATAATATTATGATTTACTCACCTAGTTTGAAAATTACGTTCATTTTGAATACCTAAGGCCAAGAGTCAGTTTGTCTTGTTCAGTGAAGCATAGCTGAGTGTCATGGCCTTTATGCACAGTCATTTGATTGAGGTCAAAGTAACATTTATCCCAATCGTACATATAAGCATTATATCCTTAATCAGAACTCTAATCATTATATAATGACATATCTTTCAATTTGTTAAAGTTTGACAGCAAGATATCATACAATCAATGGCAAATCATTCGGTTTTAAATCAATTCAAGGAATCAGAGTTTTCTAGAATAATATAGAGGAAATTCAATATTTTCTGTCAAGGGATGTAAATATTTATTTATTCGAGACAATTTTGAAAAATTGAAAATTCTTCATATGAAAGAAAATTATCATTATCATTGAAATCTGTTCAACAATTATGATGATCTTCATCTGCTCACATAAGCTCAAGTAACTTTAAATGAAGTATTAATCATCAGTAACATTTCTTCTTCTTCTTCTTCAAACATTGCAGCAGAAGCATCAAAGGCTTCCAATGATGTCAAAAGTGAAAGTGACAAAACTGAAAGTAAGGCTAACTCTGCTGGGAAGAAGAAAGGAGGGTCACCTAAGAAGAAAGAGAAAGTTAAAGCCATTGAGGAGGAAGTTAGTGGCATCGTCAATAATGTTGGGAGACACAAAAGACACTTCAAAACCGATGGTGAGTGCATTGAGAAGTCTTGTCTTGTTAAGATGGAGTTATTTAATACATTGCCTCTGGTCTCTGCTTGGTAAATTAGCTGGACTTTGCAATTCTGGAAATGTTCTTCATGCACAGTTATCAATTCTGAGTATCCATAATTATGTATTGTATAGTTTATAGTTTATAGTATAACATGGATACAATGAAAACAACAGTATTTGATCTGATGAGTCAGATGGGTGAGGGTGTTTGGTAAACAAAGAAAACATTTACTGTTCTAGGCTGTCAGAACAGATTTGGTAAAATGTCAGAATAATTTCTTCCCACAGTCAGTGCCACGTGTCAGCAGATGAAGAGAATCAACATGATCCTGGACATTATCAAGGAGAACAAAATCGTGGATGGCGTCTATCCCATCGTCAAGGTAACCGCTCCAAAAAGAGAGCTTATTCTTCTTTCCATAATTTGATTTAAAAGGAAAAATATATTCAAGTTTCTTAAATTATTTTATAATTGTTAGTGCTGCTATTCTTAAGTCCTTTTACAAAATTAATTAAAATTTTATTATACACACAATTATTATATCAGAATGTGTGTGTTGAATGTGTGAACTATCTAGTCTAGTATGATGGGCGCTTGTGATGAGAAAGGGGGAGTGGATATAAGAACCACTTGTATGAAATGTAAACAGTGTTAAGTTATGATGTTTAGAGGTTGTAAAAGTCACAGCATCAGAGTTTTGCCTGTTTTGATTTTAGTTAATTCGGGAGAAGGAGCGAGAGGAGAACGCTTACATGGTGGACAAGAAGACGGTGATGAGGCTGATCGCCATATTGGTCAAGGAGAAGAAAATCAACATCATCAACACCACGCTGTTGGACGGCAGCAAGCAGAAAAACGTACGTTACATGATCTCTCAAACATAGGTTACATGATCTCTAAACATTGGTCACATGATTTCTAAACATTGGTCACATGATCACAAATGTATGTTTAACTTACATGATCCCCCAAACATAGGTCACATGGTCTCCAAATCATAGGTCACACGATCTCAAATACTGTAGAAGCAAATATTTTTGTTGGGTCAAAATTTCGTTGTTTTTAAACCAAATAAAATTTCAGTGGCATTTAATTTTGTCATATCTTAATCTCATTGTAATCATAACACTTGGGTTAAAATTCCTCATGGATTTCATTTCGTTGTGTTATACTGCCAACAAAAATAATGAAATTAAATCCTCAACGAATATTTCTGCTTCTACAGTTACATGTTACATGATCCCTCAAACATAGGTCAAATGGTCTCCCAATCATAGGTCACATGATCTATCAAATATGTCACATGATCTCTCATCTACCTGACAAATTATCAGCCATCGACAGAACTGAAATAAACCTAGAAATAAATAGAATCGTAGGTTTAAAGACTTTGAAATATGCATGTTGGCTTTTTAAGTACATTAACTCAATCAATTTTATTTGTGTATGCTCACTGTGTAGTTTTAACTTATTATGTAAAGCGTTTTAGAGTAATTTTATTATATTTAGCACAGTGACTATATAAATGTTATTATAATAATAATAATAACATGTACATTGAAATATTTTGTATTAAACTATTGGCATGTCTTTGTTCCAAATACATAAGAGCTTTAGATGAAGTAAACTGTGACAATTAAGTAGTGCATAGCTCTGTTGCCATACAGTTACAGCTTCTGAGTAGAGAATTGAATTGCGACCGAACAATGTCATATTAAAGAGCAGTAAATGAAGTAAAGATAAAGAGATAATGTACTAAATAATAAATGAAATGCATTGTGATAATGTCGTGCATGGCTGTGTTGTGTACAGTTACAGATGTTGCTGAGTAAAGAAGTGGAGCCCACAGACCAGATAGTCAAGTCCCTCATAGACCAGGCACACATGAAGTTCCAGGCCGTCAATAAGGAACAGCTGGCCAAGAAGAACGCCAGGACCCGGGGCATCCCAGAAAACAGCGTAGGGGTCACTCATTTTCAGGCTCATTTTGTCATGGGATTCACTGTCAACTTTATTTCACCACTGTCAACTTTATCTCAGCACTGTCAACTTTATCTCAGTTTTGTAAAATAAAATAATTTTAGCACTGTTAAATTATTTCAGTGCTTTAATATTTATCTAAATGCTGTCAAACTGTCTAAACACTAGCTGCTTCATTTATTTCAGCACTGTCAAATTATCTCTGTCAGCACTTTCATATTTATCTAAAACCTGTCAAAAATGAATTAGCACTGTCAAGTTACATGTATTATATCTGTCTATCAAATTTCTGGTTACAATTTGATAACTGAATTGTCTCAATTACATTATTATTGAATCAACATGAGTTATTTAAAAAATAATAATTAAGAAACACTCTTGATTTTATCATAATTGTTATAGGATTCCTTTTCAGTTGCTAATTAATTTATATCTTGAAAGTAAGAATCCATGTTAAAAATGTTTTTATTAGTGTTATTTCAAAACTTCAAGTGTAAAATCTCAGTCATTAAAAGAAAACTGAATGATAAACCCTGATTGGTACCTGCAGAATATCCCCGAGACGGCCAGGGAGGGGATTCTCCAGATCATGTCTCACCGCAGCAAGCTGAAGGCCGAGGACATGATATATGACGTGGTAGGTATCAGGTTTTATTGGGGATGGATGACTTTTGTCATTTTACTGGACTTTGCTTTTACCAAAATTTTTTTAATCCTATGCATGTTTTAGATGAAAATAGTCAATAAAAAGTAAAAACCATGGTACAATGTAATAATGATGCCACTTACCCTTTAATAGAGACCATAGAAGGAATTCATTAAATTATTTACATGTATCTTAATAATCAACAATATTTCAGGCGTACTCCAAGCAGTATGACTTTCGCCCCAAGTATTCCCGAGCCAAAATCCTTCACAGCCTTCTCTGGTACTTGGTCTACGATTTCCCAGAATCCTCTTGGCCACTCACTGACCCAGAGGGAGGGGTAGGTACCCCTCCCTGTCCCCCGGTCAGCTCAGGCGACAAAGAGATTGTGAGTTGGTCACTGTACTATAAAATCACTCAATTTACTGTTGACTGAAAAACATGTATTGAGATTTGAAATTATATGAAGGAAGGAAAATTTTCCAGTTAAGAAATATTACATTGTTTTCATAATAATTGATATTATTGAACAATCAAGGTAGTGTAGAAGCACAAATATTTATTGAGGATTTAATTTCGTTATTTTATTTGGCAGTATCAATTAACAAAATTAAATCCATAACATCAAATTTTTAACCTAAGTCAGTTAGTATTCATTTTAGAGATTTATTGATTAATTTATAAATGACGAAATTAAATCCGAACGAAAATTGTTTCCGATTAAAAACAACGAAATATTACCCCAACGAATATATGTGCCTCTAAAGTATCATAGAATCCTGGTTTTGCTAAAAAAAATTAAATACTAGTAGGTTATGGTTCTATTAGCATTAATTGAATAGTAGTATAATTATTTTTGTTGTGAGAAATAGTTTACTAATTGTGCTTGTGCAGGAGGAAGACGTTTTTGTGCTGATAGACAAAATTCCCAAGCCCTCGGTATATAAGGACGAGATGTCATGGAAACGCTTCCTGTCCCCACTACCCAGACACAAAGGTTAGCCACAGGACACCATAATCATATACAGTTGACCTTCTGTATCCCAAACACTGATATCGTGTACATCAGTTTTTCTTTCATATGTTGCAAATTTTGCCAAAATTAGGTAAATTCACAGCTATTGGTTTGCATAAGGCATGTTTTTGATAGTTCAAAATACTTTTGTAAATAAAAAAGCAGCAAGGAACATATTAACTGCCTGTTTAATTTTGTGTGATATACTTGTATGACAGTCAGCGAAAGTGAAAATTAGGTTATTGTAAAGATACCTGGTTATGCGGTAGCATTTACATAAAAGATGTCTGACATTTTCTATTTTACTGCAGGCTATGACGAGGGGTGGTTCCTGGCCAGCGATATCCTACTGAAGCTCCCCCTGGTGATCTTCTGTAACGTCATCTACATACCATACAGGGTGAGACAACTATTTGGGTCGATTTATATTAAAGTTAACTAGCTCTTTGATAGGTTTACATGTACCTCATACCTGCGGAATTTTACATCCCTTGGAACATAGAATAAGCAATTGTTTAAAAATTGTCATCCAAGCCTATCTTTTTGACCCACAGAATCACACTTCATTTTCCATTTTACTTTTGATTTCCAATTTGCATTAAATCGTCCCAAATAAATAAATCAAAATGATTCCAAGCAAATACATCATAAAATTAAGGACAAAATCCTCTTATGATTTTCTTTTTACTTAATGCAGTTTCATTAAACACAATTTATTAAAGAAACATGAAAATGGTATCACCGGAATTGATTAACTTTATTGTAAATCCGGTAAGTGAAGGACCTTTTATTGATAAATATTCCTAGACCACAGCAAATATTAAACTCATTATAAACAGTCAGACTCTGTTTAACACATTAACAAACATGAACTTAGTATCACTATTATTGATTGACTACTATATACTGTACAGGTAGATGCGTGGAATGAAGGACCTGTTAATTAGTCCACTGCAAATATTTAACTCATAATAACACTCTGTTTTACACATTAACAAAGTTATCATAGTATCACTGGTACTAATTGACCACTTACTGTAGGTTCGTGGACTGAGAGAGTTGTTAGACGACCCGGAGAAGCGGTTTTATCCAATCGTCAGCCTGCCCACCCCCATCACCCAGCAGCTACTGTACGCCAGGAAGTACATCTTCTCCTTCTTCAACGACTGTGTCGTCCTGTGTAACATGGGGCTGTTATCTATAGGACCGCAGATCATGAAGGAAAAAGATAAGGTAGGGTTACTGACCTCTGTATAGTGAAACCTACATATCCTGACACTGTCTAAAATGTGGCTGGTTTCAACACACTTTTGTTTTCGTTTCCCAATAAGCTATAGGGCCACAGATCACGAAGGAAAAAGACAAGGTATACTAATTGATGACCTTGTAGTGAAATCTGTCTATACTGACAGTGTAACCCGAGGCTTGTGTCTATAGGGCCACAGATCATGAAGAAAAAAGACGAGGTTGCAGGGATGGGGTCGATTACTTTCAAAAGTAATCGATTAAATTACAATAACTTTGGGTTTTAAAAGTAATCGATTACAGGCTAATTACATCTATTTTTAAAAGTAATGAATTACATTAGATTACTTTTCCTCATTGTAATCATGATTACTTGTGATTACTTTAGATTACATTAGATTACATTATTTGTTTTTCAGTTTGTCATAGTTTTAAATCTTTCATTTAAAAAAAAGCGCATTTTTTGACAGGACTCTTTATTCTGGTATCAATGTAATTTGTTGCATTATTTACTATTTGAAGTAGTTTTTGCATTCCCCGATATCTATGCAGAACAGTATCTACATTTGGCTTTCACAATACCTCGA
Source organism: Magallana hongkongensis (assembly GCA_015776775.1). Classification (NCBI taxonomy): domain Eukaryota; kingdom Metazoa; phylum Mollusca; class Bivalvia; order Ostreida; family Ostreidae; genus Magallana; species Magallana hongkongensis. Next base: position 14,282,857 of record CM027470.1, read on the forward strand.
TGATGGTTGATCATCAGAAAACTCAAAATGTTGTACAGCAGACATCTTTCTCTAAACAAAGTCCAACTAAAAGTGACCCTTTATATAATTTTCCCAATTAAATAAGCACAGTAAGTGAACTGTTTTCTAATGCGCCTTAAAAGCAAGGACTGTTGAATAGCAAACTCATTGTATTGTGACTGGACATGAATTTAAACATGCGCTAGGGCAATAAAGGAATACTGGCCAACTTTAAGACTGAACCTTATTCACTAAATATAAGATCCAATGAATAATGATTTCAACCTATTGAATTTTGCCATTGTAATCATAAAAGTAATAAAAAATTAATCATGATTACAGGACTTTTTTCACAGAGTAATCGATTAAATTACGGTTACTTGTAATCAGAAAAATGGATGATTACTGATTACTCAGCAACCTGTAATCGATTACAGCTGATTATGATTACTGATTATGATTACCCCTATCCCTGCGAGGTTGACTAACCAATGACCTCTGTATAGTGAAACCTGTCTATACTTACACTGTAACATGGGGATGGTCTAAGTGGGGACACAGATCGTTGAATAACAACTCAATGGCCTATGCATAGCAAAACCTTTCTATATTGAACACTGTGTAGCATGGGGCTGGTGTCTATTGGGCCACAGATCATGAAGCAGAAAGATAAGGTAGAACCAATGACATCTGTATAGTGAAACCTGTATAAACTGACATTGTGTAACATGGGACTGTCTCAATTAGTCTCAAAATTGTGAGGGAAAATGTAAAGGTAGACAACTCAATGACCGATGTGTAAAGACCGAATTGTTTTTACATTTTTTTGGATATTGATGATTTATGGTTTCTTTACTTTCAAGAACTGCAACTGGTACATACATCAAAATTGACATAAAGACATTGTGCATTTGAACTTTGGTATCTCAGCCATCTTGAATGTCATGCACATCACCAATATCTCAAAAAGAGATGAAAGTCCCAACCACTGTTTCGTTGTCAATCTTAGCCTGAATAAGTCCCATCCTTATATATGTCGTATATTTTTCCTGGCCCTTTTGAATTTGAGATATTATTGAGTTTGATTCTCTATGTTTATCAGACCAGCTTTATAGACAGTCTTATCATTTCAGTCACTGTATGATCAATGTCTCTTTGTTTAAGGTCTTTTTTTACCTGCACAAGAAAGCGAGCCTACTGGACACGAAGAACTCAAGGCCTGGTTACTGTATGATCAATATGGAGAGCCCACCCGATATACTGGAGTACAACTTTATCTCCCAGTCCCTGGTGGATCAGTACTGGGTCGACCTACGCCATATATCTATCAACAGTCACCTGGGCTGTAAAAGTAAGTGACGTGTGTGTGTGTGTGTGTGTGTGTATATATATATATATATATATATATATATATATATATATATATATATATATATATATATATATATATATATATATATATATATGTATATATATATCAACAGTCGTCTGGCCTGTAAAAGTAAGTGACATATCTGTATCAACAGTCACTTGGGCTGTAAGAGGAAGTGACATATCTGCATATCTGTATCAACAGTCGTCTGGCCTGTAAAAGTAAGTGACATATCTGTATCAACAGTCATCTGGGCTGTAAGAGTAAGTGACATATCTGTATCAACATTCACCTGGGCTGTAAGAGTAAGTGACATATCTATCAACAGTCATCTGGGCTGTAAGAGTAAGTGATGTATACCAAGTTACCAACAGTCGCCTGGGCTGTAAAAATCAGTGACATATATCTATCAGTCACCTAGGCTGTAAGAACTAGTGACGCATATCTATCAACAGTCATCTGGGCTGAAAAAGTCAGTGACATATATCTATCATCTATCAACAATCACCTGGGCTGTAAAAGTGAGTGTTTACCCTATGACATATATCTATTTAACAACAGTACACAGACCTGGGTTAATATTTTCACCTGTGTAATTTTTGCCCTTTTACACCTGCAAACAATTTGCTCCTTCCACAATTTTCCCAGACACAGTAATTTTTAAAGAGAGATAATATGAAACAATGAAATTTGTCCAGACTTATATTTGCCTGCTGACAACGAGGGCAAAAGGGGCAATAAAATTAACGGGGGCAAATATTACCCTGTATACAGTATATTTATTATGCTACCTATAACATGCATTACCAGTTTGAGGTAATTAATTTTCCAGATGTTAGCTCTATATAGAATGATCTTGTTTAATTATCTTAATATCAATGGTATGCTATTTCAAAAAAATATTTGAAGAGGTAATGTGGCTTGATTATTCTTTTGTTAACAAGTAATGTTCCTAAAATTCTTAAAAGGTCCTTGAAAATGCTGTAAAAGTACTTGAATATTGACAATAATTGACCGTTAGTACTTTGTTAAAGTCAGAGTTTAATCCAATCAATGGTCTCTCTTCTTGTTAACAACAGATAAGCGTGATGAGGAAGAGGCTGTCACTGTGAACTCGGCTGTGGTCCCCCTTGCCTGATGCTCGCTCGAGTGTGAAAGTCGAGGAGGTGAAGGACGATGGATTTGTTCCTGGGGACAAACGTGGGGCAGGCAGGTCTCGACTCCAGCCTCTATCTGTGAGTGGCAGGTTTTTCTCCATAACAGTATACAGTAGATTCCTTATTTAACGCGAGGTACTTAATTTTGCGATTCAGTCGTTTTCCATCAAATCGCGAATGCCGAATTTTTATCAGAGCTTCATGTAGTTTTCATATGTCCAAAAAATAAAAGCGAGATTTTGAAATTCGCGAGATGCGCTTCTCGCGAATTTTACGCAGATATTAATTCCTCACGTTTAAATGGGAATCTACAGTTTATAAGGAGGCTGGATGGTCAACAAATTCCCTGTCAGATCTAACTTAAACTTTTAGACATAATTTTTGTTAGCTGTAAACTACCGGTATTACTATTAGATTGGCAAATTAAACCTATCACCATGAATACTATCATTTTTACAAAATTGCTTCAATACGTTTACTGTGATCAGTCATGAAATTAAAACCATAATGATTGTGATTGGTTATTAATGAGAAAATGGAAAATTTTCAAACTGCGGAAATAAAACAACATGTATTTATTTAAGGAAAATTCTTAACAATTTAGATTAGAGTTGAAATATTTATTTATTGAACCACCGCAAGTATAAGGTTTGATGGGTTTTTGTAAGTCTGTTTAAGCAGACTTTGAAGTTTGTTATCACACTGGAGAAATAGTACCATTGCTTAGATTGTGTTTTTTTTCAGTGTGTTCTGATATTAGTGGTGCTGTGTGTACAGTTCTTTGTATGGTAATGGTTAACAGTGGGTTTTTTTTCTTTGGCAGCCATCTTTACAGAAACTGGAGTGGACTCTACAGTCTTAACAAACAGAACAAGTTGCGTGAGAAAAAAGGTAGGGAAAAATAGTCCCTGCAGAAAAAAGGTAGGGAAAAATAGTGACTGTCCCTGCAGAAAAAAGGTAGGGAAAGATAGCCCCTGCAGAAAAAAGGTAGGGAGAAATAGTCCCTGCAGAATTAGTATTAGAGAAAAAAGGTAAGGAAAAATAGTCTCTGCAGAATTAGAATTAAAGAAAAAAGGTAGGGAAAAATAGTTACTGCAGCAAAAAGGTAGGGAAAGATAGTCCCTGCAGAATTACATGTAGAATTAGAGAAAAAAGGTAGGGAAAGATAGTCCCTGCAGAATTAGATTTAAAAATTTAAAGGAGAGCTAGTTGTCCTTTCAAAGAAATTATGGCAATTAAATTAGGTAATTTAAAGTTAACTGATGGTGGCTTTTATGGGCAGTCTTATCATTGATTTAGTTTTTTTCCTTCATTCATTTATTATACTGGTACCTGTCCTGGGTTACTCAATCATTTTGATTGGAGTTGATTGATGGAGTGTTTACTTATTTCAATTCATATCACTTGATTCACAATAATTTTTTAATAGTTTAAATGTGACAACAACTTTTTTTTCATACTAATCCTGACTAATATATATTTTAATGGTGAAAGTAGTGATTGTGATGAGTATTATAGTTATAAACATAAATTAATCATGTATATTATAGGAATATATACTTAGTCAAATAACTCATGTGTATTATGCTGGAATGTAAAATGTCATGACATATGTTTTAGTGCAAGTTAAAATTGAGGGGACAAGGTTTGCCAAGAAGAATAACTTTGCCACTCTACAGAAAGTCCGCAGCGGTCTGGCTGGAGTCCTTCCCCGACCCAAGGAGAGAGTCTCACTACATACCAAAGGTCTGTATACAGGGATATCTCAGGAACTAAACACTACCTACATGTATTACATAATAACATGTCAAAGGGTCTATATATAGAGAAGTCCACCCATCAGCACACTGAGTTACACATATATCATATACCGGTACCTAGTAGTGTATCAGCCCTGATACACGTGTTTTGGACTAGGTGAGACAGCAACCGAAAGCTAGGGCTGTATCGCCCTTGGGGCTGATATTTCTCTGTCTCAGCCCGTCGTCAAGGGGGTATATTGCCCTCAAATTTGAAATCGATAATTTCCATATATATCTGCTTTAAATTAAGACTAGTTTGTGAAATAACGATAGAATTACGAATATATAATATAAATTATCACCTTACACATCTGAATATTTTATTTATTACGGAAAATTGAAAAAAAATAATTCAAAAATAGCGCCAAAGAGTGATGTGTATCCAAGTAAGGGGAGGTAACCTATACAACTGTTGTGTATTTAGAACAATAGTATGCTTTATTTAATATCAATCAACGTTTAAATTATGGAGGATATAGACAAGGAAGGAACAAGACTTAATCTTAGAAAACCAGAGATTAGACTGTAAGAATTAAGGGGTTAAAGTAATGGAGGTGCATACATGTACATGTATGAACATTAATTCTCAAACAACTTTCTAGTTGCTTTAACAGTATGGATCTTTATGAATGGAATCTGACGGGAAACTTACGAAATCACAGTGAAAGAATTTGACTCATAACGAAGCTGCGTAGGAGGGAAGTTTCTCTCTCGATAATTTTGAATTCTAGAAGATAGTGCTTCATTTCAGACAACAGACTCCCTTCTACTGTATTTCAAATGACGATGGTTTGTCAACAAAGTCCGACAACTCTTACAGTTTTAACACATATAAAAAGAAATGAAAACCTACAAGTTTTGTAAATCCGAAAAAAAATCTTCTTCATGATACATTATATTCCTTATTTGGAATTTAAATTTGAATTAAAGTCTTTGATTTTAGATATATGATATAAACAACATCACACTTTTGTTTTGATCTCGTCCCTGGTATGAGCCCTCGGATGGTATCGGCCCGTGCCCTTCGGGCTTGGGCTGATACCAACTGCTTGGGCTGATACCAGGGCCGAGATCAAAACAAAAGTGTGATATTTTATATGTATGATATGCCAAGAGGTCTGCATGTATACAGGAACACATCTGCACCTCAATACACTGAGTTATATTATGTTATATTATGATAAAGGTCTGTATAATGTATACCAAACAAAAAAAAGAGAAAGATATGCACTGAGAGGTCTGTATGTACAAGTAAATCTACCTATTGATACTCCAAGTGATAATGTGTCAAACATCAGTAAACAAGAAATTCTAGTAACCATATTCTCTTTGAAATGAATTATTACAGTAACTAATAAATGAAAATATTGAGAAATTTTTTGTTATTAAAAAAAAAATGAATTTGATAATTTAAATGTTTTTTTTTCTGAGAGATGAGTCTAAAACTAGATAGTTTTAATTGCAGAGAAATCTCCTGAAATAATTCGAGTCTCCCTTACCACCAATGTAAAGGGCAACAAGGGAGGGAAGGGGGTCAAACGCAAACCTGCATCAACAGGTAGGTACAGGGGAGGTAGGGGGAGGTCTGTAAAAGCCGAGAGGTTTATGATCCATGTGTGTCAATAAAATTATTATACTTTCAGGTAAGATTAAGAGATCTGATTGGTTTAGATGCAGTTTTTAATCTGTTTTATTACCCTCAGCATTTGCATCACATTTGGCAAAGTGCAACACAACGAAGTGTTACATGCATTAAGTATAATAAAATAAATAGTGCCTGTTCGGGAGGGTAACAGTTGAAATTGACATCCCTGAGAAAACCATTTTCAACTGATGTGAAGCGGAGATTGACAATGGTTTTCGAGGGGTGTCAATTTCAACTTTTACCCTCCCGAACAGGCACTATTTATATGATGGTAAAAACAGCTGGAACATGAAAGTATATAAAGATGAGACCGTTTAGGAGAAGTTACAAGTGTTCTATGTTTCTCATGAAAGATAAATTTACCAACTAATTACAATGTACAGTAAATGTATTGAAGTTGGCAGTAACATTGCTTAGAAAAATCACTTACAAAAAATCATAACTTGCCTTTTGATTGGTTAAATTTCAGTCTGATGTCATGGATCACGACCCTCTCTATTGGTGGTTATCAGATCAGATTAGACTGTGCTTTTTGTTATTGTACAGATCTGTATTTTGATCATTTGTATCATACTTCATAGTATACTGTAGAATACTGTCACAGATTATAGCTAAGTGGTAATGGTGGTATAATTACTGTTTTAAGATACCATTTATGTGTACTAGTTAACATTGCCAAAAAGACATTAACCATTTTTTTCCATTTTATAGATGTGTGAGTTTTAAAAGTTTACATTGTTTACTTTTTTTTTTAATACTACTGGATATTACTGAATCTGCATTTTATTATGTTGTATTGATATGATCTGAGGAAGATATGAAAAATTAATTGTTCTCATTTCAGATGCGAATAGCAGTGTCCCAGCAAAGAAAGCCAAAACTATACTGAAGAAAGTAAAACAGAAGAAGGTCAAGCCTAAATTAAGTAAGAACCAGTTATTCCAATTTAAAAATAATCTAGTGTGATGGTCAGACAAGTTCAAATGTTTGCGCTTGATAGCTCAGTTGGTACAGCACCTGACTAGAAATTCAGGGGGCCGGGTTCAAATCCCAGTCTGGCCGGGTTCAAATCTAAGTCTGGTCCATCATTATTTTTCCCATCCCGTTAACAATATCAAGAACATAAATCCAGTTAATGCTGTTTTTTTTATTTCATACATGGACTAGCTGTGGTTGATTTTCAAAAATTCTATCAGGCTTTCAGTATTGTTTTCTATAGATGTCTTCAAACCAGAGAGGCTAAGTCTTGATCTGTAAACTAGACATAGCATTTAATGAATTATAGATCAATTTGATTTATTTTAAATTAAATCTATGTTTTTTCATTAACTGTTCATAATAAAACATTTTTGTTATGAAACAGGATTCATTTATCATGTTTTTAACCACCACAGTGACTATAATCTACTGTGGAATCATTAAAATTCGTGGTGGCTCAATTTTCGTGGTATTCGTGGGTTCCCCCACGAATTTAAACCCTCAACAAAAACAAATTTATAAAGAGTTATCTTTGCTACTGAAACAGTAACCGACGCATCCACAAAATTTCATCCCCGCAAATGAACAAAATAGTCACAGTCCACAAAAATTGGCCCCACGAATTTAAATGATTCCACAGTATTTGACAATGTATGCATGAGAACATGTAAAAATTTTATGTTTATAATGATCATTGTACTAATAAAAGGATTGATTAAATACCATGGAGACTTGATTTGATTCCAGGGAAATTTATCTACGATGAAATTGACATTGAGGCGTACAAGAAGAAGAAAGGACAGAGAGTGTCATGGAGTCCATACGAGGACAGCCTGGTAATGAATCCAAGCTTTCTATTGGATAAAATTATATCAGAATTAATCCATGAGTTTGCTTGAATTTTTTTTCTTCAATGCTTTAAATTCGTTAACTAGAGGTTTTACTGGGTCAATTTGATTTGCGTTATTATACTTAGCCCATCTATGTACATAATGATGTAGATGATGTAATTTTTCCAACAGAGGGGACACACTTGTATGATGTAGTAGTATGCTTATCAACATGTCAAATTAGTCGTCTCTTTTTTCTACATCAAGTAGCAATAATCTTTATCTTGTGGTTTCATTTTTGTTTGAATTTGAAATAGTTACGTGCAATGATTTTGTTTATATATTGCAAGTGTGACGTGTGACTAAATTCCTTCTATTGTATAATGTTTAACAATATTGTTATGTACTACATTGTGAGCCAATTAAAAAAAACCCATGTCAAATGCATTGCATAACATTTTAACTTTTGGGATTTTTTTTACTGACTTGCTGGATGTGTCTTTCAGCTACTGACCAGTAAGATAGCTACCCTGGTCATGGACAAGAAGAGGCGCGGAGTGCTCATTCCCTGGTCCTACATCAGAGACGTGCTCTATCACTACGCCCCCCAGGTAAACGTCCACCCATAGGCAAATTCATCACACAAAAATAGAGATTTTTCATTTGACGGTTACTGTAAATTCCTTATATTACGCAGGTACTTAATTCTGTGATCCCACTGATTTGTATCAAATGTCTTGAATAGAAAATCGCAAAAGCGGATCATTTATCCATATTTCTTGTAGTTCTCAACTCTCAGAAAATAATATAATCCGCGAGGCGTGCTTCTGGCGGTTTTATGCAGATATAAATTCCTCATGTTGAATTAGGAATTTACAGTATTGAAACAAAAGTCACATATTTATTTTTTGTTAGAAACGCTTGATTTTTCAGCGATTATTGTCCTGATACAGAATTTTTGATCCTTTCTAATTTTAGGAGTCTGTTGATAAAACCTCCTCAGCATGTCAGCGACGAGTGACCCACTCCCTGAAAAACCCGTCCACCAAACAAAACCTGCTGATTTATCTGTCAGAGGCCATGCAGGACCCGGTAAGTACATGTAAAGAGTAACCCACTAAAAAAATACATCAGTATTTTTAACTTCTGATGTACTGGTCTGAAATCTTGGAGGACCAGGTACTTAGTTGTGTAATGTTATTTACTTGCTAGAAAACCCATTAAGCAAAGAAAACCGACTGATTTGCTTCTAATGGGCAATGCTGGACCATTTAGTAAATGTACATGAGAGGAACTCAGTGGTTTGTGTTGAGGACCTAGTATTGTTTTATATAGACCATCATCATTGACTGCCTATCGATATAGAGTTCTTTTAATGAGTTTCTATGGAGGAGTTTTTTAAGTTTTTAGACATACATTGTACATGTTTATAAGGCTTTGTAAAAATGATGATGTTTTAAATAATTGATACGATGTGGTGTGATAAGATAATGATATGAACAGAGAGGATAAGATTGACTGTATATAACACATGTTGACACGTTCTGTTTCAGTATGTGAAGGAGTTCTCACAGAAGCAGTACTTACAGGCATCGGAGCACGCGTGTAAAGAGTTCCGTACTCTGGTCGACTACCTCGTAACCAAGTTCTCGTATGTGTGATTCTCTTTTTTCAATGTTTTTTCAGTGTTTTTTCAATTAATTTCGTTCACTTTAGGCTCTATCTGTAAATTTGAAGAAGTATTGATATACAGATACATGCAGTTAAACTTGCCAAAGAAGTCATTGTTATTTTGAGATCATCTGTCTAAAGCAGTCATTTTGTTTTAAATAAGTATAATTTTAATACACAGAAGCGATAAAATATAGAATGTGATTTTCTTCAGCAAGGTTTCTTCACTCGTTTGACTGTATAGTTTTGTACTGGAAACAAGTCTCGGCAATTATCATAAAAAAATACACTGTTGTGATTTAAATGAATTTTTGTTTCAAAATAGAAATGTTGAGCTGCAGAAGACATTTATGCCAGCATCTCTGGATCAGGTGAAGGACTACGACATCACATCCATGACCCACTTCAACCTGCGGAAAATTACCCCACCTAAGGAGCCACGAAGCAGGGCAGACATCTTGGAATATGTCGCCAAGGACATCATACATGTAAGCGTGCTCTAGAACATAACAAATTTCTTTCAACATACTCATGAGTGGTAGATTTACTTTTTGAGATAGATTTTATGTTATGTGGTTATTTCAGTGCGAGATAGGAAGTTGAATTTTTAATCTTTGCATTGCTCCAAACCTTAAGTACGAGTAAGTAACACATCAGATCTGGTACTTCATGTACTTGTACGAAATAAATACTAGGCTTGAGTATCATCAACTACATCATGATACAATACATACTAGGATATATTGATGTGGTGCATCATGTATCAGGATATACAAAGTCATGTAAATGTAGTTTTCAACTCTAAAAAACCTGATGTCCATGTTGCCTAGCTCTATAAGAAATATATTACGGTACATTTAAAATATGTAAACTTCTTACAGAATCAATCAACAAGACTAGAGATGTAAAATTCAATGGATTAGAACAAAAGTTACATAATTTCTAAATGTCTTCATGTTATGTATACCATGTAACTTTTCTAGAAAGTCAATGAAAATTACTCATACTGTGTATCATGTTCGTTACGTGATGATATGGTATTGATATTGTGGGCCCTCGCGATCAATATACCTGTGATTGATGTATCTCCATATCGTTACACCTCTAATAAATTCATCAATAAAAATTCATTTTACAAGCAATAACATGTATAATTTATACAATTTTTGTGATTAGAGCATAAATCAGAAATCTATTGTTACATTTATTTTGTGTGATCAAACCAAAAAGATAATTACAGAGCTGGTTTATATATACTACATGTATATACTAGTGTCCAGTTGTTTTTTTTTATTTAAACAATATTTTATTATGTAAAAAAATATTACATAATAGGATTGGGCAGCAGGCAATCTGCCTATTTGAGCCCTCTCCTTTAAATCCAGCTGTTTTGTGATATGACTTACTTTTCTTCTTTTCCCTAGGACTTTCACATCACAAAAAAAAAATACAGTAATATAATAATAAAAGCTGAAGTTTTATCCAGTATTTATTGCATTTACAAACTTTTTTAAATCACAAAAAAAAATATTATTCTTTGAAACTAGTCAGATTTCTTGTGATTTAAGTTAAACTTCTTGAAATTTGACCCAGAATCTGTTTATTTGACAGAGTTTTGTGTCCAGTGCCTACGACAAGCAGGGAAGGAGTCATCAAATGTTCAAACTCCTCAGCCAGTACCCTGACAGCATACTGGACAAAGCCATCGATAAGCTCAAGTATGATGGGGTCATTGTCCAAAACAAGGTCAGTTGGTCAAAGGTCAGATTCTGAAGTTATGTTTTTTTTTTGGGGGGGGGGGGGGGCTGTTCATATTTATGTAATAATTGTGTTAGGACTCTCTTGGTTAGTCTTTGTTTCTTTTTTGAACATTAATTAGTGACACTTGAAATTGAGTTACGAGATACATTTGCTTGCATGTTTATTAGTAGAAATAAAGAGTTATTTAGCTATTGTTATTTTTGATGATTGTATTGAATAAAATCAGAAGTGATACTGTAAAAAAAAAATTCGATTTTAAAATATTCTTTTTTTTAATTTCTCTTTTTCTGAATAAGGCGTCTTAATGCTTGAACTTAATAGTGATTATCATTTTACCTACCAGTCTGTCAAATCGAGAGTGAAAGTGAACCATAATAATACATACGTATGTTTTTGGATATAGTTCTTCTTTTATTAAGGAGATTTATATTTGTCTAATAATGGCAATGTCTATCCAGTGCTCTTAGATAATATTCAAAGACCTGTTTATTGTTTAATATACACATAACTCAAGATAATAAATAACCAATCTAATTAAAATTAGACTTGTAATTCCACTCCTCTATGATATGTCACTGCCCTCATACTGCCCTGGGTGTGACCTATGACATCACTGCCCTGGGTGTTGTATAGCATATCGTAGAGGAGCGGAATTACAAGTCTAATTTTAATTAGATTGATAAATAACACTTTTTATCGAGGTGGTAGAAAACTCAATTATATTGTAAATTGACAGAATTCTGTATAACTGGGGTTTTTTTGTGTGTCACAAAATTTGCAAAAATGGGGGATATCTTAACAATTTTAATTTGCATCAGTCATTTTTTGCGAATTAAAAAGTTTCTTATAGAAATTGATACAGGATACAATTTCTGCATATTCAATTATTTGCGACTTAAGAGAGATCACGAAATTACCAAAAAATTAGATCATATTGAAAATTATGTATCAGGGGGTTTTATGTTATTATGAAGAAAATGTAGTATTTATTTATTGTCTAACAAGTACATGTAGGTTATGTTCTTTCCTTACAGAAGAAAGAGAAGCTGAGACCTGTGGACTCTGGAACAAACAACCTCAAGTTGTCTCAAAAGTAAAACTTATATAATATTGTAAAGGGGTTGTTGGTTTGTTGTTTTTGTTGTTGTTTTTTTTTGGGGGGGGGAGGGTCGGGTGATGTAAATGCATATACATGTATTACAAAATAAAAGTTTATTGAATATTATTGCAATGAATATAATAATTTTAAATATTGATTATTTCACTTTGAGCAAAACTTGGATATTTGGATGATAGCTATTTCTGTTACATGTAAATCAAGTAGACCACAGGAGAATTAGGCACAAAATATCCACTTTATAATTCTACAGCATTGTAAGAGTGTACAAGTAGACCACAGGAGAATTAGGCACAAAATATCCATTTTATAATTCTACAGCATTGTAAGAGTGTACAAGTAGACCACTGGAGAATTAGGCACAGAATATCCATTTTATAATTCTACAGCATTGTAAGAGTGTACAAGTAGACCACTGGAGAATTAGGCACAGAATATCCATTCTATAGTTCTACAGCATTGTAAGAGTGTAAGAATGAATAATTCCAAAGTAACAGCATATTCCACACCACTGTGAGAATGATAAAGTAAGATAGCTGTTGTAGGAAATAAAAACCTTTATTCCTCATCAGGGCTCAAAATTAGAACACCTGTAAATTTGTTTAATCAGAGTTTATTATAAGGTATTTGCAAGGAATTATAAGAACGTCAGCAGGGATACCTAGAAACGTTGATATTTATATATATATTTACATTCCAAATATTTTTTGCATGTAAAGTGTGTGAAAAGATACTGCAGTTATAAGACTGTAACACACACAGGGTACTCAAAGGTTAGAATGACTAGTTTTATTATGACGTCACAAACATTGAACGCTGTAAAATGCAACGTCACAAGCGAGAATCAAAGTTCACGCTTGTGGCTGTTACAGTGGCTCTTCCATTAATTTGAACTTACCCTTAGGATAAAACAGAAATTTTGACGTAAAAATCACATTTGCAGACAAGGAAAGAAGTCTAAAAAATGTAAATATAAGCAATAAATCATTATTTTTGGAAAGATATAGTCTCATAACTGCAGCGGTGTGTGCATACAAATTTTCTAGCGCGCGTTATTCAATTTGTATGCACACACCGCTGCAGTTATGAGACTATATCTTTCAAAAAATAATGATTCAATGCTTAAGTGGTTTGACTATTCTGGGTTTTGAATTTTAAAAAAAAATATGATTACCGATATATGAAGTTCATTCTAAAAATGTGTGTTTGAGTACTTTCAGTTTAGATTATGTAGTTAAAATTGAAATAAAATTAATTTATTCTTGTTCATGTACTCTCTCATGTAATATTATTCTGTGTTCCTTAGGTATCACTACAGGTTTCATTCTCGTTACCCTACCTCCATCTATAATAACACTCTCACGGCCATCAAGGAAATAGTGAATACATACCCATATGAAGACAACTCTTCTCCAGAGTCAATAGAAATCAAGGAGATCAAAAACGGCGGCATTTGTGCGGCTTTAGTCCAGCTCTTGTATGGCAGACAGGTTAGAATCCATCATCTGTCACTTACGTATGATAGTAACATTCATCTGAAAATTAGTTATAAATAACGAACATGTTTTATATGACTTATTCTACATTAATTAGAATTTATTCTCAGTCTATGAAATGCTAAACGTATGCAATACTTTAAGTTTGATTGCTATCATTTATTAGTTAGTACAGATTTATTCTGAATTTATCAGCTGTCACAATTATATACCAGTACTGTGGAATCATTTAATTTCGTGGGGGGCAATTTTCGTGGATTATGGGTTGTTTGCTAATTTGTGGGGATGTAATTTCGTGGAAATTTTGGTTTTCAGTTTCAGTAGAAATTATATATACATTATCTTTATTTAGTTTTCGTGGATGATGTAAATTCGTAGCTGAGGGCCACCCACTAATACCAGGAAAATTGAGCCACGTCGAATTCTAGTGATTCCTTAGAATATATGAATAATTAATAACTATTATAGTTTTATTTGAACGTGTTGAATTTATTTGTTATCTATAAATATGTTAAACAATCAGTTCAATTTATCTGCAGTAACTGTTACCATTTATAGTCTATTCAAAGTTATTGCTTCCATCACTTTTTGATGATTTTTGATAAAAATATACATGTGAAAGAAATAAGGTTGCAATCGATAAAAGGGAATATATCCAAGATATCTTCATTTAACAATGATCATTTTTCACTCATAAAAGTTCACAGGAACGAAAACAAATTTCTTACAGAGATTTATAATGCGAAATTTTTACATCTTTTCTCCATTCGGAAGTACTTGGGGATAACTCGCGCAATTTTTCAAGTTATCATCCGGGCTTTTTAATGGCTGATGCAATGCAAAATCACTGTAGACTTTCTATTTTTGGATGTGTATTGAAACCTGAAGCGGTAGAGGAGGCGTTTCAAAACAGATAATCTGGACATTTTTCATATTAGTGGATGAACGTAGTTTGAGCACAAAGGTTTTTATGATTATCGAAATATCAAGCAAAAAAGTAGTGGAAGCAAAAAACTTGGGACAGAGTATAAGAATCATTTACATGTTACATACATTCATTGATCTTAGATGATGTCAATAAATGGTTCAACAAATTGTTGATTGACAGGTAAGCATATATGTGGGTATTCCCCCAGACATCGTGATTCTGGACCCGCAGTACAGACAGGGCTTCAACCAACACATGTCCCTGGGCAAGCGGTCGCGACTCCACGAGGTCCTGGACTCGGATGATGAGGACTATCCGTTTGACCTTGGTAAAAATTGTCCTTGAGACAAAGTTTGATGTACTGCATAGTTTAAGGAATGTCCTCGACTGCATTATGTGTATAAGTATAACATAGGTAGAAGTTAAATCTTTCCTTATAATATAATTGTCTACCACTAAAATCAGACAGTAAGGACTATTATTTAATAAAATCACGAAAATTTGTAAAAAAAATTTAAATGTACATTAAACTGATTAGTATGTATCGCACGTGCGTCGTATTGTATGTGATGTAGGCAAGTTATGTTATACAATATATATAAAAATTTTAGCCAATCAAATGAGGCATTACAGCCAGAATTGATATACTGTGTAGTTAAAGGAATATTCCTATACTACATAGTTAAGGGAATGTCCTCGACATGGACAGAGTATCTGCATAGTCAAGGAAATGTCACTGTACTGCCTACATGTCATTAAGGGATTGTCCTTGATATTGAAAGACTCATTACATAGTTAGGGAGATGTTCCTTACCAAAAAGATGTTATTTTAATATACAGATATTTGTGATTTAAATTCCTTAGAAATGTTTTTTTTTTAACAAAAAAATAAGTTTATTATTTCTGATGATTAAACAGATCAGAAAGAGAACCGTCCCAAGGTCTTGGAACAGAACACGGCTTGGGAGTCAACCAAAACATTTGACGGCCCCTCCCCCTACGTTTACGATGAGGACGGATCCACCATTGTTCAGTTCAACACTAGTGATAGAAGCTCCATTCAGTTTCACTTTGATTCAAGCATGGATGAAAATAAGAAAGGCAAGGAGAAATCCAAGCTGAGCACAGTGTGTGCGTCGCGTGCTCTAGTGACCATGAGACGGTCCCGCGCGGAGCAGGATGCGGATCTAAAACATTATAACGTACAAGATCACTTCCTGATCCAGGCGTGCGACATCAAGATACGGCTCTGTAAAGATGAAGACCAGAATGAGGCTGACCCTGACCTTGTTTTACGGGACATTCCTTATGATAGGTCAAAGGCTAGAATGATAATAAAAAACGCCCAGCGATTTGTTCCTTTCCAGGTATACATAAATCTGCTCTAATTGCAAAAAAGAAAGGGTCAGAGTTATTTTCAAAAGACTGTATAAGAGGAAATATGGTATACAGTTCTCATCACTCTGTCATTCGATGCTCTCTAACATGTATATTTATACTTTTATTAGAATTTGAATCAAATTAAACATGATGATATTTTTTTTCAGTGGCTTTTAATGATGAATTTGGACACATTTAATAAGGAAATCTGAGATTTTTAATTTTCTTCTCATTAGAGATTAAGTTGGTCAAGTGGACAGGAAACCTAACAGTAAAGAAGAGAGTGTTGACAAGAATATCATATGGAGTATTTTTTTCTGTTTCAGTTGGATTTGGAAGAAGTTTGGTCATCAGTAGAGCCTTCTTCATTAGATAACATGAAGTCTGTGTACAGACTCATTCATGATGCTGGGGAAATGGGCATCTGTTACTTCAATTTGAAGGTGAGGCGTTTGATGAAGAAGGGATAACCTTTATTGTCCAGACAATTTTCTGTACCGCTAAATCAAGTTTATCTTTTACTCATGCACCCATTTTAAGATGGTTGTGTAAATAGTTGTGGCCAGTTTTAGACTAAATTTATCTCCTTCAGGAAAAGAACTTCGTATAAAGACATAGAAAAATATTCAAACTTCAGTGTTTCAATACATCGAAAATTTTTTGATTGAAAATTTGGAAACAGATCTTCTTTGCTTGTTCATTATACTTAATAAAAAATGTTGACTTTTTAAAATTGATATAATATAATATATCAATCAATTTAAATAAAAATTCAGAATGTATTTGGGGCGTCAAATGATTCATCAAATATATGACTTTTGTTGATATAAAAATATGTGTAAAAATTTTTATCTTGATGTTTTTCACTGGCAAGCTTTATGTTTTTGCAGCTTGGATTTTAACTCGAAAATATTAACATTTATTAGATGAAAAAATTTGTTTTTTATGAATAATGAGTGAAAAGCTTGAATCTTGATAATGTTCAACTAACATAATTTCTATTCATTTGAAATGATAAAGAGATTAAAAGAAGGAGTTCATAGATATTGATTATTTTGAAACAACAACATTTATGATATCCAGAATAAATCATTAGCGAAGAAGAATATGAACTTAGATCATGTAAATATATATTGGTTCTTTTACCTTTTCCAAATAAAATGCAAGAGAGAAAACAATGCGTTTTAAAGTAATGAAATGAATATGATCACTTAAACATTTATTAATTTGATACTACATATAATTGTTACAGTGTTGAAAAATATTTGTCTTTTTATGCAGGAACTAGTCAATGACTGGGAGGTTTTCCGTGTCTCTATCGGGCACCTGTTAAACTCAGCCGCGGTAAGTCCCTGACCTTATTATCAATCTTATAATCAGGTAGAACCTTAATTAATCATAGAGAGGATATTGAGAAAATCAAATGCAGAAAACCAAAGGACGTATCTGCTTTGAAAGCCGTTACAGGTAGCAAAGCAGGAAACCTGTACTGCAATAAATTTAGATTGTTACCTGTTAAGTACAGGTAGACAAATCTGATGGTGATTTGGTTGCCATTTGAAGCGTGCTTGGATGAATTTAAAATTCGTCCTTGAGACGTCTAAACGTATTACTCATTTAGACCTATGTTAGAGACCGTTTTGAGTTCTCATTTAATGAATCAATCAACGATCATTCAATCAATCGGTCAATCTTTCAAGTATTCTGTACAAGCACGTTAGAAAACCAGTCCGTGTTTCATTTAATCAATTGATTGACCCATCATCCATTCATTATTTTTTCATCAATCAATAATTTATTAAGTCCATTCGTGATCAATCAATCGATTGATCAGTCAATCAATCAGTTACTCAGTAATTGATGTTTTAATGGAAAATTTAATAACATGATGTTTCTTTTGTGCTTTGACATAAAAATGATTATATGTGTAACAATCAGAATAGAAATAATCAATGGATTCGTCCTAATTGCACAACGCATATGTAGATTGACGTTAAAGAATGTTTTCATTCTGAGAAATTGGGGATTCTGTATATTTATTTGCAAATCAAATCTTATGTTTTGTTTTTCTATATATCATCAAAAACCATTAACAACCGAACAAAGAGCTCATTATTGATATAATGTTTTGTTATGGAATAATTTTATTGTGCAAGAAAATGGATGATATGTTTTCCATTTCCTTACCATTCATACAAATTGAGAGTTCTTCAGATTTTCTTTCATGACAGTAGTCTATAGATCGTGCGCTCACTTACAACAAAATGTTATTTTATAACCGACCGTGCTTTTATCTGGTGAGTTTAACGACTAGGTGTCTTCCTCGTGCCTCCATTATCCAATTTCTTTCTTTTACAAGAAGATATAATACGAAACGTTGCACTGTAGCAAAAATATGTTTTATTGATAGAAGAATGTCCACTAAAGTTAATATTCATAACGACAGAGGGGGAAAACAGCCCCACACATGCAAAACAAAATTAAAGAGAAGAACAAACTCCGGGGCGACTCCATAACTGTCTTTATGTTGGATCCCCGAGATAAGAAGACGTATAGTTGTCGGCTGCCGTAATTTCCGGCACACTGTGCTGTTTTCAATGGTCTTTTGTCGCCTTGGAAAATGGAAAAGATGTCGCGATAGAACCGTTTAAACTAAGCTAAAGACGAGCCATATGCAGTAAATGTTTCCTGTCAGTTCAACTAACATCAATATTGGTCCCCCCAAAAAGCCAAATGTTGTTATTGTAGTCTATGCAAAGGGTTTATATTTTGTTTATCAAACCATCAGCATGTAATGATAAGTTACATTCTTTGCCATTGAACGCAAATTAATGAATCTATTATTATTATTTTTTATAAAAACATACACACAATAAATGCTCATGTGCATGTAGCAGGCCTGGGGCGAATTACATTGTAAAGTAATGCATTACATTACCATTACTTCATGAATTTGGGCATTAAATTACCATTACCATTACTTGATTTTCTTGAAGTAATGCATTACATTACCATTACATGAGTAAAGTAATGCATTACCATTACCATTACTTTGTTTTTAGAAAGTAAAGCTCATAAAGAGTTTTTGCAAATGTTTCAAATATAAAACACTCTTTAACATATCTACAGGTTCATGCTCAGTATCAGGTTCAAATTCAATGACTATACAAGAGTCATTCTTTATTTGCTCAATATATATAATCATCTTGTGGCATTATGAACAACATATTACATAAGTAAAATTATATTTATAGACATTTGGCATGATACAATGTAGGATATGAAATAGAGACACAGAATTACATGCATAACAAAAAACAATTTAATTTACGGAATAATGTTGCGGTTATAAAAAGCTTAATAGAGATATTTATTTTCCCAGATTACACAAATCTTTATAATTTTGGACACTTAATTGTATTAATTCATAAACAGATGGTTTTCCCAGCTATATTTCTTAAGATACTGTATTTGAATCGTATTTCTTTCTACTGGGGACACTTTAAGACATAAGATTGATGTTGCACTTTATGATCAAAGTTTCAAAGGGTTCATCTTTTAACTGCATCCTGTTAGTTTGAAAATCTTCCCAGCTATACTAAATAAATGTTTTACAGGAGCAGTCAAAGCTTCCCATAGGTTGGAATGAAAAGTACTGTTTGACAATCTTTATCTTAGGATATGAATCTTGTATTATCTATCAGTCTAAACTAATGTACAGTGTACTTAATATACAAGAAAGAGAGAAAGTATAAGTAAGTAAAATTATTTTTTTTAAATGGGATATAATATTGGAAGTGATATTGATTTTCATCATGGATGGACAGTGCATTCATTTTGCTTTTAAAGGTGCATGTCTGTCTCCTATTCTATTGGGCCATAGCGAAGGGAAGGGGATTGGGGTGTTTAGCACTTCTTATAACAATAGATTGTTTTGATACTTAGATTATCCTGGGGGCATAGTGTGTTGTTGACACATTTCATATTGAAGTGCAAACTAATTGGAGTAAATTGTTTTAATGATTAAAAACTCTTATTAACAACACTCTTAAAAATGTTATAATGAAATTGTGCTGTTACGAGGGTTGTTCGGAAATTATTGAGACAACTTGAATATTTTCTTTTCTAATTGACGAATTTTGGTGAAAATTGGCATCGACACGGAAGAAACGCCAACAAATAATAAAACAAAGTAATATTAAAAGAATATTTGATATTTTGTTTACGACGGTGGATAAACAAGTTGGTGGTCGGGGTACCCGGCGCAGCCATGAACTCGGAGATTTAACAACTTAAACATCTAATTTATAAGTGTACGTAGAAGTACAGTTAATGATAAAAGAAATCAAATTAAATATGTTCATTTTGCTATTCTTTGCGACTAACTTTTGATTAAGTTTCACTGATGTTCTAGTTGAAATACGGATATGGTACACGTATATTTACCAAACAATAGAAATCTGACAACGACTGTACATTGAATTTTGACGTAAAGGCGGCGCATTGAAAACCGTCAAACTGGTGGAAATCTCAGAAAAACACCTTTTAAGGCCACGCAATTGCTTAAAAAACTATACGATGACAAGACAAGGTATAGAGCTTCAGTTCATCATATTTTTTTCACTGATTGTTTAACTAGAATTAGGCCAAAGGGATTAATTATCAAGTACTTTTGACACGCTAACTGTTGTCAACAGTTCTAATATACATAAAAAAATGACTGCAGGAGACATTCACAGTAATTAGACTTTCGGGTAAAAATAACTCGATTTTTCCTTTTAAAAAAAACCAAGAATGAGAGAAAATGTGAATGATGACATCTTGAAATGAAAACAAAAGATGAGAAATAAAGAATAATTCTTATTTCCGTTCGTTTATAAGGTGTTTAAAACACAGGAGCAATAAGAAGCGTTAAAATGACGTTGCGAAAAGTTTGCGGTTGCGCCGGGTCACTGGACGAAGGCACGTTGGCCAGCTTACCAGGAATGATCTATTCCTGCTATGAACAAGAAACTTTTCACATTGATAATCTCTATCCTGATTTACTTTTTGGTGAAATTTCAAGAGTTTATCTTTTTTACTTAAAGAATAAGAGAAAATGTCTCAATAATTTCCGAACAACCCTCGTATATTTAGTAATATTAACAATTCTAAAATGAATTTTTGAAAATCTTTTTTAATAATACAATTAAAACATTTTTATCTCAAGAATTATTTCTTTCTTCTTAAAAAAATAAATTTAGTCAAATTCAACTATTCATTTATTCATCATATTTTTATAAAGTGAACATGCATAAATAAGCAATGTAATGCAAAGTAATGCCATGTAATGCCAGCATTACACTAGATTTTGGAGAGTAATGAATTACATTACCATTACTTGTAATGCTAATTTTGTGGCATTACACATTACTAGCATTACTTTGAAAACATGTAATGCATTGCAATGCATTACCATTACATTTAGCATTACCCCAAGCCTGGCATGTAGACAGTAGCTGTGTATTTTAATGCCCAAAATAACACTGGTTTGTGAATAAAAATATTGGAAAGAGAAAAAGAGAACTAATCTAAGGAAAGACAATAAGCAGTTCTGAAGATAAAAAAGAGAATACGAACGTAAATAAGAGTTGAAATATGTGGTTTCTTTCGGACGCGCTATTTTGATTCCTGGCCGAAGACTTTGTCCTTGACCGGTTGCCTTAATGCTGTAAATCCTGCAAATCAGAGAACACGTAAGTTGTTGTTATTGTACGCATGTAGTGTATAAAAAATCCATGTCTATGCAGAAAACTTTTCTGACGTTAAGGTCAGACGACACGTTCCTCGAGCATCTTTTTTGTATCTCCTCGGAAAAAAAGTTATAATAAAAAATAAAATAAATTATTATTTTTATAACGATTTTTGAAATGATTACATTTACTTGTAAATTGATATATGCATAGATGGCCTAGTGGTTAGAACCGTGGCCGATCTCTGCCAGCCCAGGAGCGTAGGTTTTTATAGGAAATTGCATTCTCTAGTTATTTGCAGAAATGCCTGGTAAGGTATCTTAATTTTTTGCAAGAAAGCTTGTCAGAGGAGTAGTTAACCATTAACCAATTTCCTTGAAAATTTTATATAGAATTGAGGAACGTGTCGTCTGACCTTAATTGATATAATGGTATTTTAAAACAGTAAGTCAGAGAGAGAGAGAGAGAGAGAGAGAGAGAGAGAGAGAGAGAGAGGTTGTATTTTGAAATCTTGTTCGAATTTTTTAATGCTCGCACCTGGCTAACTGGATAAAAAATAATAAACTAGTTAAAAGGGATGTACCTCAAGTTAATTAACCTAGATGAATTTAATTTACAGCGTTCAATGATTCTAGAAATCTACGACTGGCTTAGATCCATTTCTATCTTCTTATGCACACCAGGAAAACTGCGGTTTCCAGGGGAGAGAATTAGCATCATCGGGGGTAAGTTTTTTTTGTTGCACCTTGAGGTTGTCTGGAGGGATGTATACTCCCCGTTTACGACATGGAAGTAGATTTTAAGAAATAGACATTGATAAGTGTAATTGAGAACTATCATACTATAGCTGTAGAGCTTGCATTGTTTTGTCGGTCGAAATCAATTTGACTCTTAGTGTCGTAAGCAATAGGGGAAGAAGGAAGTGCTGTCATTACGTATAATTTACATTGCTAAAAAGTTAAACTATAGGCATCCTTAAATCGTTACTCAAGCTCCAAGTCAATCTGCATCAAACCACAGCGCGTTTGGTGGCTTGAATTTTCTGTAGTATCTGCTATGTATTAAATACAGTTGCAGTTAAACCACTGTCGAATATAGAGGCGTGTCTTGCTGCTGAGGTAAGGACCTGGCCCCGCCGTCACCAAAACTTTCAAATCACTCATCTCGGTCCTCAACTCAAATCCTTATAGGAAAAGTGCATTAATTTGAGCTAAAAAACACCTCAGACTTGAAGCTGAATATTGACTTGAGGAAAGTTGGTGATGGTGGGGCCTGATCTTACAGAATCATTGAGCGCAAAATCCGCAGGGCTCAAGAGAGTCTGATCGCTCGACACGAGCAAATTTAATTAATGGCGACCTAGAAGTAGAGGAACAGTTAATCTCATTTCATATCTCATAAACAATGCAGATTGACCGTGTACATATAAACTTCTTCCAAATTGGTTTCGTTGTGACCTCACATAAGAGCGTACTGGAATCAACGAAGCGACATTAATCAACTGAAACGATTTGCTGTCCGTTAGAATGGTTCAGTTTGGCTTCCTATATACCGCCTATGAATCATTGGATTTTCATCGCACAAACCTTAATATTTTTGGGGTGTCTTCTATTTTATTGATGTCTAGGTATGAAATCGAAGCTTTTCGGTGCTTCCTTCTCCTGTGCCTTATTATATCGCTTTTGTTCATTGGGCCTTGAACAACCTTGTAAGAGAAGTTTCCTCCATTATTTAGTGCAAAATTTCCATGTCATAGTTTAACTAAATTGGGTATCAAACGATAATATTTCATTGAAAACTACGCATTAAATCTTGATCGAATGCATTATTTTATAGACTACAGAACTGTCTTCAGCCGCACGTTCTCAGGTCTTTCCGGATGTTAAAACATTTGGGTTATATCGGTTGATTAATTATGTTTTGCTTTAATTGAACACGGGATAAATATATTGCCACGCATTTATTTCAATTAATATAAAAAGAAGTGTTGTCATTGATGCACAAGTAAAAATAAAACCTCGCATGTCTAAGGCCCAGAAAGTTGCAAGTAGGAATGTATAAAGCGATTATCAAAATAACTAATTGATTGCGTTTGGCCTTTGTGTGCAAACGTCACTAGATATGCTGCTTCAGCCCTTTGGTTTTCAAAGAGTTCCAGTCAGCTCAGAATCTGTCATTTTAAGTCGGTGATAAGATTTATCGTGTGACCAGACCGAATCTAGTCATTTAAGATATAGTTGTACAATTTAACGTGAATCTAGTTTTCCGTGTTAATGGCCTGTAGTTGATATATATCACAAATTAATTCAAATCTATGCAACAGAGAGACCATTGCACAATATGTTTTGTAAATACAAGTTATATGATTACGTGGTAGATATGGTTACGTGTGTTTACCACGCTGTGCTTATTTCATAAATAGATGATAGTTTTTTGGCTCAAACCATTGAGTTATTGAAAACTTTAAGGGTTTATGAAATCGAGTTCAAGATGTTTTTGATATTTTTACTAGGGATGTCAACGAGTACTCGAGTAGTCGCTCGGTCACGCCGATCATCGACTAAAAATTTCTTAGTTGATTACTCGTTATGAAGTGAAGAAAGAAATTCAAAACATTTTTTCTTCATTACGCGGCAGTTTTGGGGCTTCGAATAAAAAAATATTCTTTTCTCGGTATTTTTAATCACGTTACATTCTGTTGAATCGAACGGGTGTTGTTAGTATATTTTTAAACGGCCACAAATTGATGTCTTGAATTTGTAGGTCAAATTATTGTTTTGAGTAGAAGTACTTATGCAAACATGTACTTTAAGAGATCAATCTGTCGTTCTCCTAACAGTTATTTATTTGATTAGATCTAGATGTTTGTATTAATCAAATATTTAATCATATGAACTCAAGGCATTTGTTTTATAAACATTTATAACCATTAACTTTAATTGTTGATTTTGCACGGCTCGGGACAATGTCTTAACATGAAACAGGTCACATTTGATTTGCCTAAGATGATATGGTATTCAATTATGTGTAAGCGGCACAAGAAAAGTGAAAAGCTAAGACATTAGCTAACGGATATCTAGATTAAATGCATTTTAATTTGTTTGAAGTCAAATACATTTACAGTGCGTATTATCATAAGTTTTAAATATTTTTATGGTCAAGATACGGTATATGTGACAGTAGAATAAGGACACTCAGTTTCAAATAAATGAACGAGTACTCGACTAAAGGCTCCGATTAATCGACTAAGCCAACCGAGTAAAATTGACATCCCCAATTTTTACCATAGGGACAATGTCATAATTTTAAAAAGACTCAGCCAGGGTTATGAACAAATTACCCAACATATGTACTGACTACCTTGATATCTAGATATATTTTGTTTATCTATAAACTACTATAACTGAAAATTTTCATACATTTCAGCTTACAAATATATATAAACTGCTATATATGTAGCAGGAATTTTTTTTAGATATGTTAGTTTTCTTCAAATATCTATAAACTGGTATGTTGCAGGAATTTGTTTTTAAATATATTAGTTTTCAAATATCTATAAACTGCTAAGTAGCAAGGAAAATTTTCAGATATTTCAGCCTATAAATATCTATAAACTGCTATGTAGCAAGGAAAATTTTCAGATATTTCAGCCTATAAATATCTATAAACTGCTATGTAGCAAGGAAAATTTTCAGATATTTCAGCTTACAAATATCTATAAACTGCTATGTAGCAGGATTTTTTTTTTTTTTTTTAGATATTTCAACTTACAAATTAAATATCTATAAACTGCTATGTAGCAAGGAAAATTTTCCGATATTTCAGTTTTCAAATATTTAGTTGTTACCTATACCTTTATAAAGAACTTTTCTACAGGAGATCAATACCGTCTAGATCATCATGTCAACGACCATCTAACCCTTTTAAGACAATGAAAATGAATTTCATAAATTCTAGAAAATAAATTACGATCATATTCAATCTTTGGGTTGGCGGATGCCATTATCAGCCGTCTGTTTTAACCAGTATTTGCTCTTTTGACAGAAACCTCATCTCCCCCACAATTTTTAAAGTTTAAAAATTTAAGTAAATGTCAGAAACCGTGGCATTGAATAGATGTATTTATACGAATTATATATATTTTGTTCATATGTACTTTTACGTAACATTTTCACTCTGCGCTATCACCCTTCTACTCAAAACCCAGCCGACTTGATAATTTTGGTAATTCTCTCCCAAGAAAGTTGAGACGATAAATCGTTGTTGGTTAGTGCAACCCAGATTTTCGGAAGCCTCAACGGCTAAGTTAAATTAATACACGTACATGTATCTTATCACGAGGGGTCAATTATGTTATTAGGCGAGATCAGTGGTATTTACGGAAGGAAAACACACAAATAGTACAAGTTGACTAT
Source organism: Magallana hongkongensis (assembly GCA_015776775.1). Taxonomy (NCBI): domain Eukaryota; kingdom Metazoa; phylum Mollusca; class Bivalvia; order Ostreida; family Ostreidae; genus Magallana; species Magallana hongkongensis. The sequence goes on from CM027470.1 coordinate 14,309,141, forward strand.
GGGAAACACCTGCGCAAATGTACGAAATCTCGTTCTGCAGAATTCTCGCGTGTTTTGATGTGATACGATCTCCAGAATTCGCACTTATAATGTTATTTCAGATAGAGAGTTGTTTTCATTTAAAGATAGAAACGGGTTTATAATACTGACCCCTCTTTGGCGGTCCCTTAATATTTAAGTTTATGGAATAAAACGGGTTATAAACTTTTAGAAGTACTGGACATTTGTTTGAGTGAATGCATAATGCATGTTCTTTATTTCGCCATGCATTGCTTTGCACAAAATGCGTGTTGTATTCTCCTCCATGCATTGCTGTGCACGAAGTCGTTTTACATAAAGGATTATTTTCGCCCTTTTACACTTCCAAACAGTTTCGCCTCGTCTTAAACTCGCTCAGACACCGTTGTGTTTGAAGAGTGATATTTTGAGACATTGGAAATCGCTTAGTATAAAATTCGCCCTGCGACAACGAGGGCGAAAGAGGTGAAAATAAATCGGAGGCAAATTTTTCCCTGTAAATAATAGTTTCCTAGATGCGGATAAGGAAGCATTACGGGTTTTATTGTACAATCTATATAGTATAAATATTTCAAAACGCGGAGATTTTCCTTGGACCTTTGAGACATATATAACACTTCAAAATGCGTTCCTGAGGAAGTTTAACGATGAGATTTTACCACTTTATGGACAGTCATCCTATATTGAAGAATATTCTACAATCATATAATTTGAAATGCACAATAAATTTTTAACTACCACGACTTATTGAGACGCAAACTTTGAATTCTAATAGAATTTTTCCTTTGTTATTCCAATCAAGTCATCTAAAATTTTGAAAACGTTTTTGACAATGCCCCCACCCTTTAAAAAATTTCTAATTTTTTGCAGTTTCTGTTTATTTTCTTCGCAGATTTCTATAAGGGGAGGGGTATACGTGTTTCATTAACATCTCGTTGATATCGTCATCCATATTCGTGACTCCAATGGACTGATTTATCAATATACACAACCTAAAACACCGATTTGTGTGAACTTTAAAATGTAGATAATTGTTAGAATAACAATAGATCGGAGAGCAGAAACCTGAGTTATCACTTAAATAATGATAACAAACCATTGATGAACATAATACATCTACTGGTCAGAGCTACTTTAACAATATAATGAGCTTTCATAGTGATATAACTTGTGTGTAATTCACCAATCTAAACTAGTTGAAATGGTCATAAACTGAAATGTGCACTGATTATGTATGCACAGCGTAGATTCGTCTGTGTTTTTATATCTATGAACCACTGATCTAAGGAGAAGGTTTAGTAATACTTAGTATCCCAATTCGCTGATAAACACAAAATACCGATGCTCGTGTTAAAACCAACAATGACGATCACAGTTACTTTATTCATTTGACTACATTTATGGTATTAAAATTATATTATTTGCTAACCTTATTCCATAATCATTAAGACAAGCTTACGAGGAAAATAAGGCGAATTGACCATTTGTATCTATCCACAACATGACAAAACTTTCTTGAAAGTGAGCGTTTCGAAAGTCTGTCTCCTCTACCCATATCAGCGTGTCAACAAACTCCACACTATTGCAAGCTTTCGCGCGTGCCCTCTGTTTAGCTCCCTGGAATCATGAAGGTGCCAGCAGTTTCTTTTTGTAACCTCTTTCTTGTCCGAACAATAGGTTGTATTGAGTGCATGTACATGTGGTACAATTTCTAATAGAAAAGTTGAACTCAAGGGCCAGGTTTACAGATGGTTTCGTAAGGTTTCATACATGAAATATTGGCAAAGAATTTGAACCAATAATTTATAAATAAAAAAAGCGTTTATTAAGTAACTGATTTGCATTGTCGCAAATCCTAAAATGTTTTTATTTTAGTTAAAAACTAAAATTAGTATTGGTCAAATACTAAAACTAAATGTTACGTTTATGAATAGGAATTCAAAAAGTAATTTATATAGAATCATTATCAAAACGGAAGTCAAATCTGAAATTGAGGAAACATTTTAGAAAGGATTCCGTGTTGACCAAGTGGAGGTGTGTACACAGAAGCCAGAAGACTAGTATAAGCTAGATGGATGGAACTGTAAGTCATAGTCTAGCTGTAATCACTTTACATTGACGCCTTATTTGAGCCAAACGCCCACAGACTCTCTGTAAACCTCTGTATCATTGTCTAAGTAAAACGCAATACAGTTGATAATTGGTGTGAAATCTATTCTCCATCTAGGTGTATTGTTATAGAGGAAACAGGATAACGTCCTGGTAAGTCTGTTTTACCATTGAGTTCATTTATTTGCTGGTAATTCACCTATTCCATGAACCTTTTGTAAAAAAAAAAGAACTATTCAATCTTGCTTTTGTGTCGGATCGTGTTTCTGATTATTTCATAAACGTTGATACTTCTAAAGAATTCAGCTCTTTAGTCCATAGTGATATTGACTTTAATACTTTATTTGTAAAACGATCCCGATCTTTTGAATAGGTAAGAATATAAATTATGTTAACTGCAGTTAGGTACACGAGTAGTTTTTCATATCTTATGTCATAAGCGCTATTACTAGGGAACTTTTTTCTTCACATGAAAGAAAGTTAATTTTTTGACCGTTTGATTCTATGTGGTTCGTGAGACGTAGATATGAACTTAATATAAATTCTTTTTTATTACACTCTGACACCTTTCTGTCTTGCATTTCTCTTGTCCCTTGCGTGTTGCTGTTGGTGACAACTTTTCATCCTTCCGTGTGATAACTTAATTTTCTGAACAAAACCCAGAAGTTCAATTCCCAGTAGCATTCAGTCCATTGAGCTAAATCTCTCGGCAATGATCTGAACAGAGGACAGATCAGAACACAGCTTTCATGACCAGAAAGCTGCAGGAACAGGCACAAAGCTTGGAACGAGTTAAACAGAGGTCACTATTAGATTTCAGATTATAAGTAATTTTTGTTCCAAAGGGTAATTAGTGCAATCTTAAAAAAATACATTCCTGCAAAAAATCCTCGCAACGAGTTGTGTGAGATTTATGTCTGCTATTCTTTTTTTTCTTTTTGCTTTTCTTTTGAAACATCTGAACATATTTTTTAAAAGAATTTTTAGGGTCACATGTAATATCAAACATGGCCTTTGCAATCTGCAATAGAAATAAATGCTATTTTTTAATAGGAGTTATGTCCCTTTTGATTAACTACTAGTGGTATTAAATGCATTCCTTGTCATTTGAGTGCACTGTGCGGGCGTGAAGAATGCGATTCGTAAACGTGTTTTGGGAAATGAGAGAGAGAGAGAGAGAGAGAGAGAGAGAGAGAGAGAGCATACTTCTGGAGTGTACTAGTATTCGTTTGCTACCCTCCAGAACTGCTCATGGATCTCCAGCGTCTACCTGCTATTTGGAAAGTAGACAATGGAGAGATCTACCGGAGATCTCCACACTGAAAACGAGCAAATTGGGACTACTCTTGCAGTTCTCTAATCGACCAAACGAATACACCCCTGATGTTAGATTGCCACTATTATTTTGGGGATAGTGATGACAAAGGTTCTGAGAGTTTGTGATACCTACAGCCTGTTATTTAGCATTGAACAATTCTATTGTAATAGTTTTGTTTTTGAATTAAAAAAAGAGATCATTAAGAATGATTTTAATGAAACATCTTCCTGGGTCAAACATATAGCAGGTGTTTGCTCCATAATATAGGTTTATTATGAAGTGAGGGCGAGAAACTGACGTATTGCAAGCGTCCACGACGTGTTTGACGTTGATTGAGGTTGTTGGTTTATAGCGTTAATATCAGCCACCACTTGATTAACGTCGCTTCTTGTTTCCGTGTATACAGCAATCAGCGTAAAACGCCATACCTGCTGTCTACATTGAATCAGATTAAATCAAAGCGCTGAGTGTATCCCTGGAAGTTGAGCTTCCAGAATTTACTAGTACTTAATCATATCAAATGATTTTTTTGTAATTATATTACAGTTACAATTTATATTGGTTCAAATTCTACTGCTCATTTTGATATGTTTGTCACTTCTGATTAGTAGCAACGAACTCGTTCTTTACATGAAGATGCTGATCACTGTATTATATTGCTCATAATTACTACGCCTAAAATACCCGTCTATTTTAAACATATTTTAAATGAAGAAATCAAATTCAATGATGTTTGAATTTAGTCATCGTATTCAGCCATCATACATACAATACCCTTAATAAAAGTCTTATTTCTGGCACACATACACTGTGTACGCGATAGGTAATTAAAGGAATTCTGCACCATTTTAATAACGATGATTAATTAAAATTGACATCGTGTACTTTAATGCATTGTATTATTTCAAAAAGTCCCATCCTTCCCTAATTAAACGAGATGTTGTATTTAAGCACGTGTGTTGTCTGTCATACCGTGTGCCACGCCGATGGTGTCGGATTTTATTAAGTAAACTTTATACATCTTTACAGGATAGCATAACTGATACAATTACAAAAGATGATGCATGTGGTTTCAGTCAATGAGTTATAATGGGAAAACCTCGATATTATTTTTAAATTTGGCGCACTAGTATGTAATAGATATAATCGAATAAAAAGAATTGTTTGTAATTGCTTAAAATAAATGGAATCTGTGCGAATATGTAATATGCTTCGCATACTACAATGATAATTTTAGTGAGAGAGAGAAAAAAAGAGCCTTTTGTTGGGGATAAAATTTTGCAAATGTCAAAATTGCATTGAAAATAGCACTAGAAAAAATAACTTGACAATTTTTTCGTAATCAATTGTTTTCTATTAAATTTGTAGGGTGGTTATTTGAATAACTCCCTCAAAATGTTTAGTTCGAGAAAAAGGTTAATGTTTATTTTCCATAAAATTACTGCCATTTCTTCTTTTTGTAAATATATGTAGTTGGTTTGACTAGGCAATTGCTTTCATATGTTTGACCGTGTGAATGTGTCAGTCAGTATTTTGGCCTTGTGTATTCGGATCCATGGCTTTCTGCTCTGAGAGAGAGAGAGAGAGAGAGAGAGAGAGAGAGAGAGAGAGAGAGAGAGAGAGAGAGAGAGAGACAGAGAGAGACAGACGGACAGACAGACAGACAGAGACAGAGAGACAATGATTTGTCCGTGCAACCTTTTTTTTTTGAAACGGTGAAACAATAAATGTATTTCCAAAACTTACTCTAACTAAGCCATTTGATGCATTTTAATTTTAAGTAAAGAAAAAATAAATGCCATGTAACCTTGGCGTATGATACAAACCTTTTAACAACCCGATAATTTAACAACCCGATATAGCCACTTACAATGTAGGTGAGACAAACATTTTATAGCGAAGTTGAATTCACGTGTGATTTTTATCAATTTTATTGTGCTTTTGAATGGATTTAAACACGTCACATCATGGCGGTGTCTCATTTCTCCTCTATAGCTGGGACTTTTTAGCGGTATATACGTCACACTAAGCGTGAAAAACATAACTGGATGCACATAGAATCACGCGTTTTGATTGAAAACTGTTATATTAGTTATTGATACTATAAAACATTTAATGATAATAAATACCTTTGTATTTCGGAATATACTGGAGCAATAAAAATGAATAGAAAATTGATATCGAATTATACATTATACATGATCACTTGAAATGAATATTTCTGGACAACAATGTTAAATCAGTTTTATAAGGGAAATATGACATTTGTTTTGATGAAGAACAACGTAGCACAAAGAGCAATTTTCAGACACAATTATATATACTTCATATAGAGTTCGATGTTTGTGAGTACAGTTCAATATACAGTTATTGTATATCATACAGAAATGGCGAGACTTTTCACCTGATGCTGAGATTTAATAAGTACATTGTATTTCCCTTTAATGACAACGGACAACAGCTTGTAGTCTATCGACTGCACGTATGGCTTGTGTATATTGCGCACAAATAAAGCTATTACCAGTTGTTCGCCCGAGAGAGGACCGCTTTTTTATATTGAAGAAATGAAAATAAGGAATGGGTTAAATAAGGACCCTCAGTACAAGCAAGCAAAAAAAAAAAGTTTTGTAGACTTTGAGGTAATCATATGGTATGAAGGTGAAGGTTTAAGAGAAATATAACTTCATATTTGCAATATAGATTACGTGTAATTTTAATTCAGGCAATGTCGGAAAAAGACAAGTATACTTATTAATTTAAAAATAAATCGTCTGCTAAAGTATTTAGGGAATTGGATGCCTATTTAGTTTCTAACTACTACATTTTGCTATATTATCACTATATTTTTTAAAAGAATATCTGAATGAATTGCAACTTACATGTAATATCATAATGATACACATGTATGCTGCAGCTTCCTCTTTTGCCTTCTATTAAACATTAAATGCTTTTTAACCGAATTACCCAAAAGTACATGTACTAGTCAAATGCACCGAAACATCATAAAGTCCTCTTAGTAGTCATGAATAATGAAAAAAGTAGGGTAAACAAAGAAATAGTTTACTGTTCTATTGGTCGTTATGTTTTTGGCCACTATTGCGACTTTTCTTGATGCCTGTGAGTGGGTTTGATAAGGCAATGTTTGGATTTCGTGACCATCTAGCAGAGAGGGTCATTCATTGTACATTGCGACAGGGGGTTCATCAGGAATAATAAAAAACGCCCCCGAGATCCAACGGGCTTTTCAGAAGATACGATCACGACATTATCAATTAAGTTCGAATACTAACTTAAAATGAATTGTGTAGTATACCCATTTAGGCTTAAATGATAAACATTTGATAAAAGCATTACTGATTTATGAATGTGAGTTATTTACCTAATGCAGTTACCTTACAATTATTCGTTTTACGACAGTTATTCTAACTATGTGATTTTTTCCTGTTATACGTTATATCCAACCCGTTTAAAATAAATGCTTCCTGCAATGAAGTTTATAAAAACAGAGTCAGTTTTATATTTGAAAATTACGTTATTGTGAAAAACATATTTATGGATACAAGAGCAGACATTGCCTATATTAGTCATATCGATAGTCAGCATTGCCTATAGAAGTTTGAGACATAACCTTCTGTTTGAAAGATTAAAATCGACAGAACAGACAGCAGTTATGAAAATAACACTACTTAATGTAAAAGAGCACAATTTGATTTGTCTAACAAGGCGTAGATTACAACACATCAAATTTTCCCCTGGAAATATGTCATAGATTCATAGAGACATACAGGGACAATGAAACGTTATCTTGTGCACAGACGTAAAATGACAAATTGAATGTAATTGATGATAATTTTACAGTATTTACGCTGTCGAAAATTATGTGTTCTTTTGCCATACTGATAACATGTTGCATACAATGATAATGATTGCTATAAGAAATGGTATGACGTCATTTTGAACAATGCACGTACGTCATAATAATTGAAGTAATACACGTAACTGTTGCATACCATACTATAGCATTGAATCATGATTATTTGAAGTATACACTCTCATAACTGCAGCGGTGTGTGCATACAAATTGAGTAACGCGCGTTAGCGCGTTATGAAAATTTGTATGCACACACCGCTGCAGTTATGAGAGTGTATACTTCAAATAATCATGATTTAATGCTTATATTTACATTTTTTTAACTTCTTGCCTTGTCTGCAAATATGATTCATACCTTAAAATTCCTATCTTATCCCAAGGGTAAGTTAATATTAATGGAAGAGCCACAGTAACAGCCACAAGCGTGAACTTTGATTTTCGCTTGTGACGTTGCAGTTTACAGCGTTCAACGTTTGTGACGTCATAATAAAACTTGTCAATTTGACCTTTGACTACTTGTTGCATTTAGAGGCATTTGAAGATCACAGAATTTTTAGGAAAAACACAGTAGAATGTATCGCATAGCCCCCTAACTCCGTCACTACACTAACTCCGTCACTTTCGGGAAACTCCCCGCCGTTTGAAATCAAGTACGATTATGACGTCATTTTTTACATGTCAAAAATCTTTAATCAAATGTCAACAATTTGCAACGGTTAAATTTAAGAATGTGTCAAAAAATAACAGAATTAAACCTTGTTCATTTTATGCACCATTAATTGTGTGAAATCAGCTAAAACTTTTTCACGGGTGCACTAAAACATCGATATTTCTGACATGCGGGCCCATTCGATCATTTACGGTGGTCAGCTATTTTTAGAGAGGTCAAGATGAAACATTTCACATGTAATAGATTTTTGATTAAGGTAATTAATACATTTTTTTCAGTCCGCAATAGCCTTTATGCACTACTCTTGATGATAACGTCAAATCGCCCATGCCGTAATTTCTGCTTAATCGCTATTTAGAATATGCTACATTTCTAAAAATGTAATAAATAAATAATAAATTAAGTAATATATTAATTAATGATAAAAATATTTGAAATATGTAAGGACATAAATCAAACGGCATCCATACATTCTGAAAAGGCCATTGTGATTGTTGTTACATGGACCCATTTTTTATTCTGGCGATCATTTCATTTCGATGAAATTAAATACAAATAAAATTGTATGCACCACTTTACTTATTATAACTTGGCCTAGATACGAATGGAGTTTTAACTAAATTGTTAATGTGTCTTCATTCCCTGCCATATCATAGAGCATGTGGATGACGGAGTTAGGTTCATAAGATATAATAGGCACGCGTGATAAACGTCGTATTCAGAGGGCAAATTTGAATAAAATTAAAAATATGTTTGTTAATAATTTTATAAATTATATTGTTTCAGATTATATTTAGTGATTGCAAATGATAAAAACCACAAATAATAAATTGCAGAGAAACGCGGAATGTTTTCTGCTTATGGTGACGGAGTTTGGTTACTCGGGGATAAATATAAGTAATTATGTTGAATACGTTAGACAAGTCCTATTGACAATGAAATGACGTCATTTTGAAAATATGCGCGCACGTCATAATGAAAATATAATGTCGGTGTTCTTTAGACTGTGCTTGAATAGAAGAGTATGTGATGCGTGATGCGCGTCTGACACTGTTCGAGTCCCCCTGATGTGATTAGGGGCCCCGGACGCCGGGCCAGTGCTTGTTATAGAAATTAGCGGATGGAGAAGAAACGTCTGTAACAAATTTCAACGGCATTAGCGGGAAAACAAAGTCTTGAGGTCTTGCCATTGGTCGTTTATGGATTTTTTTTACCGTTCGGGGTCTCGTTAGTAACCGCCTTATGAGTATGGTTCATATTCGCTGATCAGCTTATGTAAGGAGATATGGAAATCAATTCCAAAAGGGTATAGAACCAGAACCATGTGAATGATCATTATAAGTCGATGAAGTCGAAGATTTGCTAGATGCACCATCAACGCCATACATGCATTATGTTCAGTAAAACCTGTCTTTCTTTTGGGGTTTTGACGTGACTAATATCATCACATCAAGCTTAAAACTTTTCAAAAGATATATAATAAAAATAAAAGATGCTAAATCAAAGAACAAGCCATCTTGGTTAGCTGATTCTTTACACTTTACGTGTAATCTTGTACAGATTGAATTAAATAACATATCTTAAGTTTTACATTTGTATACTTAGCTTATTGTCCTATGTTATGGTACATTCTCGTAATGCTTTGTTAGATATTACCCACTAGTATTAAGTACATCGTCAGAAGAGAAAACTTAAACAAACGTGTATAATTCTGTTGATATGTTTTAATTTCATTATGGTCAGCGGTTGCACTCAACTTTGAATTTAGTAAGTGTGATTTTTTGTAACCTGTATGTTAAAGCACACCATGCATCAACCCAAGTTTCATTATTTCTACATGTTTTGCATTTGTAGCCTCTTTTACAAAACTGCAAAATCCTTATTTGTTAAATTTGCATCTGCAAATTTTTTGGCCCGTAAGTATCGCTAACAAAACATATTGATCCTATATTTGTAACGTATATCTATAACTAAAGAGACCCATTATTATCCTTCAAGCATCACCTTAATTATCACCAATTATCGAGACACATAAAGTTAGGACGTGGAAACGTTTTTGAGACGATTTTTTTTCACCAGATCAAATAAATATAACGTAAAACTGTTTTTATGATAAAATCGTAATGAACAATTACACGTTTTATTGGTGGCGTTAACCTATTATATTTGTGGATAACAGTAGAATTATGTACTGCTTTCGTGATTTAAGATAAGGCTTGTTGTATGCGATCTAGGGGTTCATTTAGAAATGAATGAAGAATGTATGATTTACTGGAAGTAGTCGGGGAACTGTCTTGTGTTCTGGTTTTTTATGTTACCGACACTGTCAATTATTATTATTATTATTTTGTTATTGTTGTTGTAGATTGGCAATTTATCATTAACATTAACTTATCTGAACAAAAGTAATATCGCAAAGTTGGGAACAAACACCTATAACATATAATATGATTATTGTGATATTCTTGGAAATCATTTTGCTGCACATACAATGCAGGCACGAAGAGGTTATCACTTAACATGCGTTTATCCAAAAATAAAGATAAAAACTAAAAGCTGCTCCTAATAATCCTCTAGTTAGTTTGGCTCCATCTTTATTTTATATTCTTTGAAAGCGATGTACTTGTTGTTGCTTGATAAAAAAAGAGGCATAAAAGATATTGAAGAGCAGTAAAATATCAGCAACGTTTCAACGGGTCTGGCCAGCAAAACATTACACGAATAGTACAAACTTTATATCGACCGTTTTATTGTGAGTATCTGAGAAGTGTGTTAAAAGATACTCTTTGCGTCTTTATTGAAATAGCTCCTGTCATTTTTGGACTTCAGAGAGCTTAGTGTGTCACCTCCAGAATATACATATATATTGGTATCTCCTGTGCTTTCGTCCCTTTACTAAGCATCGATTGGGGTCTCTCGCTTCTGCTGGGAAGAGATTTCTAATACAAAGCCTTTCTTGCTTTTTTTATCATAGACCCCAGATTGACTTACGGCAGCAGATGTTTTATACCCTCCGGTGTGTAAAGTGAGGACCGGCTCTTCATTACAAGGTACGATAATGAGTTTTTGATGTCAAGAATTTTAAAATTAAGGGAAATCAATAATTATTAGGGACTGGAATAGGAAGCATAATTTAGATTATTCAATACATACTAGCCGTGTTGGTGTAACTATTATATGTAAAAATATATATTCCTGCTACTTTACAAAAAATACTGTTTCATAACATGTTTTTTACTTGATTTTTTTTACGTTTTTGGTTTCAAATTATTTGACAAGTTTGACAACACATTCCTATTTTTGTATAAATTCGTTTATGAATTTACTCATGGATATTTCATGAATTCTTTTATTAAACGACAGCTAATCATTCATTAAGTTTTAATGACGTTAAATATGTGCATGATGGCTTTCTTTTAATAGCGGTTATATTTCTTTTTATATTTAAGTGGTGTGCGGGTTTATGATAGATGAATTGCTACCGTAAACAGTTAAATTGTTATTGGTTGTGCATTATAGTGCACTAATAGGCCTGCAAGCAACTTTGCATCAAGCACCTTACATTTGAATTTAAATTTTACACTTCCGAGGCTTAATAATTACATTCAATTTACCCAGTTCTCAAGCTTTTAAAGAACCATTTATCGAGGGCCACTGTATACGTTGATTTGTGGACAGCCAGTTGCTATAATCAAATTAAGATGGTGTCAATATTTTGCTTTTCCAAATAACATTGACAATTTAAGGGGCACTGTACTATAACAAAATATTATATATAGAAACGATTATGGATGATTAGTTTCAACATCGCCTTTTTTTAAGACTCAAGCGAGTATAATTAATGTACATAATTATGAAATATAATAATCATTATTACATCCTGATGGGCTGTACTGCACAAAGTTGGACTTTCTGAATGAACATCTGCAGAGGTGTTGGCCGTGAAAAAAATGGCGGGAAAGGGGATGTGCAATTCATTCCATCATGTTTATAATACATGTATGCACGTGTTGTACTGTTTTGTAAGGTGTTTATCCAGGTGTTTATGTAGCATACACAGCTCAAGTCTATCTTGTGTGTGATCCTAAAGATATCTACAGAGAGAAGTTGTCAATGCTGGGCAGAGAAAACACGTGTCATAATATTTTTGGAGGCTAAAATATCAAGATGTTGTTTATTTTTATCAATTCTAGGGATATTTTTATATTTTGGTTTATTTATGGATTTAGAGTGTTTATGTACTTGTAGAATATCTCTCTCTCTCTCTCTCTCTCTCTCTCTCTCTCTCTCTCTCTCTCTCTCTGATTGTTTGTCTACATTTTTTAGATCTACTGAATCGTGTTGTCGTGCGTCGTCCGTTAACTTTTTTTTCTCTTTACTTCTTGAATACTGCAAGGCCACTCGTCGGATTAAAGCATCTCAAAAATAAAAGGAATCTAATTTACCACCTTGCCACTTGAATTTTTTTTGGTGGGTCGAAATATACAAAAATCAATGCATTGTTATGATGTCCATACATCATGGGGCAGGGGTTGAGGTTTTTTAATAAGGAGGGTGAAAGATGGTATGACAGATATGGGTAGATATGAGTCACTTGAACTACTTGGGTAACGTGTTGTCGTTGGTCATGCGACGCCCGTTAACAAATTCACATTTTAAAATTCAGTTTTAAAACTTCATGACAGAGTGTCAATTAGCCATTTTAAATGGAATATGTATTGTGTATTTTAGGGAATCTACTTAAATTTAACGTCCATTATATGCTACCGTGCATTAGAATTGAAACTTTGAATTAAAAGTCTGTATGTCTCGTTTTACTGAACGATTACAATGTTTGGCCCGTAAAGCTTGTGTATTGATAATCCGAGATTCCTCACCACCACGACCTCAACCCTTTTATGAATAGTTGTTTGCAAACGTCACGAATTAAAGAGTTTGTAACAATCAGGAAAGTCTCAGATCAGGGTTCAGCCTACGAAATGCAGCTTGAAATGCAGCTTAAAATGCAGCTATCGTACTCAGGTGACCGTCATGGCCTGTGGGCCTCTTGTTTGATACACGTACAGGCGCACTAACAATTATTGTAATATTAGCTTTTTTTGTTGTTGTTTGTAAGCTGTTCTCTCAAATACATCAACTCGGTTGTATCAATCTGATCATTTTCTCGGTTTATGTTCTATTTGTCAATGCCTTCATCAGTACTATTTAAATTTTTCATCAGATATAGCTTCTAAACAGTTATATATAGTGCATCAGTCGGCAGAGATATAGGTATATTTTAAAAACAGTAGTTAGTGATCGTCAAGGAATATAGCTGTTTGTTTTTAAAAGAGGCATTTTATTGATGTACTTTAGTTGAACTTTCCATCATCAGGGTTTTCTTCTCCTGGATATTTCTCGCCTTAAGTGATGGTGAGGGTCCTATACTATAAAAAGGAATTCCTTACTTTTTATGTTAGGGGCTTTTTGACACCGAAATGAGATTCTTGCCAAGTTTTTCCTTTCCCATACAATTTTAGCAACAACTTTCTGTTCATAATGGAGTTGGGTTTTTTTTCAAACTATAATGGAATTATTTTCAAACCATAATGAGATTATTTTCACACAGTCCGTAGAAGCGGTAGAAGAGGCGGCATTGCTACTCGTTTCTGTGATAAATGTCGTCTGCATGAAATCTCGGCCAAAATTAAAAGTTGTCTCTTTAGGAAGTTGTTGTAATATAAGTTTGGAGGTTGTATCAAAATTGAATAAATTCGACAAATTGAAGAAAAAATATCAAGAAAACAATTGTTTGATGTAGGCTTATCTTATGAGGAAATTTTAATATTTGATTTAAACAAATAGTTTAAAAAAAAAGCTAGCGTATTATGATGAGAACTGCAAAAAATTGAATTTAGCTTAAAGAAACGTCATGACAAAGACAGGTGTGCATAGTATGGATGTCGTGAACAGCTTTAAACACCCCTTACCCAAGATGTCAAACTAACAATTTCAAGATAAAAAAAATAATTTCTGCAACCAAAATAGAATTTGCTAAATAGAACCTATCTCAATGTCACGTACAGTCACTACATGGTTATTTCCATAATTCATCATCACAGCTTAAAAGTTGAAAATTGATATTATCCTCCCTTTTGGTTTTTTTTTGTTTTTTTTTTTTGTTTGTTTCTTTGTTTAAAAGTAAGTAACCCACAATGGTGACCATACTTTTAAGCAATGCTCAGGGCTGCGTTTTACAAAAGAACGACTTACGACCAAATTAATGAATGCTAATTATTCATGAACTAATTATATTTTTTTTTATTCTTTTGGCTGTAATATATAATTATGAATAGTCAAAGTATTTGTAAATGAATGGTTTTAAATAAATGTTGTTCATTAATAATACTTAATGAGACTAAAATATTTACGACTTTGTCATAAGTTCTTTTGTAAAACGCAGTCCAGAACTGTTGGGTTATCTGTACTGTTGTACATGAAAGATGAAACTCGATACACTGTAACATTAATCTAGGATAAAAACAAATGTGGGGTAAATTAAAGGCGCAACGAAATGTGAGAGCAATATAACAAGATGCCACACTGAATTAATATTCAAACAATGCCTATCAAATGGTTCTGTGTCGATTGTTTTTATGTTTTAAAAAGGGTTAAATGCGCCGTGAGAAATCCTACCTGAGAATCGTAAAGAATAAACTTACCTAGTTTCTAAAACCACTTACTCTGAATTCTTTCTCCTTATCTCACTTACTGAATGTTGAGGAATATTATTTGTTTGTTTTTTGCGTACGTTTAGTATTTTACCGTACGCTTAAGTGTTTGAAGTATTGACCTTGGTAGTCTTATTACAGTTCATGTTAAATAGTCCGTAAGTGATCCAGGTGTAAGCATGTACATGCATATTTAAAAAAAAAAGCTTTCCGAGGATTATTGCATATATCATATAGTGAACACTTGATTAATGCTTTTTTCCTGGTGGATTGCAATTTTTTGAGTATATAGAGGATATTATGAAAATCAGGAGAATGAAATTGCTAGTAAAATCGGAGTTCAGGTTAATGAGTGCATAATTTGGACACAGAAACGCAGCTGCTTCAGCTTCATGAGTAGAAAAGCTAGATATAGTTTAGTGAACAGGTAAGGTGTACACGCTATTCTGTTAAACTAAAAAATGTCAATTTTAAAACTTCAATTTTCCAGTAACTATACTATTGCCTTTATGTTCATTGTTTTGGAATTTCGGACGACAAATTTATACTGTTTTTTATTCTTTGTACCCCTTATGAATATTGATTTTTCGAAAAAAAGAGATATTTGTTTATCTATTATCATTTTAAAATTATTAAGTAAAGTCCACCTCACATTAGGACTCCTCTACGTCCCTAATGGATTATACTTTTTGTTTAATTCAACATTCTTCGTACGATCTTGCTTTTTTTCAGCTATAAATAACAACATAGATTGTCTTTAGATATTTGTATTTATACTTTTTATGTAAAGAAGACAAACCCCCATTGAGGACCTCCTTTGACCTTAAACAAAATAGAGTTTAAAATGATTTCTGTCTTTATTTTATGTCAATGTACAAATTATACCCTGCTAAAACATAATAGTATTAGTGCCGTGTTATAACAGGTTAACTAGTTTGCTTCCAGATTGACAGTGACTCTTCTTATTTCAGAATGTTTATTATAATAAATGTACTAACAGCCCCTTTCATAACCCACTGGAGTTGAGAAAGGGTGTTTTAAAAAATCGCTAACTTCTACAGATCTTGCAAATTATGGCCGTTATTTTCTGTAAAAAAAAATATCTATGTATATTTCGTATAAAATATTTCTACCTCTCAGTCATTTATTGGTTCATTTTACCTTCAGAGATAGAAAACATGTATGAATCTTCTTAAAGATAATCGTTCAGGTTTTTTTCCCTCATAATTTTACAAATTACTAGTACACTCTTGATTTTAATCAACAACTATTTGCACCCAAGCAAGCTTTAAATAATTGAACCTTTTTGTATTTACAGAGTCAGCAAATAACAATGAGATGCTGATAAATGCATAACGTTATAATAAATGAACAGAAGATAATAGATAAGAAACTTTGTGACTAGCATATGTTGAATTTGCGCATCCATTCAATAGATTCAAGTTTAAAACCAAAAAGATTTGTATGGTAAAGTATTGACGGTGTAACATCATTGTTAAGCATGTTTTTTTGTTTTTTGTAATCTCTTTCTGCATGAAGAATGATTTGATCTTCATAATGCTTATTCAGATGTGATTAAAATGACGTCATAAACAGCTAGTCATTAGTGGGCAGATTAGTGGGTTTAAGTGACCGTGACATTTCAGACTTTTTTGTACTTGGATAAAAGTAGGTCTCCACGATCTACAGAAGAAAGCTTTTGTTACCACTGGCCATCTATCGGGATGTGACCCGCATTTATCTTTTCTGTTTATCGGATATATGTTTGAGTTTTTTGTGCTGCAAACCGAGGAACACTATTTCTGTCGTCTATTTACCATTCATATTTTGTTTAGACCATTCTAAAATCGCAGTCAACATGAAAGGGGATAACAAATAAGCTGAAACTTATAAACTGTAAATCATATCGGCCAGAAAGTGGTCTGTGTCGGGGTGAAGGTCGGGGAGTTCTAATGTAGACAGGAAACGTCTAATTTTCAAACTCAATCTTGTAGAATGATTTGAGGCTATGATATTATGAACTAAAATGCACACAATCATTATCAAGTTTCATTATACCATAGCAGAATCGAGAGCACATGGTTAGTGTACAGTTGTACATTTGTATGTACAATGTTTAGAGAAACTGTGCTTTGTAAAGTAGAAAATAAAAATAAAACATTTCCATGAAACTTCCTAGTTTATCATAGAAAGATTCTTAAAGCCAGTGAAGAGACTTTGGTGAGATATGTGACTTGTTCAGTCTCGTCTCTGTAAGAAGGATCTGATAGTTACATGTCATTTGCTGACATTCCGGCCTCTTTAAATAATAAGATTTAATGAAATTTAGCGAAATCACATTTCCGTCTTTTTGACATTTACTGTTGGAGATTATCAACGTATGTTCCGACATTAAATTCCACTACGTTGAATAAGTACGTCCTTCCTAGAGTAATATTTTTACACTTTGTTTACGTAGAATTGGTTGGCTTAGACTTTGAACGATTCAGACTCAATCTAATCAATCAGTAGGCAATAAATTACTAACTTGCGACTTATCGCTATGTCATATGACATTTTTTTCGAATGTAGAGTTTTAGTCTTCTTTGGCCACACTGTGTTATGATAAACAGTTGTCCATTTGACCCACAGCGATTTTTCATCACAAATATCTCGTTACTATCGTTTTCTCCTCTTTCCTTCAGATTGTTGTATAATATCGAGTTTTGCTTTCCCTCTCGTAAAGAGACATCAGTTTTGGGGATACTTTGCAATAACAGTGCGGACATTGACATGTTCACTATCATTAGCAATTACACAAAGGTATGAAGGCCAAAGGAAATTATAAGAAACGGCTACCGTTGTTTCGGTATGTTGATAGGGACTATGGTAATTAATCAACAAGCGTTACTGACCTCCAGAATAAGCAAGACTGGAGACAGAAACCCAGCGTTTTGACGGATTTAAACGTGACGAGCTGAGGTCAACTGTGATCATGTAAGAATTTATCACCGTGAGTCCAAAATTAAGGATGACAAGCCTCTGGTTAAATTTGTTTAAGGACCATTGTATATTCAGTTGTGTTATTCATGTTGGTTGGAAATTGACAGACCCCCTGATGGTTGAATACTAATGGATGCTTAATCCATAATCCTAGGAGAACCATACTTTTTTCTAAAATCATATTTCAAGGAATTATTTTTGTTACGTTTATTGAGAGTATAAAAAACAATGATAATGCAAAAAAAAAAAATATATATAATAATAATAATAATCATAATAATAACATTCTTCCCAAACATAGGACATAAGACAAATTAAACTGCTTGAAAACAAAACATCCAATAAAAAAAACTCCAAAAGTGAAATTTTGCATTGAGTTTTTGATATGATTTATTATCCTAGTACTCTCTCTCTGAAAGAGTCTATTGTCAACTTTTTTGGCAACTGTTGTTCTTTATTCCAATATAGATACTTAAACATGAAACAGAGAGTAAAACATTTCGTCTTATAAAAAGCCTATGTATTAATATAAAATCAGGTATTACATGCACGTTCATGTATGTATTTATTAAATTATACATATGGCAGTTAGTACTACAAGCTTATAAAATGTTTACCAATGAAAGTCTAGCACAGTCGGATAAAGAGCTTTGATGTGACATTTGATTATCCAATCGCAGGTACTTATAACATGGTGTTTATTGAAGCAACGAAATGCTTTAGTTGGTAGTGTGTGTGGATATGCAATTAAAGTAGGTGACAGCTTTTGATCTGGAGGTGATAAGTTCAAAACTAGCTTGAGATTTTACAATTCATCAAATTGTACCAACACAAATTACATGTATCTCGAAAAGACATTTTGAATTATAATTTTGGTAAAAATGTATCACATTTTAACTCGACAATATATCTTAAATATGATGTTCTTTAATTCAAGTTCTAATCCCAAAGTGTTCTGTTCACCAATAAGAGCAAAGTTCTTTTAATATCTGCCCTAAAACTGAAAAGATACTCAAAGCTCATAAAAATACACGTATTTCATCTTGAATCATTGTGTGCTAAAAGCAATTATTCACTTTGTAATTTGTTTTATACGGGGATAAAGATAAGATAAAATGCAGTAAATATTTATGGAAAATTTACATTTTTATGTTTTGAAATTGCTTTTCGAAGAAGAAAATGTGTCCCAATAGTCATCCACAACCAACGAAATAAAATAATAAAGATATTATGGGAATTCAATTTGAACGATGGCTGCACATGTCCTATTTAAAAACTTCCGAAAAACTTTTATCCTTGGTCCGTTGCAAAAAAAACTAAAAAATACGGAAACACATAACTTTTAATGGCGTCATATATACACCTGTGAATATCTTATGAGGTAATTACTAATGGACTCTAATAAAACTTTAGATATTGTTTAAGGTTATATTTATTTTAGTTGTCAAATTTATTTAAAAACTTAAAACAGAGTAAAATACGAAGGAAATTGTTCCTTTTTTATTTAATATCTGATTTGGGTCACTTTAAAATTATCATTTCTCATCACTCGTGTGCATAAAGATGTAAAAATAGATACCAGTGAACATTTTTGTTTTACACATTTGTAAATACATAACACAATTTTCTATGTCTGTTAAGGTTTCCTCACCCGTGATTCATTTATTAAGATTTTGTTATATAAGAAATTGACAATTTGATTTTATATCGAAATAAAAAGAAAAACAAGGGAGATATTGTCCGATTCCTGATCAAGCACAACGATATGAAAACTCAGCACTCTTCAAGCCGATTGAATTCAAAATTCACACACAGAGGTTCTGGTTTTGTTTGATTATATATCTACTATAGATCAGTCCAAAGACAGTTTGCTTCTTAGTTTTTCTATACAATGGATTATCGATCCCCGATCCACAGCAATGTTCGATAACTCAAAATAATCCGGAATTATTGTTTTATTCGTACCATAAATCTTCCTTTCATTTGGCCAAATTAAATTAGTCTTGAAGTGTCAATATTACACAAAGCCTTGCAACGAATTGATTGGCCAAGTGGCTCCACGGAGACCTACTACCAAGAGGTTAAGGGGTTCGAGCCACCGATACAACCGGGTTTTTTTTCATCTTTGATCTCGACTTGTATACGTTATTTATTCCATTATTTTCATCGTGGCCAAAATTGCTATAACTTCGTTAAGTGCATGGAATCCATAAATTCTTTTTATTTCATTTTATTTATAAAGTTTGATGGATAAATAACATTTTTATGATAAAAAAGGAATACTTATAAGATGAGGATCGGAGAACCTTAGATATTTCTTATATTTACTTTACCTGAATCACTAAAGTAACTCGATGATGTTCGCCGTCCATCTACACCTTAACTAATTTTCAAAAGTTTTGAGCGCCGTAAATTGCAAGTCTACTGTAGATCCCAGGTCAATTTTTTTTCAAACTGTAAGCCACAGGCCTCAAGATATTTCTAAAACTTGACTAATTTATACTTATAGGAGAAGATAATAAAATGTTGACATCAATGATCTTCACACCCCAGATAACATAGATATATGTACATCTTGTAAACCTTTTCTATACCTGGCCATCTATTTGACAGACATTGTAAACAAGAGAGTTGTTTTTTTAGTGAAATTTTATAGACATAAAGCAAGGGGTACTGAAAATGTTTAATGCTCAAAGTTATTGCTTATGGCCTTTCTTGTAATCCCAATAATGATGTTTTCGTGACAACACTTAGTATAAAAGTAATTCAGCAAAATTTTCGTTTGTGATAATGGTGTGCTATAGGACTGTGCTTTGTGTTTTAAAAATGTCACGTTCACATTCAAATAAAACACGAGATAGTAACATAGATAACTAGAGACAGAAATACCGTATATTATGTATGTCAATTTTAATCGGTTGGCTTAGTCGATTTATCGGAGCCTTAAGTCAAGCGATAGTCGAGTACTCGTTGATTAATTTGAAACTGTGTCTTTTTCAAATCAAAATATGCTACTGTCACATACACTGTATCTTTAACTCACATATGATTATACGCACTGGATGTATTTAATTTCAAATAAATTAAAAGGTATTTTATATTAAAATCCGTTAGCCTTAACGTCTTAGCTCTTCCTTTTTCCTGTAACGCTTACACATAATTGAGATCCATATCATCTTAGGCCTGTTTCATGTTAAGTTATTGTTCCGTGCCAAATTAGCAATTCAATTTGTTGACTATAAAAACAAACGACTCGAGATGGTTACTGATGAATAAATTTTTGATTAATACAAATGTGTTTCCCAATAAATAACTGATTATAAGAACCACATAGTGATCTCTTCAAGTACATTTTTGCCTAAATACTTCTATTTAAAACAATAATACGATTTAAAAAATCAAAAGATATCAATTTTTAGTCTCTTAAAATATACCAGGGACACTTGTCGATGGAACAGAGTGTAACATGATTAAACATGCTGAGTAAAAGAAACAAGTTTGCTTACAAGTGTATTTTTAAGCAGTGTTTATATTGGAATACTTTTAGCTGAGTATTTACCCATTTCTTTTTAATATGTCTTTATTTTATTTCCAATTCAGCTCATTTCCATGGTGATGCTATATATTCTTTCTTGTTGTTTTTGGTGTGTCATAATTTAGTCTTATTAAATGTTTGCTACTCTTTAGTTGATCCTTGATAACTCTAAGAATCTTGTTTCTCAAAAGGACTGCTTGCATGCTGTGGCCATTTTTAGACAATCGCTTAAATTCAGGACGAAAATGTAAAAAGGTATAGGGAAAAATTTGGAAAAGTTTTTAGATTTTTAGGTCACCTTAATCACTCAGGAGACCTGTTGCATTTGGTATTTGTCCGTTGTCGGTTATGCTTAGTCCGTTTACAATGATTTTAAACTTCATCAACATTACAAGGTCATTTGTTGACATTTTTGGTTTAAAGCATCTCTTAATAAGGGGACGAATTGTAAAATGTATAATTACCATGTCATCCAGGGCCTCATGAGAGGAACCAAAAAGCAAAAAAGGGCCTAATTTTAGAAACTTTCTTCTCTACTTTCACAATTTTAAAATGGGCATGGTCATGATTTGGGCCTAATTCAATTTTCTTTTCTTTTATTATTTACAATGCTTTAGGAATGTATTTCTAATGATCAAGTGGAATTTGACAGTCAGTCGTAGAATTATGAGCAAGATACAAGACTCAAAACTCTTTGGCGTGTAAACAAGCCTCGTGTCCTGTTTTTGTTTACATAGGTTCAATATACCAGTAAAAATATTCTTCAAGCCGATTTGTCTATCGCCTTATTCATTTTAAGCATAAATACACAGTTTCTAACGTTTTACGCATTCATTTTAGGTCTGAAAATGGAATATTCTCTTCAACATTCAAAATTTGAACAAAAGCTTTGTTTACAAAGCAGAGAATTGTAAACTCTGTAACTCGCTTAAAACTTAAAAAATGATACTCAAATTTTGATTGCCTATTAAAAATGCATAATGAAGCATTTTAAATATTAAAATCGGAAAAATATTTTTTGACCCAAATCGTGACCATGCCCTTTTAAAGTTTTATACAGATCCTTTTGGTAATGTGTTGACCATCAAGCCTCCAACGTTTTTTCTTTCCTCTGTATTTTGTTGAAGAACATTTTAAATTTAACAGTTTATATATATACATAAAAAGGTTATTATATTTTACTTAGATGAAGTTTATCCTAAATGCAACTATTTGTCATATATACTACATTCTCAATTGTTTGGAAATAACGAATGATGGTCATATTAAATGAAAAAAGAAAAAGAAAGTACCAGCTTCAAAACTGATACCCTGCGTTAATGATATCACAAATAAGCAATATCCACGGGGGAAATGGATTTTATTTATACAGGATCCACATGTTTTGTATTATGACTTCATTAAGCTGATTTTATCATACCTATTGTTCCTCAGGTGAGCGATGTGGCCCATGGGCCTCTTGTTACAACTTCAATGACTTTTCTTTTATAGAGGGGTCTGTTTAAACCGATTTTAATCAACAAAAATGTGGAGAGATGACCCACTATACTTTAAAAATGTCATTTTGTAGCCCGACAATTGAACGTTTTTGAAAAATAATAGAAAGTCCGTATATTCGTGGCCAACGTCTCAAAAAGCATTTAAACAACGCACTTTGTTGTGAATGAAATGGCTCAGTGGTTAAAGCACCAGATTAGGTAACTTTACAGAACTTGGATTATATACAGAACTATAGGATTATTTTTTTCTTACCGTTTTTTGAAATATTTCAAACTGAATATTGTTAGAAATTGCCCTTTGGTAAACTTGTAATATAACATATCAAATATATTAAATTGAAAAAATGTTAAATTTGAAATTGTTGAATTGATACCGTGATTAGATCGTGTGGAATGTAACATATTTTCTGTTTCGAAATGTTTGACGATTTTGTGACTTGCAACTCTTAGAAACTGGCAAATGATATTACAAATAAGCAATCAAATGCATTCTGTCAACCAGACTGTTGCACATTTTTAAAGAGTCTACACACCACATTAAAGAAATTTGTTAATACGTAATGTATTATTAAGGGGGAAATCTTGGTATATTTATTACAATTGAGAAAACGGTTTGAAAATGCAACATGATCAGTTTCATTGGGTCTTTATACTAATTTCTCCACAATTTCAGTATTGTTAGTGGTTGGAGGTGTTACAATAAAGCTCCCTGTCAATTTAAGATGTCACAATTATACATGTCTTACGTTTTTTGGCCCCTACTCCCTCTCTCATAAACAAATAATGTATGTTTTAAATGCAGTATTAGTGCAAAGAAGATAAACATATGATAATTAAAACTACTGTTTGAATAATATTATTGCTATGTAAGTGCCCTAATAAACTTTGGAAGCAGTTACTTAAGTCAGTGATTAGGCAAATGAACTTTTTAACAATTTCAGGGCTGATATTAATCTTAACCTTAACTAGTCATTCTAGGTAGAGTTTAAAAGTTTATTTATCTCAAATAGCTTGATGCACAATAAAGATTCTATGTATTGTAAAGCATCATATATCCTTTTGGGCTTAAGTTACGCTTTGAAATCACACTCTGGATTAGCTTGCTGGTTTAAATGTGAAAAATGAAAGAAAATAATGTAAGATATTAATTTGACATTGATTGAATCGTTTTTAAGAAAATGTGGATGGTATGATTTGTGAAAGTTACTTGAAGAATTAGCCTCGTGTTAAGAGTTTTGATAATGAAATGAGCATTTAATATGCAGGGTATTTTCAGAATGTAAAGGTTTTTTTATCGCTGCAACCTCCGTTGTACTTGTGTAGAGGACGCTACCATACTGATGATGATTTGTTTCAGTGTATTGAATGAAAAGTGTGTCAACTGCACTGCCTCTTCCTTTCATTTATTTTACTACTGTACATAAGTTTATCGTTTTATTTTCACGCCAGAATAGTTAAAACTAGTTTAAAATGTTTTGCTTCTGCACACAAAAAATAACCTGTAAGCTCTATAAATAGAGTTATAAATGTTGTAACATTAATTTTTGATGGTCGAGATTCTAATTTTACGCTTGGTAATGTTAACTGTATTTGTTAAATACACCTAACATTACGTATGATCTAGTCTGTTATACAAGGGAGAGGTTTCTACGCCTTCTGACTGATATATTGTGTTGACCAAACTGAGCTTATTCTGTTGACAGTGACACATCAATCAGCCAATGGTCTTGAAGGAAACGTTTTGCTCTATAAGAAAAGGTTTGTTCAAGTTTAACCTTCTTTTCTTAAAAGAAAAAATGATTGAAATACCGTATACACACAAACCATATAATGAGTTATGTACGTCGCATTTATTCAAACGGACGAACTATTAATACGGGACTAACCGAAAGTTATGGTAGTATTCCACTGAAATTATATTTTTGGGAGTCGATTTTTTATCAACTCTCCTATGCAGTTACTCAGACAAACCGAAAGTGAAACAGTGTTTGGACCTCAGCACAAATCATTGCGGCTGACAAGACTTAGTTCTTGAAAATAATTGATGAATTCGATGTAATGTATGCTAGAGCATTGTTTTTCAAGGAAACTTATTTATAAATAACTTGAAAATAGTCAGATTTTAAATGGTACGAACAGTTTAAATATTTTTTGTAGTCGTATGTATTCCTACACAAGAGTTCAATATAGTCTCGTTCAACTCGACGCTCGGTTGTCTCCGTTAATCCTTGTCGGAGAATAACGGTGTTTGCGGAGCGTTTGGTTGAACGAGACTGGAGTTCAATATTGCTTGGATCCATACAATTTTCGAGAAATATTTCTATTACTGATACATAGTTTGATTGAATTAATTTTATCTTTAAATATTATTTAGCATGATTTATATGGGGGTTTCTCGACATTCTTGTCGAAAAAGTCCAAATATTCATATTATAAAAATGTGCGTAATTCAACTTCATGAATTGGAAACTACATGTACTTGTTATGCAAAATAACATATCATTGATTTTAAAATAAATAAACATCGACAAAATCAACTCCCGTCAGTTCTTCGGTACTTTGATTTACCATGCTTTTAAAGTCACCTAGGTATGCCGTTTGTCAATGCAATTTGGTGAAATCATTCAAATGCATGTATTATGTATCCTACATGTTTTAACAGATGTATCTTGTCAGGAAAGTTTTATTTCAGATTCTGGTCTATTTGTTTTTGTTGTTGTGGTTGTTGATGATGATGATGATGATGATGATGTTTGTAATTTTCATGGTGACGATTGAATTGAAGGTTGTGTAAAGCATATGATTTTGAAATTGAACATTTAAAAAAAATAAATCAAATGAAGTTTGTTTATCAAAATAAAATATAAAAACAAGCAATTTAAAAGATTATCATTATATGAGTTGCATGACCTATCCCCGGTTGCATAAAAAGGGGAAAGGGTCTTTTGGATTAACTTTCTTTAAATCAGTTCACAGACTCGTAAACTGTTTAACTTCAAGTGCGTTAATTGAAATTACCACAATTGATAAATTGAATTTAGATCTCAGCTGAAAGAAAAGCTTAAGAACCGGATCACCTATTTCGGATCATTTAATGCCGTATCAAACATTTTGAAGGATAAACCCTCAGAAAGCATAAGCTGTTACCACGTTGGGCTTAGTTTCACCTGTGTCAGTAAGAATCTCCGTTTGCTTTCATAATCATTTAAAACTGTGACACTTTTAAATCCTTAAACATTTACCCACTATATTTTTGTAATTTTGGACATTGATTTCTCGGTATACATGTACGTGACCAGAGATGAAGACAACAGCTCCAATCGTTTCACTTCATCTGATAATCCGCACACAAAAATAATTCGTTTGAAGATATATCTTTCGAAAATCAAATCCCGTCAGTATTTTCACGCCTTTGATTTTATCACCGATAACTGTGCAGTAACTGTACGCCGGGTTTTTCTGTTTAAGGTTAAGTCTGCTTTAATGGGATGGAATCTCCGTTGTGATATCTGCGCTGTAAAATATCCCCGGAGTTATAAAAGAAATATTGATTAAGAGGAAAATGCAAATGAAATCGGTAGATATGATGATTTCTATGATATAATCTCCTTTTTCACAGGTGTGCAGCCTTTTTAGAATCTAGTGGTATCAAAATATTTGGTTTTTTTGTGTGCTTTTATGATCCATTGGTTTTTAAACAGTCAGTTTCAAAGTGATCTGTATAAGATAGTAATGCTCATAAACGTATTTTTGACTTGGCATTTCTGTACTGATTATGTAAATTTGAGAACAGATTTTCCGCTCCAAAAATGTATGCGTACTTTTTTGGTGTGTTCATTTCATAAAATAATCCTCATAAATTAAAGTACTGCCCAAAATCGCCAGCATTGCTTAAAGATACAGAGGCCTATTTTTCAGTCAGGTATTTGGGTCAGATTTAGTTGCAACCAAAAGCTCATAAGCAGTTTATGGAAGTAACATAACATTTCACACCTGTGGTAATCTGGGTATTGTATAGCAGAGGTCCCAATCTGATTTCTCTATAAACTTTGCTTTAAAATGTGTTCCTTTTTTACACCTTGGTTTTAAGACGTGGAACTAATGCTTTAAGTTGATTACCAAGTGTTGTATGTAGCTACAAGTTTTAATCATTTTATTGCACTTAATTAATTCACCACTATCTTCCGTGATTTTTTTTTTTAGAAAAAGAAATATGTTGATATCTTTTTTTTCGCTTGGGGGATGCGGAATGGATTCGTTATAGAAATGTTGAAGCATCATCATTTTACATGAAATAACCTTTAAGGTGGTATAAGACATCTGTCGGTATTGATGTGGATTAAAGTGCATGAGAATTTAAATACTATCACCGGTTTACAATTTTCAAACTTTACAAAATGTAACAAAAAAATTAATTTGAAAAATTTTGGATAGGTAAAATTTTAAAATTTCCAGCGGGGTTCGAACTAAGTGACTTACAGATTTGTTGTGAATCTTCTAACCCACTTCGCTACGCTGTTAGGGAACGAATTTGGGAAAGAAATTATAAATAAAATTTCACTTGATTTGATTTTTTACTTCGATAGATATAGATAAAAAACATGAATGTGTCCCATACCACCTTTATTAGGTCTTGTGCATTTCAAATTCTGATATCTACTAAAGCAATCTGTAAGAATAGGAGTGATTTTTTTTTATTTCAATATAAGTACGTTTTGCGTTAAAATCTGTATTTCGGTTAAAGGTTTAAGGTTTAAGTAAAAAATCAAAATGGAATCATTCGCAAGTTCTGTTAACAGTGAACTCTTTCATTGACTATGCTCTACCAGGACAACGAGCCATCCCTCGTCTTTCTGTTGTTGTTGTTGCCCCATGTTGTTTTCCGCATGGTCATCAGGATTTGACGAATGCTCTTTTCATTGAAAGAGTTTCGAAATATTAATGGCAACTCATAAACTAACTTTAGGTTCGTGGACTATGTTCATGAATGAGCAAACAAAAATATGTATTACGAATTCCCAACATTTTACAAAAGCGATCTCTTAAGTTGATAATCTTATATTTTTACCTCTTTATTTCTATTTTAAGAAACCCAGACGTCCAAATTACAAGTAAATGACGAGATTTGACGAATGGATCCTTAAACACCCAGCAGAGGGTTAGTTGGGGATTAGCGAGCTAAGAGCGCGCACCTGGTCCGCTACAGTCCGGGGCTTACTGATAGGGGAGACTAGGGGAGCGCCACCGTGCGACGGTACAAGGGGGTGACTTATTCACTGAATCACGGCATCTGTACGGGAGACTGGAT
The DNA here is from genome assembly GCA_015776775.1 of Magallana hongkongensis. Lineage (NCBI taxonomy): Eukaryota > Metazoa > Mollusca > Bivalvia > Ostreida > Ostreidae > Magallana > Magallana hongkongensis. Next base: position 14,337,161 of record CM027470.1, read on the forward strand.
GGTTAATAGTCTTCTGATAAGGTACAGTCTTCTTGTTAATCATCGCCTCATCATTTCCCTTAGCGACAGCGTACAGCTTAACGACCGTATATATCAACGCTGTGTGCTTTTGAAAAAAAAATTAATGAAAGAAATGGGTAAAACAAACTGCTAACTAATTTTGTTCTTTTTATATAATTGTTGTAATTTTTTGTTTTAAACTCTAATTAAATACTTTTCTTTTTAATTAAAAAAAGATTCCAACACGCAAATCAGAATCAAGAGACAGGTTTTTGTTTCAATTAAGGGACCGTTATGAAATTATACTTCAGTAAAAGTTGGTCGGCTTATCAGAAAGTATATGTTTATGTAATTAACAAACATTGTTCACATTTGTAAAATTATTCTTAAACCATTTTTCAGCTGTATTTTGATTAATTTATAACTTTTTTCAGATATCCCAATAATTATCAAAAAAACTTTCGTAAGCTAAAAGGAAAGAATTTATAAACAGTTTAAATAAAAAAAAAAAAGCTTTCACTGTGTTTAAAATTTGGTAAATCGGCTTCTTTGAAATTTTTTGATGAACTTTCGTCTTTCATACATGTTGACAAACGAAGTTCCGGCAACATGCGCACATAGTACTGGTTCAACTGAAATGCCCTTGCTATGCCCTTTGTTAATTTCACAGAAATAATGGCCTATATTTAAATGACATACCGCATACTACAAATTAGTTCTTTCCAAAACTCCTCGTCGCGAGTTTTAATGAGACCGCTTCCTGTTATGCGGAGACTTATTAAGGTCCGTTTCATCAATGATTACCGCCCCTATGAACGTAATTTATTAGGTTATCTATGTGATCTCCCTTGACCGCGACTGGTCGCTGTCCGTTCCTATTTCCGAGTCGATATAACGAGACTGATGGACCTGTTCTCCGTTATGTGTCTTTCTGTTAATTGCGACATTCCGCCGTGGTTTCATTAAGGGTTCCAAGTTGAACAAATGATCTCTTTGTAAACTATCTAACCTTGTTAGCATGTTTTTTGATATAATAATTATATCCATTTCACTTCTAATGAATTGACCGAATTTCGTTTTGGACCTTGATTATCTAAAGAAGTTAGTAAGTCTTTAGTTCGAAAATGAGAAACCAATTCTCTGTTCTTTCTTATAATTTAGAATAACTTATTATTTCAAAAAGTTTCAAGAAGCAGACTTTTATTGGAATTATACTAACAGTATTTTACTGTCACCTGGTTATAAGTAAAACACTTTTTTCTGTACAGAAAATTGGCATACAGAATAAGTTTGGATTTCACCTCACTTCGCTGTAACCCTGAAACTTTATTATTGGTATTTGGCATTATTTTGAGATAATTTCATAAAAGTTGGATTTTTCCGCATGATAATTTTCTCTGAATTTGTAAAGTTGTATTTGCGATACCATCTGATGACATACACGAACACTTTTCAATCGTTCAAAGTTTGTTGATTTGTTTGATAAGTTTTCTACATGTAAAAGTCATTAATTGAACCAATAAAATCGATAAAATATGCTTACTGAAGAAGACCTCGGAAATTAAATATAGTAACATCTTTTGGCGGCTTAATATTACGTTCAAAAAACATAAATTTAAATGAAGTTTAAAATATTTAGGGATATTACATGTTGAAAAATAACCTACCACAAAGGTCTCAGAAATTCTGTTTATCTCCAATACCAGTTTTGAATTGAGAGATTTTGTTAATACTTCTGGATAAAATACACGTGTAAGTGACACCTGGCACTGATTCTACTTAACAAGATGAAACTTTAATGCCTCCTATAAAAGGAAGATGCCCCCGAAAAGCTCCGACAAGCTTTTGGGTTATTTCTAAGAGCCTTACAGAAATCTCTATTCCAACCTTGCGTACAGTCTGAAGTCATTTTGTGTTAATTTGAGCTTATTCCATCTAACGATGCATTTACGCCGTTCAAAAAAAAAAATTAACCTTAATTGAAAGAGTATTGATTGAAGTCGTTTAAACAGGATGTGCATATAGGTCCATGACATATCTGAAGGGAAGATCTTCTACTGTAGCATCAGGTTTTCATTTGATGGCTTGGAAAGACCGGGAAATAGTATTCCGCCAGTAGTTTTGTGTTTATCACCCATTAGGGATCAATTTCTCGTGCATACCTTCGAATATAGAGATTCGCAATCAGTAGGAGAAGTCAGGATGTTACTATTGTGTATCTATATATTTGTTATCGACAGCGAGTGAGACCTGGACTTATGAAAGCTAGATTTAACTCTACTGCCTTGTTGAGAGAGAGAGAGAGAGAGAGAGAGAGAGAGAGAGAGAGAGAGAGAGAGAGAGAGAGAGAGAGAGATATTTTATGGACTATTCTCCTGTTGACATACCGGTATTATTTTATGTACATTATTGTTTATCTGATTTGCTATTTCATTTAATTTTTGCGTTTAATATTTCAGGTTGTACAGTTTACGGAGAAGAATCGGGAGAAGTGTATTTATTAATAACTATGGCAGAGGATGTGATTGAATATCATTTAAATAATGAATAATAACAACTAGGAGCTATATCGAAGTATTTCGCTTCCATTATAATTGTTGGCTCATTCAGCTAGCGACATCCATACTTTAACATAAGCCAGATAGGGAGACTCGCCGGATTGTGGTGGGGCCCGGAATGATGGACGATTTAAACTTCCTCTCTCCTTATTTTGAACTGAACTTGGATTTCCTCAACCATTCTTTGTTCAACTTCAGTCTGGCTAGTCTCAACATCTCCCTCAGCGAGGTGTATCATGATGATTCGATGTATCAGCGGAATCTGTTGATGTACTACCTAATGGGAATATGCGGGATGGCGGTGTGCGCGTTTGGGATCATCGGAAACATTCTGTCAATTATTGTTCTGACCAGGACGTGCATGAAGAGTTCTACGTACTCATATCTGACAGGCGCTGTCCGTTAGTGATTTATTATTTCTCATTTTGACGATGTTCATATTGTCACGCGACTCCGAGAAACCGAATCAGGAAATTTCATGGGGGAAACCCTTCTACATCAAACTGTTCCCATTTGTTCATCCTTCAGCCATTACATTTCAGGTGACGTCAATTTGGCTCACGTGCGCATTCACTGTTGATAGATACATCATGATATGTCATCCATTTAAAGCGGAGCGGTGGTGCAAGCTCTCAACGGCACGAAAAACGATTGTTGGCGTTTTCGTAGCGGGGTTATTATTTAACGTTATTCGCTTTTTCGAATACGAATCCTCAGAAATCACTGTCTCAACAAACGACACAAATCCTCGACAACTTGTGATAAAACTAACAGACCTCGGGAATAGCGAGGAGTTCCGAGAGATCGTCCATTCGTGGCTCTATCTGACCTGTGTGGCGGGAATTCCGTTCCTGTCCTTGTTAGTGCTCAATATCTTTCTCATCCATGCAGTACACGAGTCTAGGAAGAAAGGCAAACAGATCAACGCGAAGGAGAAGCGACGGAACGATACAACTATAATGTTGATTGGGGTAGTGGTCATCTTTCTGATCTGCCAGGGACCAGCGTTGATATCTCGCATGATATGGGCGTTTGATTACCAGAAGGCGTTCGTCTCGGCGCCGTGGTACACGTTTAACGAAGTCTCCAATTTCCTTGTCATTTTGAATTCCGCCATAAACATCGTTCCATATTACTTTTTTGGTAAGCGCTTCAGAAGCGAGTTTTGGAAGATCTTCTGCAAGTGTTTGTTAACGAAGGAAGATATTAGGATTTTAACCAGGAAACTTAGTACATCTATGCACGAACGCCAACAGAGCGTTGTAAGTCAATGCGAGAATAACGATATTAACCAGTTACAGATGTTTCAGAAATCCAAAGCGTTCAAAAAGTTAGTCAAAAAATACAAGTCAGTCCCAATAGATGAGGAAAATGAAAATGACATTGACCACAGGCCCCAAACAAACGGAAGACATGAACGGAACCATCTTCGAGTGAAATTCGAACCCAACGGGAACTGTCGAGCCGAGATAGATCTCTGTGACGCGTGCCAAACTAAAGCCTTATTGTGACATTATCTAGTTATATCGTATTGTTATGGTGAAATAATTTATTAAAGATGTTATAGTCCTTCTCATATGTTGTTTTGATATCAGAAACAATAATTTGATATTTTAATTTTGGAGAGATCGAGGAAGTGGTAGATGGAAAAAAGAGAGAGTTTTGGGAGATAATATTTATATATACGCGTATGGTCATAGTAATATTAATGTACATCTTTTGTTCTACTCATGTATACTTATTAAATTAATATAGCTATCATTATTACTATGGTGGCATAGTAAATTAAAAAGGACTCTAGATATTCCGTCAGTTGTTATATTATTGTATATTTTTTGTTGTTAAAGAAGGGGATGAAGTTGTGTGTGAGAACTGCCTCACAACTTTTAAAGTGTTTGTTAAACGAATAAAAATACAATATCGTTCTTCCAATCTTTATGTTATTTTTAAACAGTAGGTTAAGATCTCTTACAGGGGCATGGTCACGATTTTGGTCAAAATTATTTTTCCGATTTGAATATTTACAGTGCCTCAGTAAGGCATTTTTAATAGGCAACCGAAATTTGAGTGTCATTTGTTGAGTTATAAGCGAGTTACTAATCTTGAAATTTAAGTTTGTTTACATTTTGAACGTTGAAGTATATGAAAATGTCAGTTTTAAACCTAAAACGCATGTGTTAAACGATGGGAACTGTTTGTCTATGTTTAAGATAAATAAAAAAAAAATAGGAAAATAAGCTGAAAAAGATCATTTACTGGTATATTTAACCTATGCAAACAAAAATCAGGGCACAGGCCTTTTTTACATGACAAAGAATTGTGAGCCATGTATCCTGCCTATATCTCTACGAATGACTCTCAAGAATTGTATTTGATCATTAAAGATGCATTTCTAAAGCATTGTAAATAATAAAAACTGAAAACATTTGACCAAAATCGTGACCATGCCCCTTTAAGGGGGAATAACACACCTAGAAAAGTCACTCTTATGATCAGAAAATGATTTAATTATGAAAAATATAAGGATAAATAATTAAACTGTCAAAAAAGCGAAAAACTTACAGTTTGGGGATTAAAAAAAAAATGAAAATCTTAAATTTTCAATTCAGTAAGTAACAGTAGAATTCCCGTAGGGATTCGAGCTCTGGATATTCGGATCGAAAGCCCGACACTTTATCCACTAAGTTACATACTTTATCCACACTTTATCCACTAAGTTACACACTTTATCCACACTTTATCCACTAAGTTACATACTTTATCCACTAAGTTACATACTTTATCCACACTTTATCCGCTAAGTTACATACTTTATCCACACTTTATCCTCTAAGTTACATACTTTATCCACACTTTATTTTCTAAGTTACATACTTTATCCACACTTTATCCTCTAAGTTACATACTTTATCCACACTTTATCCACTAAGTTACATACTTTATCCACACTTTATCCACTAAGTTACATACTGCCGTCGGTAAAATCTTTTTGATGAAACGAAATGTCGTTTCAATCAGAGGTCAGCCATTTTGTTATCATGTGTTATTTCATCTTGACAACTCCACTTTGAAATGATGGTTAAAGGTTTTTAGCTCACCTGGGCTGAAAGCTTCTATGTTCACCTTGTGTTCGGCATCAACTTGTCTAACAGTCTGTCTAAACATTTTAACATTTTCGAATTCTTCTCTAGCACCATTGGGCTATTTTCAACCAAACTTGACACATCGCACTTTTGGGTTAAAGAAGTTAACTTTAAAATTTGTTTAAAAGAATGGCCATTCTCTCTTTAAACAAGGGGATAATAAAGAAGAAAAAATGTAGTTTTAAATTCAAATTTGTTCAAATCAGTATCTGCACGTGTAGGGTTGGGGGTATTTTCACTTTAGAATATACTGAGTAATACGGTAACTTTAAAAAGATATCATAAACCTTCAGGCCAGATAAGCTTAAACTCACGCGGAATCATTCTCAGGTAGTGTAGATTATTTTTTTTTCAAATTAGGATCCCTGGGTGTAGGGTAAAGTTCGTTTAAAAATCCATTTGGTCAGATAAGCGGTTGCTTGACTGGAAGCATCCTCGGGTAGCATACATATAAGTTTGTTCAAATCATGAATTCTGAGTGAAGGGGGTGCTAGGGGGTTAATTTTTATACTTTTAAAATGAAAGAATTTTTGCTAAAAATCTTTTTAAAAGCAAGTTTCTCCAGATAAACTGAAAATTGGGTGGAAACATCCTCTAAAAGTGTAATTTCAAGTTTGTTCTTATCATGATACCCGCGGGTAAGATTGAGCCACAATTCAAATTATACACGAGGGAACGATATGAAAATATACGCAAGAAATTATGAATGTTTAGCACGATAATGTGTAGAGAACATTTTAAAAGTTAATTTTTTTTTTTTAAAAAGACCTTCTCAACAAAATTGTTAAGATATTTTATGTTTGACTTCTGCTTTTATCAGAGTTGTGGCTATTGTTACTCAGGTGAGTAGGTGTGACTCTTATGACTCTTTTCTTAAATTTCAAACATGAATCGTTTTATGATAAAGCCTTCAAATAATGATACTAAGATTTTAGTGATCAAACTTCTCTACACTATTTGGAATGTGAGTGTTAGTATATTATACATTTACCCTGACTACTCTACTAATTATGATTTAACCATGAAAGACCGAAACAAGTTCTCAGAAATTTATATGTAGGTGATTTTTTGGAACCTATTCAAAATATCGAATTCAAAAAATATATAAGCTTTATTCAAGGTTTTTTAGCTTAATTCTTAAAAATAATGAAATAAAAATGTTCGTGTGTTTTTGGGGTTTTTTGTTGTTGTTAATCTGTGAATTAATCCACAATAAAATATCACTCACGATAAGAAAAAAAAATAGAAACTGAAATTATATTACACGATTAATATTTTAAATTTAATCTGAACACTTTAAATTCCAAACCAACACATGGCCTTGAATATTAATTAGATCAAGTGAAAATATATCACACAGTTTAACATGTACACGGATACTGGGTTCTTTTGTTCAAACTCGGTTGTAGTATCATTTGTATCTGTAAGTTAATTGAATCTGCATTTAGTAAATAAGAAGTATAATTCTCATTGCCATTTGCAGTAATTCAATTGATTTTCAATCTTTTTTTTTTTTTATTTCTATCAGGGTCGATAGAAAGAAGATTTTTTTTTTCAATTTCTGCTTGAGAAACTAATTATCTTATATTTACAATCATTGATGATATTTGTTTTTAATTGAACTTATGAAATATTATGAAAGTGGGTTACTTTGATAGTTGAAAAAGTTCATAGTCTAAAATATATTTAAAAACTTTTAAAAATGATTTTCATTTTCTCCGTGATTTTTCGGATTCTTTGACAGAAATAATGATTGCAATTATTCAGACCGGAATCACCTTGAAGGGACCTTTCTAGTCAATCACTACTCTCTGAAATGATTGGGCGGGCTCTCCGTCGATTGTTAAGCATTATAACGCCACGTGTGGTCAAGGTGTCGTTAAGGGGTCTACACGAAATAAGAATATCTTTACAATTTAACTTTTTGAAAGGGTTCCGATAATCTGGTGTTTTGTGTCTGTGATTAAGCATATTATATAGGACTTTCGGTTAATGACTGCCTCTTTGTTGACCTACAGCCGACGTTGTGTATTATACTCGGTTTTATAATTAAAGATTAGAAAAAAAATGCGTAAAACTGAAACATATAGAGTTCTTGTTAATTTCATAGTTTAATACAGTATGCGAATGTATTTAATTTCATCCCTTCCATTTGTTTTTTTTTTCTGTTTTATTCAATCATTTAACAGACTTAGTAAGTTACATGTACGTTTGAGAAATTATTAGATAAGGTGTGTGTTAATTTTTTGTTTTATTCAGTAATACTTTAATTTGGAAAAAATTATATAAATTTTGATTAGTTATATTGTTAATCGATTTATTGAATGATTTGATAATTAAATAATTGATACTTGTCAAAGCAGACATCAAAAGTCATCCTATTAAATATTTTTTTCTTAGTTTATTAACCATATGGTCAAAAGGAGATTCATAAATAAAGGCGTAATCGGTCTTACCAACTTAAATCTGCCTAAAAAAATACATTTATTGCTACAAATTTAAAAATCATATTTTTCTTTGATATAAACTATTTTTTTTGTTTAATAAATTCAATAAGGATTGGCATACGGACACTGCCTACATATATATTCTCTACTCGTATAAGAAGGTCAAGTTACGTAGTAATTGATGAGTGTATTCTATAAGATTCAGATGTACATGTAGTTGTACCCGATTAATTGATTTATGACAGAATTTTTAAGTGAATTGTTGAGTTCAGCAATAATATTATCCACAAATATGATTATTATTAATTCACCAAGATGCTATGACCATCATGCATGTATAAATCATACATAATATACAAATACTAACACATTAAAATCAAAGGTTTACAGTGAAAATGAAATGCAATTAAAAGCAAATTGTTTCTGTACTCGGGTGCTTTTTTTTTTAAAGAAAAACTACATACATGGAAATTTATTTAATTGCGTCTAATTTCTCAAACTAAGCAACTGTGCAACTTGAAATTAGACGGATCTGGCCAGTAATACTTTTTGATATGTAGATTACTATATTTTGTACATTCTATATAGCTAGGTTGAAGCGAGATTAAAAAATCATCTCCAATCTTATCAATAGCAAAAAATCTACAAATGGAATTTCTCTAAAGTTTCTGTCATCGATGGGCCTTGCAAACAAAAGAAAGTGCTATAGCCTTTCGGATGATCAGTTATAAACGACTGCACTGCCCGGTGTTATATTATCGTTATAATGTTTTTGTGGTTGGGAGAAGAGGGGTAACTAAATCGCCAAAAATGTAATTTTCTAATTGCAATTAATCAGAATCCTGTGTTTATAACAAAATTATAACAAAAAGGAAAAATGAAACGAATCTACACTGGTGAGAAAAATTAGTTCTTATTCAAGGTATATTTATATATTTATCATAATTATGATTCAGAAATCAGATTATAGTTGGACCTATTCCTCGTGGCAAGATAGCTAATTAACCGTGATCTCCAAACAAAGGCATTACGACCGGGGTGTTGGTAATGGGTTTTAACTGATCGCATAGGGGATTACTCGGATTATTGGGTATTATCGGCTCATTCTGCGTCAAGAATTTTAAGTACGGCCTATATTGTAGGCAACCTTTGTCTCTGACACGTAACTCACAGCCCCGACCACTCAAACCAAATATGTAACTAAAGCTTATTATCTGTGACTTCTTTTGTTTTACCCCAATTCTGTTTGCTATGTCCTGTAATATATTCTTACAACAAAAGTCAGACTGGTGCATAGCGAGGAATTTGGTTTCAGAATATTGTATATAAAAAGCTAGATTAAGATCTTAAAATATGTATTCCAAAACATGTAAAAAAATAATTTAAAAAAATAAGATTTGCCATTTAATAATAATTTTTAAATTTGTTTACCTGAGCCGAATGCTAAAGTGAGCTTTTCTGATCAAAATTTGTCCGTTGTCAAAATTTGTGGTGGCAGTCTGAAAAAAAAAAATTAAAGCAAACTAGGCACAAGGCATCCTTTGAAGATGCGACTTTAGTTTGCTATATTGAAGGGTCATATCCTCTTTCAAGGGGAGAAAATTAAAATTATTTAAAAATTTGTTGGCATTTTTAAAATCTTCTCAATATAATTTGATCAGAGAAGCTGAAACTTGTGTGAAAGCACCCCCAGATACTCAAAGTTTAACATACGAAAATGGGGAGACAAATTTTAAGATCTTTTTAATTAAGATATACTCTATATAATTGTCTAGATATTTTGTATTTGATATCCTTATGCTGATTTGATTTGAGTTGTTCAGGGGAATTCAGAAATATTTAAAATATGTACAAAATATAGTTTTATTGTGTTGAGGATGTTATGATAACTCAAAGATTGTATAATTTAATATACAAAGTTTTTAAAGTGTTTTAACCTTACTGGTTGACAGGCAAATGACTTGAATAGGTCAAGGGCATAAATACATACTTCGAAATGTCGTTGTGTATACAAGCATATTGATTTCAAAACCACTTGGAGGAAATTAGCGCGTTACGGAATCAGCAAGTGAGATGCACTCGACCGCAATCAATCGAAGCCAACTCTGTTCAAATGCTCTCTAGACGTTTTAGGTTGGAGATCGGGAGCAGAAAGGAATCTATAGGTTGGGGATATACAGAAGTAATCTATCCCCACTCCAGACTCATTAACGGTCGTACAACAGCTAGATCGGTTCGGTGTAACACTTCTTTCCAATGGGAATTCCTTGGAAATCTGTTCCATCGACGCGATCAAATAAGACATCTCGCCAGGCGAGTTATTGGTAATCATTAACTTTTTTACTGGCTGAGTAAACAGGGCTTGCATATTGTTTTGCCTCCCCCAGTATAACAGTAGAACATCTTGTCTCGTTAGAATCCTAGATGAGAATTGAATTGCAAACTGTTTTCTTCTGGCTGAACGTTTCAAAAATTAAATTACGATAGTGGAGTGTTACTAGTGTATTCATATAGAGGATTCGTTGTTTAATGATAACTTTGGAACTTTATCCTGTTTATAGTTTTTTACAAATCAATTTGAAGAAAATGAAACTTTGTTCACAAGTCGGAAAACTCATGTCATATTAACAAATTATATAGACAAAAGATTCCTTGCAATTTCTATCAACAAATGGCTAATCATTTTGAGTTAATTCTTTAATTTATTTAGCATCCAAATGTTAACCATGAGAAATGTTAGTTCAACAGCTGTCTCTATGGACTCTCTAGCTGCAGATAAGCGCGGGAAAATTCATGCTGTTGGTGCTAACGCAATATACATGTAGCACTGAGTATATCGCTAAATAAATATTAGCGTAAATGAAGAAAAAATGTACGTGTTGTTGTATGTGTTACTAATCTATGATGCTAATGTTGACACAATTAAAATTCTACACTGTACAAAGAGCACGATAAGGGTCTATGGCTTTAAATTAAATGTGAAGGTTCTTAACGATAAAGATCAAATCTAAACTTATCTGTGCAATTGGAACAAAGATGAATCACTTTTCGACGGCGTTGTTGCAAGCACGATGGAAATATACAACAAATAAATTATGTAGGTGCTAGCACTATAACAATCTCTCATCAATTATGTATGTGCCGGCACGATAAAAAAAACCGTCAATGCAGTAAATGTTTACCATTTACAGATAGGTCAGTTACTACTTGATATTTGAGTTAGGTCAGTTACTACTTGATATTTGAGTGTGTGTACTATCCAGGATCCAACGCTCTCCTGTTTAAGAAGACAGCAATATTAATGTAACCCCATTGATAAACAATACTTGAGCAAGTGTGTATGTTGAAAGATGTATTCGATTACAGTAACTGTAGCTAACATATTTTATAAAGTATTGTATATCAAACTTGCTACTGAGGTGTTTCGATTAAAAAAAAAATTAAAAGAAAAATTAGTTATATTTTGATTGGTTGCAATAACTTTTTTCACTTACTGTTATCTTACAAATGTACATATTATATATTATATCGCCAAAAATACATGACCTGTCTTGCGTACGCGTACTAACCAAGAAACAACTTGGAAAACGTTTCTCCTTTTAAAACAATATTTACTACCAATGAGGAAGCGAATTCTTCAGGGTTTTTTTTTATAGGGACTTGGACACGATTTGACTTAAAATTTTCAAATTTTGTTTTTCCATTTTCAATGTTTATACGGATAAATATAGAAGTTTACAATGCTATGTCAAAATTTGAAAGTCAAATATCAAGTTATAAGCAAGATACAGAGTTCATAATTCTTTGTTTTGTAAACAAAGCTCAAATGTTGTCATTTTTACATATGTGTTGTATTGGTGTAAGTTTAATCAAATGTAACTTTCTTTTGTTGATAATAGTATTTATGAAGATATTGAATTAGTTTAAATTGTTTTTTACATGTCATTTTGTCTAAGAAATAGTAAAATTCTACATTACATTTTTTGTAAACAACTATAAGACTCGAGCTTTGTTTACATGACTATCAATTCTTACCTCTGTATCTCGCATGTAACTTGACTTTAACATTTAATATTTTGGTCAATCATTTGAAATGCACAAGTAAACCATTTTATATATAAAAAATAAAAATAAAATTTTTGATTTCAAATCGTGTCCAAGTCCCTTTAAAGAAGGTGTTATGTTGTTTATAGATGCACGCGTAAGCATTTATGCGTTTGGTTACAATTTATTCACAAAATTTTCAAGGAGATAATCAGGTCAGGGCATTTATTATTCATGAGATCGAAACAAATTCTGATACTGTATACAGGGTTATGTTTGCCCCGAGATATTTTTTTTCGCCCCTTTTCACTTGCAAATCACCCCCCCCCCCCCCCCTCTTGAATATGCCCAAACACTCTTGACGAGTTTAATTGATTAAGAGAGATTATTTGAGACATTGGAAGTTTGCCTGCCGACAACGAGGGCGAAAGTGGCGAAAATAAAAACGAACGAAGGCGAAATATTTTCTTGTATACAATAGTTTGCCGACGGTCAGTATGCATACATATTTGTACAATGTACGTCTATGCTAAACAAGATAAGGTTTCCGACGATGATCAGCTTATATACATGTACTGTACACTTAGAAATACATTATACATTTCTTCATTGTCATCTTTAAGAAAGACGTACACTTTTGCTAAAAAGATTAAAATGTTATGATTTTTTTTTCAGATCTTGCGTGTAGGGGTAACAGGAGTGAGGTATGTGTCCCTCCCTAACGCTAGATCCTGGGTGATACACAATTTCAGAGACACTAGAGGGCGTGGCCGTCTTCAGCAGACCGTCGTTGACCTGGTACGTTATTTATAGATGAAGGCAGTTTGCCCCTCTTGATCAGTTTGCAAAAATTTCTTTTTGATGAAAAAAAAAATCAAATGAAACAAAGTTTACTCTAAGCGACAAGTATTGCTTTGAACATTGGGCCTCATTACGAAACGAGTATTCTATAAATTATGATATATTGGTATGAAATAATAAAAATATCGTATGCATATCCTTTTTTAAACTACTAGTACATCCAGTGCCGAACGAAAGACAACTCCTGTGTTATATTCAAAGTTGTTTTCTTGCAGTCCGACGATAAACTACATGTTAACAATGAGGAGACCGGGGACCCTACAGTAGATCGGAGTGAAATGAAACAAGAGACGGAAACGGAAAATGCTCCACAACCTGCACCTGTTAAACATGAATCTATGGCCTCTGTCAACAGTGCGGATATGGCCGCACGGGAGAATGAAAACAGAGAAGAACGCTCCACCGCGGATTGTAGAACTCCAGCCTCGTCAGCAATGACTCAAACAGAAAATCCAGAGAGTTCCGAGCGTCATGATGAGGCGGAGGCGGTAGATGGAGGTGGTGATGGGGACTCTAGTCGGATAGTGGGAGAGGATAGCGAGCAGTCCAGGGGTAGGCGGATGACGCGGTCCAGGTCCCCCCGAAAACAGGCCCAGGGCGACACGGAACCAAACACTACCGCCGGACCAAAAGCCTCAAGGTTTGTTTTAAGGATATTGAAAATACGGAATATCCCAACACGAGGGATATCATGTATTGTACATGATATATTTCACATAGATGTGTTTAGACTAAAGAGATTGATCTTTCAATTGATAATGTATTATTAACTGTTAATACGTCATGCACATGTTGATTAAGTCTTTTTTTCATTTTATGGGATACTCTTACTTTATAGGGATTCACGTGCGCTTGTTTCAAAATTTACATTACAGAACTATAGCAATTTTAGGAATAGTGATACCTGCCTTTATTATAGTATCATTTACTAAGCTATGAAATAATTTTTCTTTTTAGTACTTATGACCGGATCCGGCTACAGATATTCCCGTGGAAGAAGCCCGAGGGATACCTGAATAGACCGGTATATTCCCAAATGCTCCAATCAATGCTGCTCTACGTCATCTCCAACCCTGGAATCTCCTTCAAAAACATTTCGGGACGTTTCTTGCCGTACCTTTTGCCATTCCATGTTATAGAGCTATTAAAGGTGGGAAAAACGAGAAATTATACTCTATAATGAATTGTTTGTAAATATGAATTCAAAATAATGTTTTAGCAACAATATCAATAAATTTGTGCACTCAGAACTTAAATGATCAATTAAAGTGTAAAATCGCGAAAAAACCTAAGATTATATTATTTGATGTTCATGTACATATAAATGCAATAAATAAATTTAATTAATTCTACTATGTACATGCAACTACTATAGTCGGTGGTCACCATTTAATACTTATATACATTTACCGAGTATGATTCCGTGTATTTCTTACGGAATCTGTAAGTTATATGTAATTCATAGCTCTATTGAAACAGCCAGACTGAAATATACACGCTCTGTTTATCTATTGGTCGAAATCTACAGCGACCTTTAAGAAATATTACGGACTGCACGAAATAATCCTGATGATTTCAGACTCAAATACCCACAGGAGAAGATTTGGCTGTTTCTTTTAGCTAACGTACTGATGTACATTAACAGTAAATTAGTGAATTTTACTTATATTTTACAATCAATTTATTAATTTGTAAAAAAAAAATGTAAATATAAAACAATTAAATGCTTTCTTTGATGATTCATGCAGTTTATAAAGGTAGCGATCCTTGCAGTAAAAAAAAATACATAACCCGCTAACGCGGATTAGGATCGTGATGCCCCCGTTCTGTCTTTCTGTCTATACACTATATACGTCTGTTGTCTATGTCTGTCTGTAGGTACTGGAGGAGGTCGGATGTGTGACCAAGTCTCTACTGTCCCCGGAGCCCGCCCTGTCCCTGTTCTCCCCCTACCAGGCGCCACGGACAGGTACGTGTCCCGCACGAGAATTGTAAACACGTGCATGGTGTATCCTTCATTGACACGTGCATGATCTACAATATTGGCTCTTAGAGATATAAAGACACGACATTAAACAAGTTAATCTTACATCAATGTTAACATTTGATTTAGATTTTTGTACATATTTTCAGATTGTTTAATGAAGGAATGTTGAATAATTTTGAATCATTTTAAATTAGATAAATATTTTCTTCAAGATAACGAAGAACGTGAAATAAACCTACATCTAATTCACATTACTGATCAAATATAATAAGCCGGCCATTTTGGACGGTACAAAATTTGGTCGTTTTACATTAAATACCTTAACTGATCAAATCCTAATTCTATGAAGATTCCCAAGAATTTAGATGTCCAAATTAGATATCACCTCACCTTTTGTTTTATTATTTCATTCTGTAGTGGAGGAACCCGATCTGACTCTAGACGACCAGGCTTATTACGAGGCCACTGTGGGTGCCATTACTATCCTAGCAAAGTTTGTGGAGCAGCTTAATAACACTGACTCGGTGCAGCTACACCGCGTCCGCAAAACGACGCAATCTGACGCTAATGCCACGCCATCGCAAAACGACGCAGAAACAGGTGCGTCCAATCAGCATGATGGTGCAGAAACAGGTGCGTCCAATCAGCAAGTTGGTCAGAGCGTTGAGCAAGATGGCGGAGAAATACCGGTATTTGAACCAGCATCTACACATATCGGATGTAGTTTGGAGTATGTACCGGAAGGCTGAACAGAATTTTGTGGCCAGGTCAACTTGTCAGTCTAGGCGTTCTGTTACACGAAGGAGGGAAAATCAAGGGTGAAGTGATTGAACAGACAGGCAGAGGAACGAGGGGACGGAGTGAGTTCTGAGGAAGCGATGGACGTCGGTAAACAAGAAGAATATGTAGAAGAGGACGTAGAAATGGGGGACGTCCACCTAGCGGTTGTAGAGAGTAACTTTCATTACAGCAGCGATGTAGTTCTTGGTTACAAAATTTACAATTTATGTACATATGTAAATACCATCATTTCACAAAGATGTATTATTTATTACTACTTACATGTTAGTTTTCATGCTTTTATTCACTTCAAGTAAAATGCCATTGATAAAAGGAGATATACATGTATTTATATTGAAGATTACAACTCGTAATTAAAGTTCCTTTACAAAATTATCAAACAAGGACAGCGCATGATTTTTTGTCGTTTCATATTCACAACGTATAATCCTCCCGTGTGAATATAATTACGGTTTAGACTGCGAATGGCCTGGAGAGTATTTGATATTAGTCAATGTAGTGAGGGTCTATTTCCCTTAGTTTTACTTAATATCTGTGTTTTATCACTTTGGATTTTATTGATACCACATGTACATGGGTCTTGACCTGATTGTTATATGGATGTTGTATATAAAATTAAAAAAATATAAAAAACACGGATAACTTCGATAGTGCTATTTTCGGGTTCAATGAGTATATGCTTGAGCCGTTATATTCTCTTACGGAGGACAACCAATGTGCTGAGCTCCAATACATATTCATATTTCTTAACAAAATGCCTATGATTGTGTTATGGTTAAAAATTTACCGATTTTTTAGATTTGGTTTATTTGATCGCCATTTGAAATTTTTAAATTTATTAGATTTTTGAAAGGTTCAGAAAATGTCCGAATTCTTGTTCTTATCTGCTCTCTCCGGCCTTAATCTTAAAAATAATTATAACAAAGGATTAAAAGAGTCTACATTAGAAAATACTAGAGATAAGATTTGAATACGTAAAAAAAAATACCAAAGGCCATGCAGAATTTGAAGTACGTGGCTACGCTGGTATTGTAGGTATCATTCTTATATAAAAAATAATTCGATGTTTAAGAATATAATAATTATTCTTTTAAAAATATTATTTCAATATCGACAATAAGGATTAAATATATTTTTGGTATGATAGTCGGATATATATCAAGATAATAACTTATACTCCAACATTCCAGAATCCAGAGTTTTAGAAATAAAAGAGATACAAAATCAGTTACCCTCGTGTGGGTGAGCGATGTGCCATCGGGCTTCTTGTATTGAACTTGGAATATTTCCTGAAAATAGCTAGGCAAGCTAATTTGATTGAATAAGTACATGTAGTCATCGGTAACAAACAAGAGAGAGAGAAGGGGGGGGGAGGAGAGAGAGAGGCCTACTACATGTACTTTATTATGCATGTAAATATTAGTTCGCTAAGTAACCCCGCCCCCACCCCCCACCTTTTCAATATTCTCATTTTGATCGAAGGAAATAAATTGGTCATAGTGCCCTCCTTTTAGAGATGTAATGGTAGGCATTTAAAATCACATGATATTTGTTCAATTTGTGTGCTGAAATCCTTGAGCTGTATTTCTCAGCCACAAAAGTCAACAATACGCAATGCCCTGTTTCGATTTCACCAGACCAACACGCTACATGGCATTGACCTATTTAAATACTCGGAGTGCCTCGGACTCTGTCTTTCAGTAAAAAAGTAAACACTGCCGTATTTAATCAGGACGCTACGTTTGGGCGACAGTTAGAAGACAAATATCGCTGATCGAGGTCCGAGACACAAGCAGACACAATGAACAAGCAGCATTTGATGGACTTCGGGGCCTACACGGCCCTGGGGTGTGCGTCCATGTTCTGTGGGTCGGCATATTACGTTAACTTTGTACAGACGCCGGCCATGAGGGCAGTCAAAGACACCAAAGCCGTCAGAGAGCTATGGAAGGAAATGTTTCTACGGGCTAAAAAATACCAGGTAGGTGTATGTGTGTGGTGGTGGTGGGGGGGGGGGGGGCATACACCAGGCAAACATGAACATACACGTGGCTTAATATATACTTATATTTGCAGGAATATTATTTTTATCGGTTTTCTTCAAATATTTTGTCAGGGATATTTATACATTATTTCGTTATAAAAAATATTTTTTATATAGATAAATGATACATTTTAAGATTAATTGTCTTTTCACTGAAGACATGTTCTTTTTTCCCAACTATGTAAAGTGTTTGAAACATTAAGAAATATCATTATAGTTATGAGACGAAAAATACAAAATGTTATGACTTTTTGATTTAATTATGAGTCATAAATGTAGAGGAATAATAAAAACTCGTTTTGGGTTTATTGATTCATTGATTTATAGATTCGTTGATTTGACAACTATTGACAAACGGTCTACTCCTTCCTGCTGTAGATCATTACAAAATGCCACCTAAGGTGGTGTGGGTCATATGTAAATGTTGAATAAAGTACATTATAATTAAATACTTCGATCAAGTTAGAATTTTCGAATTTTACAATAGTTAACCAAATATACGTTTAAAAATTTTTTGGAAAGGTAAAAATTTTTAAAATCCCAAGAGGGATTCGAACTGATGGCGTACAGTTTCCAACAGAAACCTCCGACCCTGCTGTGCTACGCTCTAAGGTGACAATATTTGGAGAGAAACTATTTATAAAATTACACTTGATTTTATTGTTTATTTCGAAAAATAGCACATCAGAACATTAAGGTACAACCTTAATATCATGACACGAAGATAGCAATATAAATTCTGAAGGATTCACAATCAAAATCTTACACTATTTTCTCTGTTATGAGTGAGTTGCACTAGTACTCTCTCGATATCAAGGGAATTTGGAAAATTTTGCTATAAAGCTATGAATAGTTTATTTGCTCCTCTAAAGTTTTATAAGAATTTATTCAATATGCCATGCACTTATTGTCTAGTATCTTTACTCTGTCTCAAGCCCATGTCAAACAATTAATCAACATTTTAGTACATTCTATCAGCTGATGGAATACAGCTTGATTAAGGTCAAGGTCAAGGAAATGAAAAGTGCTTACAGGTTATAAAATCCATGATGCTTCATAGCAATAGATTTGTTTGATAGGGTGTATCGGGGCTGAAATGTTTGGTAGACACAACTATTTGCTCTGAAATATGAAGAAAATAAGTAACCTTTTTTGTAGTTCTGTCCATTTTTGACTAATGAAACATATTTAGAGTTCCTACCGTTTTTTGACATCCTCTTTAAAATGATGTCAAATTCATTATTTGTATTGGGATTACTTTTTCAATGATGTAATAAAGTATCGTTTTATTTTCTACGCAATTCTTTTAAAGTCTTACAGTATGGGGGAAAGCAGTTCTAGCACCAAAAAAGACACTGATATGATTTACCAGACCTTAAAGCTGTAGGCTCAATTCTGGCCGTTGCTTGAAACGAGAACACGAACAATTACTGATAATTTCTATTAACTTCTTTGTTAAGGGGTGACCTCTCCCCACTTTTAACTAGCATCCATTTTCGTTTTGTAGAGTGGGTTCGCCTTGACTTCAGCAGCCACCTCCATTGTTGTGGGTATAAATGAACCTTCACAGTACCGCTGGCTGTGGTTTGGTGGCGCTGCGGCTCTACTCGCCGTGGTCCCTTGGACGTTTATTGTTATGATGCCAGACATCAAGCGCCTTTTGGAAGATGACGTGATCGAGAAAGAAGGTAATGGTTGCTAACTTCCTGTTTAGTAGGATGCGTTTGATGTTTGATAAGAAAGGCCAGTAGATATGATCTATGTATAGTTGTAAAAAAAAAAATATTTTTAACAGTGACCATAAATGAATTTAACAAACAAAACGTACGTATTCAGATTATTCAGAACTAAATTTTAAAGATTTTAAATTTCAAGCGAAGAAGTGGAGACTCCCACTTAAAAATAAGTAACTTATTTATATTTCCTCTCACAGGTGAGAAGTGGGTACGAGATAAAATTTACCTGTGGAACCGTCGTCATGGCGTCAGAACCTTCTTGTCTGACGTCAGCATCAACCTCATCATGGCAGCTATCTACATGACCCGGATGTAAACGATGGAAACGAGGCGCCACATGACAATGTTTGCATGTATGATTAAGGGATCTTGAATGAATGTTTTAAGATTTGAAGCAGAATAATAGTGAGTGTACGCGCATGTGAGTAATGTTTGTGAATCTTGATTACGTGTTGATTGCGCATGTTAGACTGTTAAAAGCTTTTAATTAATTGATATAAAAACGTTCCTGTATTTTTTATACAATGGCTTATACTTGTTTGTCATTTTCTATACAATTTTTAATAAAGTTGGAAAAACTGAGTGTTATAATATATATAGTACATGTAATTTCTGTCAATTTTGTATACCTTTACATAATACCTACATTTCTGTCAGCCAATGCTATGAGGGTCATACATAAAAATACCTATTATCTGGAATACCCAAATGAATTTAACACGTGGCTTATAAAGCTAAGGTTGAAAAGCAGACTTTACATCCGTAGACAAAATTATACTATCAAACTAAAAAACCGGAAAAAAGCAGAAATTTCAAAATCACTATTATTATAAGTGTAGCGTGCACTGCATTTTCAAGAATCGTTTTTGCAAAGTGTTTTTTTTTCCTTTTGCGTAAGGAGACAAGCATGCTTCCTGTTTTAAGATTATGCATTACATAACCAGAGAGATTAGATCTAAAATAATTGTCATGTTAAGTGGTTTTGTCTTTTATATGGAAGAAAAGAGGGATCAAAAATATGAAGAAAATTTTACTAACAGTGTTGTCCTAAAAAAAGCTCTAAAAATATATTAAGGAACAACAAACAATTGTTGGTCCCGCATGTATCAGAATAAAAGTGTGCTGAGTCCGAGAAAAAATATACTGGCCTTAACGAAGATGGCATTAATAGTCCAATCCACACTATGCAAAAGTTTTCCCCTTTGCGGGTCAACCCATAGGTCAAAAGGGAAAAAACAACTTTCCTCTTCTTTATGCAATAAAATATGTGGGCGTCCTATGAAGAAATCTATTGGAATTTAATTTATTCCTTCGATGTGTGAGTTGCCCCAACTTGGCGCAATCAAAATTTACAGAGGAAAGGGATTTCTTAAGACAAATGACAAAGTTACAACCCTCTAAATTACAAAGGCTAGTGTGAGGAATATATGGGTTCTTACTTCACACAGAGATTGCTTATGACCTAAGGGTGTGCCATGACCTTGATACAAGGTCATTTGAGCAAGGTCAAGGTCACTGACAGAAAAAGTGCAAAATTCGTGTCCGGTCCAGATCTTTCTTATGGAGAAACATTGGAAGTTCTTACTTCACAAAAAGATTGCTTATGACCTAAGGGTGTGCCATGACCTTGACCCAAGGTCATTCGGGCAAGGTCAAGGTCACTGGCAGGAAAAGTGCAAAATTCGTGTCCGGTCCATATTTTTCTTATGGAGATACATTGGAAGTTCTCAGTTCACACAAAGATTGCTTATGACCTAAGGGTGTGTCATGACCTTGAACCAAGGTCATTTGAGCAAGGCCAAGGTCACTGACAGAAAAGTACAAAATTCAATTCCAGTCCATATCTTTCTAATGGACAAATATTGGAAGTTCTTAATTTACATCAAGATTGCTTATAACCTGAGGGTGTGTCATGACCTTGACCAAAGGTCAATGGAGGAAGTTCAAGGTCATTGTTAAAACAAAGCTTAATTCCTGTCTGTGTCATGTCTTGTATTAATGGAAATAATTAAAGCATAAATTTGAGACAAAGCTCGCTTGTCTCAGGCCACATAAAATTATTTTTTAGATTCTCATCCCCGTCTCTCTGAAAATAGCCTGCCCCAATGTGTTTTTAATTGGAAACTAGTGTGTGGAAAAAATTTTTTTGGAAAAGAATCGGGCTCGGTATACCAATAATTCAAAATGTTTATATCAAATGGCTGCTTGACATGTGGAAATTCGTTTGATTCGAGTCATGTTTGTTAACATAAGGATGCAAAAGTCCTTATGCATTAACAGTTAACTTGAACTAAAATGGAATTTAAAGAATAGAAATTGGTTTGTGTGCTCATATTAGCATTAACAGTTTTAAAAAATAGAGCAGTTGTTATTTATAGAAAATGGACAGTGAAATAGATTCATCCAATATTTTCTATAATAGAAAAAATACATGAGTTATGATTTTTTCTCAGCGGAGGATATCAATCGTAAGCTTGCTCACAGTACCTCTAGTTTTTGATTAACGAAATTATCGCAAACCACGGTCAACATGTACGTGATTTTTGTATGTAATTTAAATAAAAGGGGAGGGTCGATGTTGGGGGGAAAATGAAAGGTTCTGCGAAATTATAAGCTCTGGAATTGCGTAAGCGTGCATAGATAACTCCACCTAAGAAAACGAGCTGACCAATCATAAAGTTTCAATACCGGCGGTGTGTATTGTTTTTGATTGACGTAACTGACAGAGTTGATCGTGACGCTATCGAAAAAAGCATACCATATCCGTTCTGATCAAATCATGATGCCTGATATCAACCAACTCAGGGAGAAGGATATACTTGATGGAAAAGGTAAGAAACGCAAATAATAACACAATCTATGAAGAAAAGTTAACACATATGTCAATTGTTCCCACGGACTTTACGTTTGTTGAACTTTATGAACGATTTTTTTTCTCGATATTATCAAAACGTTCGTGCACTAATGGTATGGAATCATGATTGGCATACATGAAGCTTTGAAATTTGACATACTTACATTATATAGAGTTAGACAAAAGTTACACATGTACAAACGATGACCATTACATTCATTATGAAATTAAGATTTTATTGAACCAATAAATCTTACAATGACTCGGTATTGTACATGTACGTGTGTTTATCCCAAAAACAAAATTAACGATTGAAAACAAAATAATCATTTTCTGCTCTTGGGATCACCGAGTAAGTAATATTTTGCAATTATATTTATTAATATCTTTAACGCTAGTATCATGTTTTTATTGCTTCTTTTGCAAGACGATATTTGGGTGAGGGAGAAAATTGCTCTTTGGAACCGGCGACATGCTTTCAGAACAATTACATCGGGTTTGGCCTTCAACTTCATGATGGCGGCAGTCTACTTGGACAGAATGTGATCAAATTTTGTGACGTATGAATAGTCGTGCCATATTCATGTATTTCAAACTCTCTGTGTAAATGTTTACCTTCGAACATGATAGTCCACATACATGTATTTACATTTGTAACTATGAACATATTAAACATGCTGTGTGTCGTGTATTTGTAATCCAGTTTGCAAATTGAATTGAATTTCCATATCATTTTCAGAATGATTTACAATAAAACAGGGGGGAAAAATTATGTTCCAACCTGTGATTTTATAATTCTTTTTTCAATAAAATAAATTTCTTTGAACTTGTGATTGAGTGTGTTTCAATGTGTACTAGTATTTAATAACATAATTAATGTTAATGTGTTACGAAACCCCTTTTTGCTATTATTTTCCTTTGTTTTGATGTACAATGTTTAGTCATGATGTCGATACCATAGAAAACGATCAAATGACATACGACACATTAGCAAGAATATCTTTTAAAAATTCCAAACTTTTTCACTTGTTTCTCTGAGGTTACTGCCATCAAAGTAAGGCGCGTTTGCTGTTTTTGAAATAAGCTTGAAAGAAATACCATTGATATTATTTCCATCTAAGTGGCCATATTTATTTAGTGATATATACCGATAATCGCTATACTCAGTATGGGGAAAATATTCTTCATTGAATTTCGCGATCATGAATATATTTGTACAATTTTGAATTATAATTCTTTCCTTTTGAACAATTTGTAGAGTCCACTAGCAAAAAAAAAAGTATCTACGAATTGGCTACCTATTTTTAGCTATCTATTGGGAAAAACAAGTTTGTCTCAGAGAGAGAGAGAGAGAGAGAGATGAACTAAATAAATCAAGAACGCTTTGCGATAAGGAATCACAGATAATTTCAAGTTCATCTCAGGTCAAATACCTTTTGATAACTCGGGGGTAATCTAAGTAAATTTACAAAATAAAGCAAAATTCATTTTACAGTGTCCCTTATATAGGTAAATATTTTAAAATATTTCAAAAAATGGGTTGTCTTTTCATCGATTTTTTCAGACTGATGAAATATCTAGGTCGTCTCAGGTCAGCGAGGATTAATATAAACAAACCCCTCACCACACGTTCGCGTGCTATTGATTCCGAGTTCTGCGTTTCATTCCAACAATGGACAGACAAAGATGGATGGATTTGGCGGGTTTCGCCGCTGTCGGCTGCAGTGCATATTTTTCGGGAGCGGCTTGGTACATCAATCTCGTGCATGTCCCGACATTGTTTGAAACAGTACACGATACGAAGACTCTCCTGGAGGAATGGAGGTTGTGCTACAGTCTGTCGAGGAAATATCAGGTATGTTACGATGGCAATACTCATAGGCACCGGCCTAGGTCCATTCATTTACATATTGTGGCCGGGTACGTTTAATGGATTTTCCGTATAAAATACCTTTTATTGTGAATTTACGTAATATTATGTGTTAAAGGGAAATGTGATTATCTAGAACATGATTTTAAAAAAGTCAATATCCTGAAACTAGACCTCTCTATCATTCTCTTTCTATCTCACTCTTTTAGTGCATGCGCACATGTATAGTGATTTTTGTATAGCCGTAAATAAGTACATGTTTCTTTAAAGTGACATACCTTATGATAAATATGTACATAAATACTATACAGCTACAAACAATTCACATTACATATAAAGTTTCTATGAATAAAAGACCCGTATTTTTAAGTTAAGTTAATAAAAAAGGATAACGTCCCCTCCCTACTACCCTGGTGAATGACGCAATAACTAAAATAAGTTGCATGTTAGGCTACAATCATAACATCTATCCATTGATTTCTTCTTCCAGGGTAAATTAGCCATGGTTGGCGCCACCTCGGCGGCCGCCGTGTGGTACCTGAGTGAGGTGGGGGAGCAGCGCTGGCTGTGGCTGGCCGGGGGGCTGACTTTTATCTCCGTGTGGCCCTGGACACTGCTGGTCATGATGCCCGACATCAGCAAACTGCACGAAGAAGACGTGCTTAAGAAAGAAGGTATGTGTACATGTATATAGGGGGGGGGGAAACCTTACAGGAGTTCCCAGGTATATATTGTTGAATGACTGACTTTTAGAATATATAAATCATACCTATTCATCTTACATCAATTTTTAGTGTTGACTTTTTTAAACTAAACATGACGAAACTTTAGGATTTGAATATCAATTAAAGAATCTAATATAGATATAAATTGGAAAGTTTGATCAGGAATAGTTAAAAAAAACTCAAAAGAAACTATCTGGTTTGAGCATGAATACCGGTATGTCCGAGAATCTCTGATTACAGAAATGAAAATTATTTATTTCATGAAAGTTATTTTTATTAGCATGCACATCTTCATAATGTTTAAATTCTTTATAATGGGTATAAAAATTAATTGACAAATTTGTTTATAATATCTTAAAAGGTGAGAGTTGGGTGAGAGATAAAATCAAGCTGTGGAATAGACGACACGCCGTTAGAAGCGTAGTCTCCAGTCTGGCCTTTGACCTCCTAGCAGCAGCTGTCTATCTAAACCGGATGACGTAAACCGGAAGTCTACAAAGAACCGGAAATGAGACAAATCATCAAAATTTTGAGAAATTGAAATACGTCTTGATTTTATCAATTAGCTGGCCATGAGATGTAGAAAACTAGATTCCAGTTTTTTTAGTGATTTTATTGTATCGCAAGTCAAATGACTGCAATCATTGCTTGATTTACGATACTTTTTGCATATATGTTATACTTTTGTTTTACCAAATGCAATAAAAGTTTTACACATATCTGTACATGCCCATGTGTATAAGTTATTTATTTCTTGTAAAAATAGATTGAAAAGATTGGTTGGGACAAATAGTAATCAAAATTTCGTTGAAATTAAACAAATGACATCTTAAGGGGACTATTTAACACGTTTTGTATAATGCAATTATAATTTAAATGTTAATTTCATTTGTTAGTTCGTATCGCATGTAAGGTAACACCAGTCGGAGAATGGGAATTTAAAATAAAAAATGTCAATCATGTTTTTTATGTACGTGCTTAAAAACGAAAACAAACAGTAATTAAGTATAAGAATAGTTACAGTTTCCAAAGGAAATTAACCAAATTTTTAAATAGGTTTAATGTAATTAGTTTCTTAACAAAAACACAATAATATGAAATCTATGGTATTTGTGGAAACACTATCAGATAATATATATTATTATCTGGTTAGCTTGAAAAAAATTAAACTAGTCGGGGTTATCTTTCTTTTCACCGAATGTCAATTGTGAAGCGAGTGTTGTTTTAGTAAAAAGTATGACAGAGTTCATGTGATTTTTTGTGCAAAAGATAAGCTTACTTTTATACTTTAATATACACTTCTATCTAAGTGCTCTTTTCAAGAGAACTTTACGTAAAAAGAAAACCAGTTACGAGGGTCAATCAAAAAATACGAAGACAATGTGGCTGTCTATCATATGTTTTAAATGAAAGTCACACTTAACAGATTAATCTTTGCACCGACACTTATGTTATTGATATGCGAAGTTTTAGTCCATTTGATGAAACAGTATTTTTGTTACCCCTTTTTAAAAACAACATGTTTTGTCACCACGGCGCACGGTAACGTTCAAAACATGACGTCACGATTAAACATGCACAGTTTATAGATATACCCCATCTTTATATCATGCTTAGTCTCTTGTGCCTTTCTCTTTCCAATTTAAAATGGCACTGAACCACTTAACATTTTATTTGCACACATTTGTTCGAGAATCATAAGTTAGTTCATTAAAGTTTTCATTTTCTTACCGTGTATTTCTTAGTTTACAGTAAGGATAACCCTGAACGTCGATTTACGTTACTTATTTTTTGACCAAATATTTACAGATATTCTACTCTCTTTCGGACTGTTTTATATTCAAAATACAATGACCACCACCCTCACAAAATTTATTACAGTTAAACACAAACTTGCAAATAATTGTTGACTTATTTTTTGCACCATTGAGCATTTTCACAGCTTCTATCGGCTTTTTCCTGAGTTAGATCCATTTTATTTGTACTTCTCGTTGCACCGTGACGTCCGGCGACGTCGATGTTTTTAGTCAACTCTAAAGAGGACTATCTGTCTTTAGTTACTAATATCTGTTCGACAAAACAATATATCCCGTCATTATTTGGTACATAGAATACCATGACTATACTAAATTTGAAGTTTCAATAGTATTTGGTTTTATGCCCAATTTATAGAGATATTACTTTCAACATTATATGGTTTATTGTCACATAAAACAAATTTTGACCGTGCGCCGTGACCTCATTTTTGCAGGATTAAATTCTAAATAATTCTTAGAAATAAAGAAATTAATTAACTTTTTTCCTTGCAAATTCTTGGAAACTATTACTGAATTATGTCTACCAAATTTAGTAATGATACGACGTTAAGTAACATAACTATGACAAAAGTCTTCGTATTTTTTTATTGACCCTCGTATATCACTGACTTTTGCTTAATTGTGAAATGATCCACTAAGAATCGATGAAAACTATGTTCAAATTAAACATGGGGACTTTGCCTGATTATTTATTTGATATTATTCCCACCACATGCTGTCAATCAATTGAATTCACTAAATATAGAAGCCAGAACAGCCACCTCAATCAATTTGTTTTGCAAACATATATGCCTTCTGTTACGAAACCCCCTATTTATTTTTTTTTTTTGGTAAACGCTGTACCAACATTATTAATACAAAGCTGAGACAACGTAATATCATAAATAATCCGTTGTGTTTATGTGGTTAAACAGAAGATGTGTATCTTTTCTTTTCTTTTTTCTTGTAAAAACTGCTATATAGCGAGAAACAATACGTTTGATCAATTATTAAATAATGTTAGATTAAGTCAATATTAACCTACCTTTACATATCAACAAAAGCATTGTTGCTTCTGTAGAAAAGTTTATAGACGATCGAATCCTTGAGATTTAAATAATATTTCTTTGTGTATATCAATATTATATTTTCTTCTGTTCTAAATTTATATGCATGACAACTATTGTTATTTTTAAGGAGAGGAGCTTGTAAGTTCGAACTTGTTTCCAATCCCTTTGTTTCATCAATAAAATATGTTAAAAACAAAACAAATGAATGGTTGTATATTTAAAGACTTTACTTCTCATTCAATCAAAAACTCTACCGAAAAATTATTTAAACGGTATTATCCTACTTGTCAAAAAGAAAAAAAATAAGCCAGTTAAGCATTAAATTGAAAAAAAAATCAAGATATTATAATTTTGTAACGATTTTTGATGTACGATTGTTTATTTATTACAGTATTCATAAAATGCATTTTGTATTTATTAATGACGTCGCGCACGGTGTTGGTGTTAATTTCGGTAACGTCAAAAACGTCATTTTCACGCATAACGTAATGATACATTTTATTAAGCACAGCATACGAAAAATTAAAAAAATAAGAACTTTATATTAATTTTTTTCTGCGTTTAAGAGATTTTGTATTTCAAAACTGCAATTTCAAAATATCTTTTTAATATGTACAACCAAGTCTTAAGTTCACAACGTTAAAATGTTTCAATTTTAGTTCAGTTCAGCGATATCAATGTTCAAAAGCATGTGATTCACTCACAGCTTGTAATATTGTTAAATGAACTTCCTCTGAAATTTGTAATGTGTCATTGTCAAAAATATCACCCGATTCACAAATGATATACAATACTGATTGGGAAGGTACAATCGCCGGTTTGCGTGTAATTAATTTGTACTTCAAAGGCGTTTCAGGAGATTTTTTTCGAAGTAATGGCCTCGGATAACCTGTGTACCTCTTCTGTAAGCAGCTCCCCACCTGTCATTGTCATCTTTTTGTAGAACAACTGATTTTGAACTTGCTTTCATTACATAATAATCATTTACATTATCGTCACAAAGTACCGCAAATATACAGTCTTTTGTAATTAAATTTGATAATATTTGTGATTCCGATGTTTCGTTCTCTGGGTCTGATGTGTCATTATCCGAGCCTTCTTTTGTGAAATAAATTAGTGTTGCATTGCCTAAACTGTTACTGAGATCGCATTGCACAGAATTGCCCTCAATGCAATCTTCGCAATTGTAACAAGATAGGGGACGAATGTAGTTTTCACCAGAAATAACTGACACGAGCTGATGAACAGATCTGATTCCCGTCAAAGGTTTATATAACCTTGCTTTTTCTCTAGGAATTTCTTCTACATATTCAAAAATCCTTCGTCGAATATTTGAAGAGTCCTTGGGAGTTTCAAGTTTTTCTTTTGCAAACAAATAGAGGCCTTTCGCATCTTATATGATGCAGGTACCCTAATGACGGCAAGATCTGCCTGATTTTTTGAAAATCCTCCCGCTGCATCTTGTGGGCCCTTTGCGTGGCTGGTTTCAAAGAAATTTCTAATTAACTTTTGATAACAAAATTCTGAAAGAGAATCTGATAAGTCGCCGAAACAATGGCGACTTTTATATTGTGCAGCACAACCATCGCAAAATTCATGCACTGTGTTGACCTCGTACGAAATGGACTGTAGGTAGTCAGAAATAAGTTTTTGACAATAATGGGTAAAATGTTGATCATGCTTCTCATCAGGAGATATGACATAAAAGTGTTCCGTAATTATTTCTGGTTTTTCCGTAGTACTTTCCAAACCGTCTAATTCAAGGATAGCATGCTTGTGAAGTACGGTTACATGAATGGAGACTTCCGTTTTTTGAAAATAATTTGATTGTATTTCGTTCCTTTCACTACAACGATAATTTTCGGAAAAGTCGTGAATTGTAACGCAGTGATTTTGAGGTAAATTCTGAACCAAATTTCTCAATTGTTGGACTTGCCATTGAGCCCCCATATTATGCATTGGAAATTTTTCGAGAAGCTTAATCATATATTGGAAAAGTTCGGCAGGCTTTGTAACCTTTTTCACGAGCATCAGTTTCTTGGTTTCGCCTCTTTTTGACTTAATGTTTACATAATCAAAACACTCCCAAGAAACATCAGGGGACGCGTCGTTAGTTCTTAGTTCCTCGGGGTGCAAGTGCACTTTCTGAACACCACAACCCAAGCAAGTTCTGTCTAAACATGATTTGTTATGTAGACCGTCGGAATGAGTAGGACAAAGAGTTTGATTACTTATTTCATACATATCATGATATATTACAGGGTCTGTAACATAAGTCTTTCTGAATGACATGCATGCTTTAAAAACGTATTTCATTTCAAGATGATAACGGCAGCAACAAGTAACTCGATCCTTTTGACGAGCTGGGCGAATATAGTAGGGTTTACATGCCTCAAAAAGTCTTTGAGAAATACGAATTTCTGGTTTTTTTGAAATAAAGTCGGCATATATTTCTGTTTGTGTTTTTTCTAAGATATGAACAACGTGAGATGAATACTGTTTTGGGCCTATTCGAACCCTTTTCACGTCATTTTTGTTTCCAGTTGGGTGCGAATTTTCACCCAAACACCAAAAATCATACACACGTTTTCGGGTATCATCAGACAGAGCATCAGATCTTGTTTTCCGCTTTGTATAAGTGAACGATGATGATTCCGAATGTAAGATTTTTGTACGAACTTTGTACCCTTTTGATATTCTACGGATCGGAAGACCAATTTTTTTTGCTAGTGAAGACTTTGCTCTTGATTTTTTAACATTTTCGCCGCTGAAAGAAGCTGTTAGAAAATCCATGGCCTCCCTTGCTTTGTCGTAGCGTTTAAGTTTTAGCTTTGAAACCGATTCTTTTATGTCACACAGAACGGACAATTGAAGAGTAGCTGATTCCTTTTCTTCTGGAGAAGGAATAATTTTGCAATTTTGAAGTAGTTTAACATTGGAGAGTTAGCATTTTTTAGAAAGGCCGCAATGGTGGCTGCTCTTTTTTTCGGGGATGTTGCTAAATTTCTTTTTGATTTTCTTACAGCTCGACATTTTTGCATTTTGTTATTAAATTGTGACCTTAGGTTACCGTCCTCTGTATTTTCGCTCCGAATTTGGCTGTTGTGTTCTTTTGTGCAAGCGATTTTCGTTTCCGCATTGATTCCTCGTGTTCAATTAATTTTAATCTACTTTCCTTTTCTTTTTTCTTTCTGTTCTGATTATTTTCTATTTTGATACGTTCTCTTTCGCGCTGTTTACGTTTTCTCAGCGTCGCAGCTTTGACTGTCTCTTCTGAAATTCGATGTAAATTCATTGTAAAATTTATCAGTAGTTTACTGTTTTAAAAATTAAAATCGGCAAATTTTAAACTTTATGAATCTATACGTATGTTTTTTATTAGTATTATACTCTGCGGAACAAAAATATCTAATTTGGTTTGTTTTAGCACTTAATTAACCGAAATCATTACTGCCCATTTACTTGCAGTGAACCCGTTTTACCTTTCGGCGGAAAGATATTGGAGTTGGAATCAGTTTTCTGTTTTTCCTTCACTCTCCTCCTCCATTCCCGAGTCTGTTCTACCCTTCTCTCTTTCCTTTTTTCTTTATTAATTTTAATTCTTTGTGCAGCAGTCAAAGACCCTGTTTAATTAATTAAGATACATGTTCATCGTCACATCACGTCATTACGTCATTTTACATATACTTATGGCAAATAATGTCGTTATTATTTCATTTGTATTAATGAATTAATTCGACTCGCTTAGTTTGGATATTTGGCATCAATTTAATTTTTAAATTGTTATTCCTATTTTTTTAATTATTTTTCTTAGTCTATATATTTTGCTACTTTTTTCACAAAATAATGTGTAGGTACATGTATTTATAATGTTCACTATAACTGTTTTTATGAAGAAAAAAAAAAGTACACATAACGTTTTGAGCCCTTGCGTCATTTTACGTACCCGTGACATATAATGTTGACATCATTCTATTTGTAAAAATCAATTATCTTGATTCGTAATGTTTGTATATTTGGCATCAAAATGTTTGGGAGAAATAGCACATTTCTTAACTGCGATTCATTTTTGTGAATTTTTTGCGCCACTTTTTAAAAGAAGTGTCCAAGTTATTTTCTCTTTTCATTGCTAATGCAATTGAATGTATTTTTATGAAAGTGTGACATTCATGTTGACATTTTTATACGTCTCTATTAAAAAAAATTGCGGACACATGTACTTCTTTTTAATGGTTATACAACCTATGAAAATGCACATTCTATAATGATTTTTATTATTATGAAATATAGCCAAGAATTGTTTTTATAAGCATGATACTTGTGATCGCCATGCTGCGCATAACGTTCGACTGTGAAATATCTCTCTTGTGACACGTGTTTTAAAAAAATAGTTGAATAACGGTTTTTATCAACAAATGCATTTAAATGAGGAATTAATAGAAGATATATGTATACAGTTTTACTGCCAACAATGCATATACATATTATTAAAAAAAAAAAGCTTCAATAGATCATTGCAAGATCCTGGATCACAATTTATATTTTGTAATTTACCTGAGCCTGACGAGGCCATTTTCAAGTTGTGTTACCCATCTACATCTTCATTCTGAGAATTCTTTGACCCGGCGTTGATTTCTGGCATTGATTACGTCAAAAACGTTATGACGTATATCTGTTACATCATCTCAGTAATTAGTCCGCCAAAAATGTTCCCCCCAAAATGAACATTCACTGAGATATTGTAGTTTATTTGAGATATGTATCTTAAAAGTGTTACCTATCTACATGCCATTTTTAGTAAAATTTTAAGTTTTAAACACCGATTTATCAAATATAAATAAAAATCCTACATGTTATTACATTTTTTATTGAAGTCCACACGCATTCGAACAGATTGGTATATAAAATTACATATTTCCCTATTTCCTGTTTTAAAAAAAATAGTCTAATACTGTGCGCGCACTCTGAAAGGACATTTTAACACCAACACCGTGCGCGACGTCAATGTATTTTAGTAACAACCGGAAGCATTGTTCATCATTATTATATGTCTAAAATGTATTTAATATGTTGTATATCATAATTTTACCTTGAAATTCATCCAATGTTTATCATATGTTTTGTACTTTCATTTTCCCATACTTCCGGTTGCGGGAATTTATGTGTAGCTTTTACCAAGAATAGTCGACCAAATGGGTTGCGCAGCGTCACGTTAGGTTGTTTGACGTCATATATAAACGTGAGCATTTTAGACGTTAGTCAGTTTTTAGAGTTGAGTTTTTGAAGTTTAGAAGTCAAGAAGTCGTTACACCAGTGTTTTACAAAGTCGTAACCAGACGAGCCCAATATGGCAAGGTAACTGAATTTGTGTATTTTAAGAAATTATTTATAGGAAAATTTACTCTATTTAAACTTTATTTGAATTTCGGGGGATTTTTTATAAAATCTAGCAGGTGACGCTGCGTAACTGGTTATTTATTGTTTCTTGATTTGTTAATTGAAATTAAATATCATCAGAATATAATTATAAAACCTTTATTATCTGGTTGTTGATTTCTTTCAAAATAACCGCTACCAGGTTTACCAAGCATAAATTCGCTACCAGAATTTATCCTATCTTATACGAACTCATTAAGGCGAAAACGTTACAATTTCATTTATTTTATATGTCAAAGAAGTAAATGTACAATTATAGTGTGTTTTTCGCATCATATTTACTTGAGTTTAATAATTCAAATTAAAACTTGTTGTATTTGGACATTGTTTGAAGAATGCAAAAATGAAATTTTACTGAAAAATGGGTATATATATTGTGGGATTCTTTTCAGAAAAGACATGCGCTTTTGCGCTTTTAAATTATAAAAGATGTCATACTCATAATTTCAAGAGAACCCCCCACCCCCCCGAAAAATAGCCGTAAAGATAACCTTATAAATCTACATACAGTAATTTTTTATAGTTTCAAATATTCCGAAAAATATTTAATTTGAAAAAGTATCAATAATACGAAAACTTATCAAGAAAAACAGTTTTATCAGTAAAGTTTACATGTATGTCTAAGATATTTTAACAGTGTATAAAATATTACAATGCAGGTTCATAATACTTCCTTGGTACCATGTGTTTGTGTGTTAAGTACAAAAGTACATTACAATCAATCATAATCTTACCGGTTTAGAATTTTAAAATTTTACAATATTTCACCGAAAATATTTCTTTTTTTTAATTTTCGAAAGGTAAAATTATATAAAAGCCCCAGCGGTATTCGAACTCATGACTTACAAATTCGTAGTTACATTTTGTAACGCTCTATCCAGGCCGTACGTTAGGCCGTAAGGTACTGTAACAATTTGTTTGAAAAAAAAATTATTAAATTATACTTGATGTTATTGTTTATTTTGATAGGAAGTACGTCACAAAATGGAGGTGTCCCATACCGCCTTGAGAGAAGTGGAGATTTATGTTGCTTTGTAGCTTTAAATATATAAAAAAAAATCGTTACCTGTACATTATTTATAATTTATACGTTGTGAGAGATGTCACGTTCACACTTTAAATAAATAAAGAATAGTGTAATATGAGTTATCTTTTCATACCCCCGCGATAACGAACGTATCCAGGTCACTGGGATCTAAATAAAACCACTTTTGAAAAGTTTGGATAGGGGCGGCGTAGACCGAGAGAAAATGGACAAACAGAAATGCCTAGACCTGGCGGCCTACTCGGCCATTAGCTGTAGCGCCTACTTCGCCGGGGCCTCGCTCTACATTAACTGGGTCCAGGTACCCACCATGTTCGCCTCGGCCCCCGACACTAGGACCCTGCTACGGGAATGGACAGAGACGTACACTCGCGCGCGACTGATCCAGGTTTGTGTGCTGTGTACGGGAGCGGCTCTAAGTTTTCTTTATTTTTATTTGTTTTCTTCTTATTTTTGAAATTTTATCTCTTAACCATATTATGATATCCCCTTGACCACGTTATAGTATGTGATTGTGGATATATAAGAAGTAAAATTTAATGTTTAAATGTTTAAGGATTTTCATTTTTTATTTGACTTTCTAAAAGTAGGTTCAGTGTTCTTACACCTGCATAAGAATTTTATTGGGTGATTTTAAAACATTAACGAAATACTCTGATGCTATACTACATGTATAATGTTATCAATATATAAATTTTTAAAATTATTCATTATAAAATAAATAAATTTGCATATACGTTTACATTAATTTTTTTATATAAGTCAATGTTCTATGAAATAACTATATCTGATCTTTGTTAAAAAATCTTAAGTTTTTTCTTACATCAGGGAAAGTTCGCCGTTTTGAGCGTAGCTTCCGGTCTAGCAGTCTACTTCCTGTCTGAGAAGGGAGAGTACCGCTGCCTGTGGTTAGCTGGTGCACTGTCCATGCTGTCCGCCCTCCCCTGGACCAGATTTATCATGATGCCTGATATCAACCAACTCAAGGAAAAGGATATACTTGAAAGGAAAGGTAAGACACACAACTTATAACATAATCTATATTTGTTCGTGTTCGGGGCTTCTTCATTGAGCCTTGTAGCAAAGTACGAAGTCGCCTTCCTTTTGGCAATTTTAAGTTGACTCGAATTCCATATATTAATTTATTTTGGGAAATTATTTTTGGTTCTTTTATTTTTTTTAGTCATTATTATATTATTCTATTATTTTGGTCACCAAATACACTTGCTCCTCATCGTAATTAACTATTATTTGATAACGGATGAATTATATTTTCAACTTATCAAATTCTTCTGTTTTCTTCTTGTTGATAGCCGTAACAGGCGGACTCAAAATTTATCTGGGTGAAATATTATGGAAAAACACAACGTGAAGTCAAAATATATCATATACAGTAGTGAAAAAGATCAAACTATTACACCCCAAACAAAGTTAACAATTGAACCCCACCCCACCCCATCCCCCATTTTTCTGCTCTTGGGATCAATGAGGAAGTAACATTTTGCTATCTTATTTATCAATATCTTTAATACTAGTATTGTGTTCTTATCTTTGCAAGACGAGACTTGGGTGAGGGAGAAAATTGCTCTTTGGAACCGGCGACATGCTTTCAGAACAATTACATCGGGTTTGGCCTTCAACTTAATGATGGCGGCAGTCTACTTGGACAGAATGTGATCAAATTTTGTGACGTACGAATCTACGGTTGTGCCATATACATGTATTCCAAACTCTATGTGTGAAGATAAACTTTCAGACATGTAATTTAAATGTATAAATTTACATTTGGAACAATGAAGATATCAAACATGTTTTGTGTTGTGTATTTGTAATCCAGTTCGCTCCATACCATATTTACAACAAGAACAGGGTAAAATGTTTTTTATGTTCCATCATGTGAATTCATTATTTTTTTTCAATAAAATTAATTTCTTTGAACTTGTAATTGAGTGTGTTTCTATTTGAATTGGTATTTAATAACATAATTAATGTTAACGTGTTACAACCCCCCCCCCCCCCCCCTTTGCTAATAAGTTTTACGGTGTGACCGTTGGGGCGAGCTCAGAAGGAACCACCCATCTGTCATCATAGTTAAATGCAACCTGTGGACTTGTCATAACCAAAAAACTTTGGCTTTGTCTCGAAAACTTTACCACCGCAAGGGACCCGAAGTTATCAAACTTTTAGTCCAATGGTCCCTTCCTAGGCTTATACACATTAATAAAACAGACTTATTAAAATATTTTGATAAACTCAAAGCCGTTTGGGTTTTTTTATGTAAATACAATTATGTTTTGTCATTCCTTGCCTTTTAATAATGATCATTAAAATCAGTAAACAATAAATTGTGTGTTTGTGATATTTGTCATTTTGTTCCTTGTTGTTAACCGTGTTTTAATTATTTTCCTCTGTGACATCAATTTTTCTTTTTAATCTTTTTAATTTTTGTACGCTATATAAGCGTTGTAGACATGTGCCCTCACCCTTTTTTAGTGTGTGATATCCAATATCATTGAAAGGTTTGACAACATATGCAACTATAACAAATACATGTAGATATTTTAACAGTTTAGTTTTTTTTTTATTTTTTCATTACAAAATTACGTGGCTGCACGTATATCTAATAATGATTGGACTTTTCGTTTTTAATAATTTTTTGTCACCTACCTAACGTATGCATATATGATTGGATCAATATGACAGTAAATTTAGCATGGAACTTGCATTTGTATTTACTAAGCAAAAAAATTTTCAAAACAAAACTAATCAGCCAATGAATCACCGTTAACACTGATACTGAGTACTTCCTACACGTTACATCCAGTACAGGCTCCGATTTCACAAAAAAAACTTAAGTTTTTACCTAAGTTTAATCTCAAATCCTGAGAATTTACTCAGCTGAGATTTTTCTCAAATTGCATTTCACAAATCAAACTTAGTCATTTCTCAGCTGAGTTGATTTTTTTACTTAGCTGAGTCAAGAATTGTCATTGTCACAAGTGGCCCCTTATAACTTCTCTTGTTTTTTTTCAATTTATTCTCAATAGAAACAAATGTCTGCTTATGTTTTCAACAGAGGAAAATCGGATTAAATTAACAAGAGTCATAAAATGTTAATCAGTCATGTAATGTACACTTTGTTATGCTAAGTATAGATGACATATCTATATGATCTTACATAATATATAGCAAACAAAAGAACACATTTAATACATTATGGTTACCTTAAAATCATTAGAAAGTAGAATCACTGCACAATTATTCCATTTAACACAAACAAATGAATTAGTTCCCTTTGTTTACATTTTTGTCAAGGGAGAAAACTCTGTCATTATTATGATTTTTTAATGAAAAAAATATTCATTAATACGCTGATTGTTGAGTGGAATAGATCTAAGATATGAACATTACAGACAATATAATACTGTATTAATGATGTTAATGACATATTTATATTTGAGATTTGACTTAAGTCTGCTATGGAGGTATCTTAAGTTTTTTCTCAGTCAAATTGAGTAAAAAACACGACTAAGATTTTTTGTGAAATGCAGAGATTTGAGTTTTCTCAAATTTGAGAAAAAACTCAAATATTTGAGATAAAACTCAGACTTAAGTCTGAAATTTGACTTAACCCTTTGTGTGCGGCGACCCAACATATTGGGTATGGAATAGCCGACGTTACCGTGCGGCAACCCAACATGTTGGGTTTGAGAAAGAAATCAGGCCCCGGGGCCATAAAACTTAGCTAGCTCAGATCTGAGACCGAAATTTGAGACGGTCTCAAATTTCGGTCTAAGTCTCAGACTTGGTGTGCCATAAAAGATTCTTGTCTCGGTCTTAGTCTCACTTTCTTAGTTTGGTCTCACTTTTGAGCTCAGAAAGTTAGACAAGTAAATAGGTTTCTAACTTCTTAGTTTTTGCTCACTTTCAATATGGCTTCCGTGGGTGCGAGATTGAATTTATTCAACATCATTCAGCGAAGAAGAAAGACGCCCCGTCCAAGAGTTTTTAAGGACAGAAGCAACCCACTGGAAGAACTTCCCACATTCCCACAGATGAAGTTTTTAGGAAGTACCGTTTTAGGCCAGACACCATTCTATTTATAGTTGGTATGTTCTTCGAAGACTTGGTTCATCCAACATTAAGAAATTCCCCTCTGCCTCCTTTGCTACAAGTTCTGGCTGCCCTGAGGTTTGTGGCGACAGGATCATTTTATAACTTAGTTGGAGAGTCCCTGGGTGTAGCCAAATCTACTACTGGCAGAGCCGCACGCTATGTCTGTCGGCAGGGAAAGCAGGGAATTACATAAAGTTTCCGAGGGATGTTTCGTCCTACAAGAGCAGATTTTTCGAAATAGCAGGTAAACTTTCATTACTTATCTTCTCGTTTGTTTCTCTTCGGACGCCCTGACTTCGTGGCCATAGGAGCGGATCGTCCAGCCTCCGTAATGTTTACATACATTTTACCCCAAACTTATCCCTCATATGAAAGACAGTCATGCAAAATTTTCCGCTTCGATTTCTGTTAAAGTTGGTATTTCGGTAGAAAAATACTTAATAAATAACTATTTAAAACATCAGGAAAATTCATCGATAGGTAATGGAGATAGAGCGTTTTCAACACTCGCGTTTTCTGCAGATGTTCACTGAACCGTATTTTTATACCGGTGTCGCTAAACACCCGACACAATAGGCCTATTTTACCAGGTCTAAGCAACCTCCGTTTTTGGAGGATAGATTTTATCCTCCGTTTTTGGAGGATAGATGTATGCGCCCCCTGGTGGATCTTTTCAGATGAAGGGCAATTAACTCTGTTTTTACAAAGGGAGTTAACTATGAATAAAATATAATTATTATACTATAAAAATATCACCTAGCTTATTTAGCTATTGATAATTATAATTATTGATAATATTTAATAAATATTTAAGTTTAAATAATTGCAGGGGTGATTTTAAAGAAAAATATCTTATGTGAAGACTCTCACATTTTTTTTCAATATTCTGGATAATTGATATCTATAAATGGTATCATTTTGATTAATAAAATTTAACAATGTCTTTTTGTGTAAAGGGATTAAATTTAAATGATACTTAATAACATGTGAATTAATTAGAATAAGAGCTACAAAGTTCCTAAGGTATATGCAAACATTTACTTTGTACATGTACAATATAGCAGATCAAGATATCTATTGTGTGTCTCTAAACGTGAATGAACTCATTAATGTTTTAATGAGTAATAAACATCACTATTTTGTGATTTTTATTAAATGAAACATGTAAATAGTCTATGTCATTTGTAAAACTGAACACAGGAAGTACACACTTTCAAAGCATATTGTGAATATTCTATACATAGAATTTCAAATTGCCGCATACAATCATTAGTTTATTCCATTAACTTTAATTCCCATATGGTCTGGTGCTTGCATTTTCTCATTAAAGATATGCACGAAGCCTTTGAAATATACCCATGCTATCCTCCAAAAATGGAGGATAATTTCACCCACAATGCAAAGTGACTTTCCATATATGGTAAAAATCAGCAGCCATCTTGAAATTGAGCTATCCTCCAAAAACGGAGGTTGCCTAGACCTGTTTACCAATCATCGACGAATTCTACTGAGGCATTCACTTTTTATCATAATTTTTATTACAATGTTAATATTAAAGCATGCATATAATAAAATCCCAATTAATAATATAAATTGTTAATGGAATCATAACTTGTATCGTTAGGGTAAATAGGAGCTCTTGATGCATTTTCTTACTTTCGTTTTCAAACGCCACGGTCGATTTCTGATCAGATCATTTTGTGTATTTTCTTCGCAAGTCGAATATATGAGGTAAGTGTAAAAACATGATGAAAGTTAATATTTGTCGTAAATGTAGAATTTGTGTTTCAGGATTTCCAAACGTGGTTGGATGTGTAGATGGCACGCAGATGAAGATTAAGGCACCGAATGTTAACGAAGGGGAATATGTAAACAGGAAAGGTTTCCATTCGTTAAACGTCCAGGTAATATTTTTTCCAACAAAATGGACTATAAAGATTAAAATAATATAAACACAATGTATCATTAAGTTAAGATATATAGGATGAGCCATGTGCGGATCCAGAAAAAAACATTCCGGGGGGGGGGGGGGGGGGGGGGTCAAGGGTCAATCCCAACCCTTTGGTTCTGTGCATGTGTGCATTTGCTATTGAATTTTTTTAGACATTTGGACTTTTATAGCTAAATTGGCTGCGTTCAAGATCATAGCTGCTACATTATAGGGCTATATATGTACGTTGCAGCCTCAGTGTTAAACAGTAAGCTAACCTACCCACTACATGTACGTAGATCTATATTTGTAGCCTGAATATTTCATGCAATGAATATATTAATCAAATTCACGATGGCTATCTTAGATACCACTTCGTCACAGACATGAAACATATATATTTAGTGATACTTTGTTCATCCTATAAGTTATGAAGAATTTTTGCATGTATATTTCAGCTTAAAATTAACCAATTATGTCCATGTTATTATAGTCTGTCCCAAGTTATTGCTTCCATCACTTTTTGATGATTTTTAATAAAAATACAGATATGTGTGAAAGAAGTACAGTTAAATTCAATGAAATGAAAAATATCCAAGATATCTTCATGGACAAATTATCCCTTTTCACTCATAAAATTTCACAGGAACGAAAACAAATTTCATATGGAAATTTATAATGGGAAATGTTTACATCTTTTCTCCATTCTCTAAGTACTCGGGACACCTCGCCCAATTTTTCAACGTTATCATCCAGGCTTATAAATGGCTGATGCAATGCAAAATCCCTGTAGACTTTCTATTTTTGGATGTGTATTGAAACCTGAAGCGTAGGGGGCGTTTCAAAACAGATAATCAGGAAATTTTTCATATTAATGGATGAACGTAGTTTAAGCACAAAGGTATTTACTATTTATTATTATTCCAACTTCAAATCATAGACCTAGTGGCTCACCAAGCTGCTGTTCAATATACCTAGACATCTACGGCCTAGCGGCTAGGCTAGCTGCTATGATCTTGAGTGCAGCATCTTATCAAGATGGTTCCACATTTTTATTCATACCATATTATTCACCAAATTTCCCAATTTATTGTTAAACTTTCTTAATTATTATCTAGCAGAATTTGCTTAACATTATCTAGTTAATTACAACTATTTCATTGGACTCATTTTTTCAAAATATTGCAGATGGTATGTGGCCCTGATTTTTGCATCACAAATGTTGTCGCTAAATGGCCAGGATCTGTGCACGATTCTAGGATTTTTAAAGAATCTGTATTATGCAGAGAGTTTGAAAATGGTATGTTGTTTGGTATGTTCTACCATGTTGTTATTCTATACCCTCACCATCTATCTGAAAATAAATTTATAATAATAAGAATTACTTAAATAATTAAAAGGGGGTAACAATTAAAGGTTTTGTTCTCTATAATTCTGATTTAAATTATTGCACCTTTATGACTGTGTATTCCATCAAATTGAAAACTGACTATTACAAATAAAATTTATGCAGGACACATACAAGGGATGCTGTTGGGTGACTCCGGATATTCGCTCAAGACTTACTTGATGACTCCATATTTAAACCCCACAGAGGCACACATGGAGCGATACAACACGGCACATTGCAGGACAAGGGTGCTAATAGAGCAGACTTTCGGGATTCTAAAAAGAAGATTCTCCTATAGTGGGCGTGGCACTGCCATGTGTCAAACAAAGATCATCCACAATTCACTTGATATCCTGCTAAGTTTAGATCTCACTTTCTGTCTCAAATTAGACATTCTTAAGTGAGCTTAAACTTCCTTTATGGCACACTCTAAGTGAGACGAACTAAGTTGAGATCAATATCTGAGATTTTTTTTTCGGTCTCAGATCTGAGCTAGCTAAGTTTTATGGCCCCGGGGCCAGCTCTTAGTTACTTTAGCCTAAAATAAAATTAAAACGGTCGAGTGTTTTTCTTGTGAATCAATAAATTTAAAGACAATAAATGATTTCTGTTTAAAAAATGAAAAATATAAGCCTATTTTTAAAAGAATATAGCTTAAAAGACGAATTTAAATTCGTCATCTAATTTTGGAAATAGGGAAATTCCGCGCCATTACTAATCTCTAAAACAATCGGTCAATCTAAAACTCTAACAAAGAAAACAAAATCAATAACATATATAATCAAGAGAAAAACTATAATTTTGATAAAAAAGTAAAAGATTACTTAGGTTAATGTATAAAAAAGAAAGAAGAAGAGGAAATTTGGAGACTTTCTTAACATTGACCTTAACCTTGCGTATTTCTTCCGGTTAAAACGAAAGTTGCAGGTTGTTTTTGTTCATTCGTGATATTTTCGCTAAAAAATGATTACACCAATGTGATTAATTGTTTTTCGGACTGTGTGTACATTTGATTGTTTCATCCTTGCTGTAAGTACGACATATGCCTTCATGATAATTATATAAACACGTTCGAAAACGCACGAGATATCTCCAAACAGAAAACGCGAGTTATTTACATGTTATCAGTGTTTTAAAATAAAAGTTTAACCACAATTCTGTCATCTTTTGTCCTTATTATTTATAATCTTTTAAGTGAATAGTTATTATTCATGAAACTATTATTTAAACCTAGTATGAACACAGCAAAAATCATGGAAAATGTAGCTATAATGAATGTTGCTATGCATACGTCAAAAGTATGTCAATGTTTTTCCTTTTCATTATATATTTCATTGAAAACCAACATTTTTCAAAGAATCATTAAAAAGTAACCCCTTGACCGATTTTGAAAAGACCTGGATTGATAAATTCACAATTTCTATAGCTTTTTTGCATCATATTTAAATATTTTTTCCAATCTTTTGTTTCTGAGATTTGGAGTTACATGTAATAATCCAAAGGCTTGCATATTGCAAAAGATATATAGTAGAGCTCTTAAAAAATATCTTTGTGTTGTGTTTGAAATATCAAATTTTACAAATGAGTCATCAAAAAAATATTACAATGAATGTCAAAATTTGCGAATTCAATTTACTTTAATCAATATAAATTTCTTCAAAATCTGTCAAAAAATAACAACAGAAAACTTTTTTCAAATAAGTCTTGTTTTCAATGAAATATATAGGGAAAAAATAAAAAAATTGACGTACTTTTGACATGCAAGTGTACATGTAAATAATTATCTTCTGAGTGTACTGAGCAGGAGATAATTTAATGGCAACAGCAAGGAGCATCGATTTTGAAGCATTTTTGAATGAGTTTGCAGCAGAGAACAGTGATTTTGAATTTGACGATATTGATTTGTGAGTAGATCGACCTACCGAAAACTTAGAAAATTTTATAGATTCAGACAACTGGGTGGCAGGAGATGGGGAGCCCCCATCCCTTGACTAGGCAAAATCTCCTGGCTTAATACAAGCAATAAACAACAAATGTTCACCACAAGAATATTTAAATCATTTTTCAATGACAGTGTTTTTGATTTTCTTGCACAACAGACAGATCTGTATGCACAGCAATTCTTGAGCTCTGCTCAATTGACAATGTTCATGTAGTAGGTTTCACAAACGGTATGAAACAACTTCCTCAGATATGAAGTAATTCATATCACTTCTCATGCTGGTGGAACTTCTGCATCAGGTACTGGAAAACAGACTAACTGACTGCAACACCCTTTTTTCCAAGTGTCATGCCAAGGGACAGGTGTTTGTCTTTGATGACTGTTTTTTCATCTCAACGACAACTCCGATTATGTGCCACATGGGGAAGATGGCTATGATTCTGTCTTTAAACTGGGTCCATTGTATCACAAGATTTTGGAGGGGTAAAGAAAATGTAATGCATGTAATAAGTCTGATGATATAGAACTTTATTTATTATGATACCTACCTGAAATGGAATTGGGGGGGGGGGTTTAGAATCACCTTGTTTGTCTGTATATTTGTGAGCTGAGAGGACGTGATTTGTGCAGACCACTTCGATATTCTGTCCCAGGTTTCTACTACCACTATCTTTTGCTTAATATTTACGGTAGATAATCAAACACTTATATGTTTGTGCCCTTCTGGTAGATAGAGATGGATACAATATGTAAAATTTACCCATTATAAATCCTTGTAAGAAACATCAAATGTTGTGGAGCACATACATGTAGCTAAGTGGTCAAAAGTATTACCGGTATATCAGTAACCGAA
Source organism: Magallana hongkongensis (assembly GCA_015776775.1). Taxonomy (NCBI): domain Eukaryota; kingdom Metazoa; phylum Mollusca; class Bivalvia; order Ostreida; family Ostreidae; genus Magallana; species Magallana hongkongensis. The sequence continues at coordinate 14,381,809 of CM027470.1, forward strand.
TGGTCACTAGTTCAAAACCCTTTGGTCAAACTTGACCTGAGGATGCATCATGTCCCTAATCCAAGTTATTGAACAAGTCATGGTCACATCACAATCAAAATTCAATTTCACAGAGTGTGTTGGTCCGTTTCTTAAAGATATATCCTTTAAAATGGTCATAGTAAAAGAATTTGTTTACTGAAATAAATACTGATTCTGTGAATATATTTCTGCTAACTTGATTCTTTCAAGGTTTGACATTGCATGTGTATCAGCCCCATCAAAATTTATGCATAGATAAAGCCATGGTCCCTTGGAGAAGAAATCTACATTTCCAAGTGTACAGTCCAGATAATTAAGCCAGACAAGTATGGGCTTAAAGCTTACATACTTTGTGATGCAGAAAATAAGTATTGTTTGAAAATGAAGTTGCACACAGGGGAATCTTCAGACCCCCCCCCCCCCCCCCACCAGTGACAAAGGTGATACTTGCGACTTGGTTATGTCACTTTTATGAAACCACTATGCTTTTGGACACATTCTATACTGTGACAATTACCGGTACATGTATTTTTCAAGTCCACAACTATTCATGGATCTATGGTGTCTCGTAATGGGTGCTACTAGCTGGCACAGTCCGTTCTTATTGACGTGGGATACTCTAAGAGGTTCCCAAACTATTTTCAGATAGTCATTGCAGCATTCTACTTTCCTATTTTGCATTTGCTATAAACATTTATTTTGTGCTCTGTTGATCTGAAATGTTTTCAACATAAACCAAACTTTACCAAAAATATAGTTTATTGATAAGCAGTTTTAAAATGCATGAATTGTAATCACTTTCCAACCATGCATGTGGAAAGTAAAATGTATTTATTAGGACTCTTGAATTGATCTTTGCTTGCAGTGAAAACTTTGAAATGGTGGAAAAAAGTATTTTTTCCCATTTTGACCCTCATCATTTTAAATACTTATGTCCTTTACAAGGAAAATTGTGAAGAAATCATAGGCTTTTTCAAAGAAAACTGATCCATAAGCTCCTGAGCAACTCTGGTGGTAATATTTAATGTGTGGTACAAAAACAGGAATGAGCGTACAAATACAATTAAAATCTATGGTTGGACAAGGAATCGAACCTGGGACCCCTGCAACTCTAGTCTGGAGCCTACCATTGAGCTATCCAGGCCAATATCCACTGTCATATCATAAAGCCCCAACTACTACATTCCTCTCTCCTTAAATAGTCTTTGACCCCGAAGACGCAACACAAGTTCACCTTGTCAAGACTTATATTTATATTGCCTGAACAACACTGCACGAAAAGTCGCGTTTAATTTCACCTTAAATGCAATTTAAACGTTACGATTATTTAAAATTTAAGTATGTAGTATTACATATTGTGTGCCCGAAAACGTTTAAAAATAATTAGCATTTAATATGGGTTTACTGGATTCCGTAAAAGAACAAATTTAATAATGTCGGAAAAATTGTAAACTTACTCATACGTGTAGATTTAAGTGTTCCGTAAACTAACATTATACCTCTTGTATATAAAACGTATAATTTTCATTAAACATGCTCAAAAAATTAAGTTTAATGGATATATTAAATTTGTTTGGTTAATAAAATTTAATGTTGAATTTTAATTCATTATTTGTTCTCGTTTAATTTACATTTTACATTATAAAACTGTCAAAAATTAAATTATATACGGATATCTTAAACTTCCTAAAACATTCAAATAAACGCTTTTATCAACTTACATTATACCTCTTGTTTTGGCGACGATAATATTTTGATTAAACCTGCCAATATAAACTGGAATTGTATATATTTTACGTCATTATTATTTTCGTTTATATAAATAATTATACCACCGCATACATCTTTATATAACTTCAAACATCCAGTTGTTTTCTTCGAAATTGTTTTTGCTATCATTTTTGAAAATTAAAATCACACACAAGTCCACTAAGATTCAATTTTATTGCATGTTAAAGTCTCAATGATGTAAAAAAATAAATACATGTATTCTTACAGAGCAAAACATTTCAAAGTTTTAAGCATAAAAGTCACTATTTAGAAAATTACAATATATACGTACGTCATGATCAGATACATATGGAATGGATGCCATTACAATTTCTGATATAGTTCTTAAAAAATACTTAGGTAAAATGTCCAAATTTGGAATTGTGAAATGCACATTTGACTTAAGCAAATGCAGGCCAATACACATTAAATGGAAATAATGGAATCTATATGGACTAGTAGGGGGGAAAACACAACTGAAACAGACCCATAAAAATTGCTGCATGGTCTGCAAATAACAAATTCTAGCTTAACTTGCGTATTTTCATATACAACATAAATTACAACACAAAGTCAGTTTTTCTATATAATGCATGTGGATAAAGAAAAGCAATTGTTGAAAGTTGACAATACTGAAGTAATCAATTTTTTTTTACTTATTTACTGGTCACTAAAATACATACACAGGCACACACAAATTCTCTTTCCTAGTACATGTATTTTGAAAATAGCATGTTTTCATAGAAACATACATACTACATACCTGGTACATACTCTATAGTTCATAACTGCAAATAGATAAAAGAGTTTCCATGAAAACCACTTCAGAGAAGATATATATTAACAATCATATTATATGTAATAGCGTTGAAAAAACCCTATATATTTATATATATGATGCATACAAATACCAAATTATACTAAATTGAATGAACAAATTGTTCAATAATAGGATGTACAAGTGCATCTCTAATCTCTAATTTTAAACACTTCATGTGATTTAAAAAAAAATTCCTTAGGTTTTACATTATAATATTGAAAATTTATTATACAGAAAAGAAAAATACATATTCTAATGACCATACTATTCAGTTAACATTTTGGAACGTATATAAAGTAATTTTAATTTACACAAACTTCCAATGCAAACAATAATTGATTATCAAAATTTGGCGAAATGGTAAATTTAAATCATGGAAATTCAATAAAATTCTTCTAGTCTATCCTAATAAGGTCTGGAATAAGATCAAGCATATGCATGTACAAAGGATCGGTCTGAGACACCACCTTTCTCTTACTTGGGTATCAAGATCTGCAACTTACTGCCAGCAAAGCCCTTTTAAAATACTCTTTCATTGTCTCCTGCTTAAAATTCACTTTCAATAAAAATTCTTCTAGTCTATCCTATTAAGGTCTGAAATAAGACCTGGCATATGCATGTACAGAATGTAAAATATAGTTATGACACTATAAATATTCAACTCAATCTTACTTATCATAAAAAGAAAACAGTTCCCCATTATTTTACTTAGAAATGTCTTATCAAGTCTTGTTTGTTTATTCCTTGCATCTGTAAGAAACTGACAGGGAAGCCTCACTCGCCCACAAACAAGAGCAAAAGGATCGGTCAGAGACACCACCTTTCTCTTACTTGGGTATCAAGATCTGCAACTTACTGCCAGCAAAGCCCTTTCAAAATACTCTTGCATTGTCTCCTGTATATTTTTAACAACAAATTTTGTTCACTATAGAGCTAATTAATTATATAAGTGAAACTTGTACAAATATGTAGATTAAAATAACTTGAGATAAAAATTGTATTTTTTCCGTAAATTTTCTAGTCTACGCCCAAGTTTCAGGAACAAGCTCTGAAAGATATACATACAAAAAGTCCTGTATAACTGCCTAGATATCCATAAAAACTACTCTTTACTCAATAAATTATCAAAAATCTAGTCTTTAACTCTTTACGTAGAACAAAAGAAACAAATTATGATAAAATATTCATTAAAATAACCACTTTATATCACTCATATATGTGTTAAGTTTATAATTTGATCTATGATTTTAAACTTATACAAGCCTTTGACAGGGAAGCCTCACTCGCCCACAAGCAAGAGCAAAAGGATCGGTCAGAGACGCCACCTTTCTCTTACTTGGGTATCAAGATCTGCAACTAACTGCCACTAGAGCTCCCTTCAAAAATAAATAACTTCCTATTGTCTTCAGTTCTATTATGCTATAAAGATGTATGCACTAATTACTGGAAATAAACTTAAACATATTTGTAAATAAATTGAGATAAAAAAAAGTATGACTTGGTTACATGCCAATATGACAAAAATTGAAAATCATAATGGCCAAATTTAATCTGTAATTGATCAACATAAAAAAAAATTCAACAATAAAAAAATACACAATGAATATTCTTTTATATAACAGTATGAGTTGAACAAGTAATATCAGATCCTGTATTTAAAAAAATACCAAGCATATTTTTAGGTTCATCATACTACAACAATACATCAAGCTATTTTGCAATGATTTTACAGTCATATCACATATTCTGCTTTGCAGTTCTCAAGAAGTGTTAAACAACTCTTTATACATGGATAATAAACCTACATCAAAATATGAACCTCTTGCGAGGAACAAAAATTGTCCATGGGACGGAGTTAACAATTTTATACAATCAACAATGTATATCTCAAAATGCTTGCATATCAATAAAACCATATAATAACTTTCAGCTCATGTGAGCTAATTATACATGACAGTTGCAACTCTTTTAAAAATCTCAAATGGCCCATTTCTGTTCATTTCATATATTTTCTGGTTTGTCTCTAGATAATTCTTTGTTGGTCCTTATATGTCTTATACTTTGCCTTTTTGAACATTTGGATTTCAGAGCAGAACTTTTGGTGTCCAATTAAACATTCGTCAGAGCGCCACTTTTGAGATGTGATTTCATATATTGTGTCATCTTCCAAATCATTTTCATATTCTGATGACATCATCAAGTACTTGACAAGAAATACAGGTTCTACTTGTTTCTTTTTCTCCTCATCCCAGGAGGTCTTTTGTTTAAATACAGCCTGACAGCCTGTCTATAGTATAACTTCCATTTTCTACAACATATACACACACATAAATACACATGTTAATACACACATATTGTCTTTAAAAAGCCAACATTGTAAAATGTTCAGGCTTTTCTTTTAAATTCCTCAGACAATTTATTTAAGCATTATAATCATTGTTTTTGGAAAGAGGAGTAACAGGCGTTTGTGAATCATGAAAATTTGTCTGCACACACTATTGCAGTTATGAGACTATATATTTCAAAAAATGAGATATTTGTGAAACACAATTGTCCCCTTCTTCCTTGGAGACCTCTACAAAGAAATGAACGAAAAAGCAAATAATTGGGATTTTCCCATATCCAAGGGGCATAACTCTGTCAAAAATTGCTCAATTAGACTCTAAATCAAACTTGACCAAAATATTATTATGATGAATCTGTGTGTCAAATTTCATATCAATAGGAGCAACCTCTGCGTTAAAGGAAATTGTTGGTGGACCGGGCAATCAACAACAGCAATGTAGTATTCCCTCCCTTGTCTGAAGGGGGCATAATAACAAGTATTTACATTTCTGTTAATTCTTGCCCTATCTGCAAATGCGATTTATACATCAAAACTCCTTATTAATCTTAAAAGGTAAGTTAAATCAATAGAACAGTCACTGTATATAATACAGCATAAATTAGAACTTCAATACAAGTTCATGATTTTGGCAGTTGTAAACAGGGACATTTGAACATATGTATGGTCTAGACTCTCAAAACATGCAGTGCATATAATTGGGCATACCCTTGTTTTCTTTGATACAGATCCATTCCTTTCGTGAAAGAATCGACCCTCTCCTTTCTTTATCTTGCATAGACAGGAAATATCTGTTTATTGCATCTAAAATATAACATTGCAACAAAAATTAGAATATTATTTGTAAAGTTTTATTTAAATACAAGAGCGCGGGATCTGACAAACACAGGGTTCGACACTAACTGTTTGATGCATTAGTCCAGCCGGACTAGTGCCTGTTCATTTTAACTAGTCCGCAGGCAATTTTATGTGCCCGTCAGAAATAAATTAAAAGCATTACCGTATTTGCCTTATATATAGTATGGAGTTTTTAAATAGCATTTGTAAGAAAGGGGTGCATAATATATACACTATAATGTGTTTCTTACAGGTGTTGCACATGTTTAGTTGTATTGTGCTATGCAGTACATAGCAATGAGCTGCGTATTCACTATCTCTGTGTACTAGGTGTATGCCGCCATTGCAGATGTTATAAATAGATCTATGCAAATTAGATCCAGGCTATGAGCTACCTTGTTCTTTTCATTGTCTAAGTTCTTTAAAAATCTGTTTAAAATAATAAGCAATTTATCACAAATTATTTAACGTAAAACAATTCATTTAAATTAAACAACTCACAGGAAATTTGTTTCACCTATATTTTAAAAAAACACATAAGCGTCCCTTTAGAAGCTGTTGTTGTGAACACGTGCGCTTGTAACCTATTAATTTTCTCGGACATCCCCTTACGGCAAAGAAATAATCAAGTCACCCATAATATCCTGCATACCTCTGTTGTTTTCGCTCGGTAACTTTATAATCACTGCAATGTATCACATGCTAGATAATAAAAATACAGACAGGGTTTTCCATTAAAATGTCGACAATCACACATCGTTAATTTATACATTTTTTAAGCAAAAGTTTTTATTAGTTCGACCGGACTGACTAGACAGAAATTTTGTTAATCTGTATGAAAATCTATTAGTCTGTGACTAACGGACTAAGGTTAGTGTCGAACCCTGCTGAAACAAAATTTTTTATTGGTGTGGTCTAAGTTATTAATTCTTTAAAAAGTTTTACTTCAATATTTGGTTTCCATCATCAGATTTCATTTTTCACTACAATCCTAGGGAAATTCCATGGGAGTATCCATCATGCACAGCAATCTGAAAGTATGCATTCACAAAATATCATACCAAGGCCATACAATTATATAGTTGCTGATATTGAGATAACTCCTCTCAATACACTCCACATGTACATTACAGTTTAAGCCTGTATAATACAATTAACAAAAATTTTAGATGTGTACAAATGATTGAATATATATTTTTATACAAGCCAGTCACAACATTTATGCTTATCAAATATATGTATGTTATGTCTCAGCAATATTACATTCAAACATGCAAAAAAAAAAAAATCAGTAAGGTATACAGAACATCATGAGTTTTTAGGTGTGGAAATCAGGTGTACAACAAAAATGAAAGGCTTTATCACCCAATTCTTTTATTCATTTTAGCCAAAGCTTTGTAAAATGTTGTGTTCAGATGAAGCCTACTGTTTTAATTCCTGTTTTTTGTCAGAGAATGTACCACATAATCCACTAATTCTTAGCCCCCCCCCCCCCCACCCCAAACAAGATTCCAGCAAAACCTAATTCAAAAAACATTTAAACAAAAAGCTACAATAGATTAATCACTGAAAAAAAAATCTGCAGCTTCAATTCAGTCATGAATTTTTTCAGGGCTGGGACGATACTTTACTTAGCAGATTTGGTACAAATCACGATACATGAGATGCGATATGATACATATCACGATACATTGCAACTTAATGAAAACATGAATAAGGGCTTAAAATTTAATTGAATCTGTCTATGTATTACCACATGTCCAAAGTGATTTCATTATATTTAAAATGAACGTTGAACAATTTACAAATTACTTTCGTCTTGTATTCACTACTTTTCATAAACAAGTAATCCGAAAGTTTTCCATACTCCAGATTTAGCTTCAATTTGACAACTTTACGAGGTTTTTTGCCATCTTTGTACTTTCATATTAGGCGCGCGGACTTAAAATAGCTGGTATATGAAGCTCGGATATTTTATGAAAATAAAAAAAAAGTTCGCTACGGTATCGTTGTGTTAATGGTAAATGTATCGATCCAAATATCGTCAAAGTATATACCGTGATGCACTGGTATATTGTCCCATCCCTATATTTTTTTGCGGTTATATGTTAAATATAGCAAATCAGACCAATATTTTATTGACATCAAATATACTTACATGTACTTGGCTCGGTACACATATTTTAACTTTCTTATTTCCTTTCTTTTGCGATGGATTACTTTCAGAGGGTATTTAGCGATGATTTCCTTCTGCCCCTCCAAGATTTTTTCCTGCTGAAACTCAATCTTTCTCAACTTGAAAAGTGGCCACGATGCTGGTCCTATTCATCAAAATAGTGAAAATAAATCAAAATACAGGCATTGAAGAGTTATTCTAGGCCTCTAAGGGGAATCAAGTCAAGTCGTACCCAAACCGACTCGTATACCCAAGCCGACTCTTAATCAATAGGTCACAGATTGTGACTATAATGGGTAGCAATTCTTGGTTAATAGCTACACTCTGTCCTGAGTTTTTTCTTCGTTCACTTTTTCTTGATATTTTGATAAGGCCTAAAAAAAAAAAAAAGGTTTGTTTCCGCTTTCAGGCTGAAAAAAATTAGGGTCGGTCGGTCGGCTTTTTTTTTTTTTTAATCTTTTTTTTTTTTCCCTCTCCATCTGTTCAATTGTGCATATTAAACCATTTATCTATTAAACTGGGTAAGATAAAAAAAAACAAGTATTTGTTGTCATTATTTAAATGATGTGATGAACTTTTTCCCCGGCTGGTGGGAACATTTCTCGAGCTCAACTGGCACGACATGTGCTGCCATTTGTAAATAACAAACATCTACACAACACTGATGACATCTCAATAAGTTCTATAAGCGTTTTTACGACTTAAATTTGGAGGACACAATCAATTTTTAAATCGGATAAAAACGAAATTTTAACAAAAAAGGGATAAAAACGGAAATTTAGGAAAAAACTCGAAAAAATTTTTTGGGTCGGCGGGGTTAAGTTAGGGTCGGTCGGGAAAGCGGAAACAAACCTATTTTTTTTTTAGGCCTAATCATAAATACCTATGTGCTCAAATTATGTTCATCCTCAAAATAGATATAAAATATCTTCAGATTATCTGTTTTGAAACACCCCTTTGGCTTTTGCCCCTTCAGATCTCAATATACAACTCAAAATAGTCTATGGGGATTTTTCATTGCACCAGCCATGAAATAGCCTGTATAACGAAAAATTGTGCAAGATATATATTCCAAGAGATTTCCAGATGGTGAAAAGATGTAGACATTTCCTATTATAAATTTCCGTAAGAAATTTATTTACCTTCCTGTGAACTTTTATGAGTGAAAAATGATGTGTCATTGAATGGAGATATCTTGAATATATTTTCCATTTCATCCATTTCAACTGTACTTCTATTTGAGTGTAGGTGTATTTTTATAAAAAAAATCATCAAAAAGTGATGGAAGCAATAACTTGGGACAAATTATAATCAACATTGATTAAATTTGAAACTTGTGTGTTTAATCATTGCTCCCCCCCCCCTCCTCCATTCTCGAGTTATTTTTTTATCATTTATTTTTAACTATATGTTGATTTATGCTACATCTAAAAAACACAATTAACGCAAAAGCTATGTAGAAATAAAATATATACCCCTGGTATAAAAAGCAAAGAATTTGCAATGTCAGCAGACACCATCTTGTAAAATTTGACACCTTGCTAGGAAATCCTTAAATTATTTATACTTGTTTATATCATATCGCTGGTTCTATGGTATCGCGGTATTTCTGTTTACTTATAGTAGCACGCGCTGAAATTGACATTTGATGTCACGTTAAACATTACTGAGGTATATAAACTCACAAAACATTAGTTTCTGGAAATATTTTCGTATTGAGAGATTTTTTAACAAAATAATATAACTACCACGATATTATAGGACGGGCTCATAACTGAAAAAGTACTGACCGGCTGGAAATGATGGTCTCTTTAATTTCATAAGGTGTCAAATGGTGAAAAAATAACTTGTGAATGTGAGGGGGGGGGGGGGGGGGGTGGGTGAATATGGGGGTTGAGGGTCCCGTCCCCAAGCATCTGTGAGTACAAATACTTATACCGGTAGATAATATGGTAATTCACTAATTTGATAATATGACATCACCCGACAATATTTATTTAAATGAATATCAATATTAAAAAGTTATGACTGTGGGCATAATCATGTAATTTGAAGTTATTTTTCATTCGGACTATCCGACTATTTGATTACAAATCAGTTTTGTTACGAGTTGACTCTACTTCTTACAAGGGAAATAATCATGTTCACAAGGGGAAGTAACTATAAAATTACAAGAGCATGTGTTAATCAGTAATGGGACGCTTGTTTATCGATACCGTAATCACCACCATACCTATTAAACAACTGGTACTACTGGCCGGCGAACCTATCTCCAAGGTGCTGCTACATGTAAGAACAGAAGTTGAGGCAAAGGACTGACGTTGTGGGACTGTTTCGCCATCTTGTTTCTCACGAGCGCTCTACCTGCTTGACGGACATGGTGGTGACTTTTTCTTCCCTTTCGGCACTTGACAATAGTCTTGACAATGGATGTTTTCCTAAAGATTTCGTCGATGTACGAATCTGATGATTCATCAGTCCAAGAGCACTAAATTCTGATAGATCTACTTCGCTACTTCACTCGAATCCGACATGTTATCTCCATCGCAGCTTGGCGGGTTCAGAATTCTCTCGATTTTTGATTGGCTTAATTTGATTCGCATGCGTGTAGAGGTTAAACTCTCTCTCTCTCTCTCTCTCTCTCTCTCTCTCTCTCTCTCTCTCTCTCTCTCTCTCTCTCTCTCTCTCATCCTGAATCAATTGTTATAGTCAAATATTTTTTATTTTTTTTTTTACTACAAATCAAATATTTCCTTGAAGTGATTAATTTAATGGGTTTTTTTTTCGTCCCTTCCACGTACATGTAAGTTCAGAGCTGCAGCATATAGGGCCTAATAATATTGGATGCTTTATAATATTTTGTCTGTTTGTATCAGTGTATATAAACATATTTTATTCTAAACGAAAAATGTATTAATGGCACATTAATTATCACGTATATTTAATGCAAATCAAACTTAGTTAAACTTCAAGTATAAGCAAATTTACATATAATGATCAAACTAAAATTATCATAGTTATATATTTTTTCTATTAAACTTTATTATTCTTTTTTGTATATTGTATCTAATCTACTTATACGTGTCTGAAAAAATAATCATTAGGATGTTTTGTGTTTACCGTCTCGAACCCCTCCCATGATTAAATCAGAACATAATATCAGATACATATAGACGATTTTGTGTATTTGCAATAATGAGTACGTAAACAACATTTTATTTTGTATAAAATAACATATTATAATATTGACACATCAATTATCATATATATTTCCTGAATACCAGAAACATTATTAAACTTTATGTATAAATGTATTTACGTATGAATGTCAATTTTCTTAAACGAAACGTATAATTTTTTCTATTAAACTACATTATTCTTGTTGTATATCGCATTAAATCTAATAATACTTTATCATAAAATCCAATCAAGTAAATGACATTATATTTTGCATATAATATAACGTTATACACAAATTATATTAAAAACAAGAAATATAATTTGGTAAACGAATCTATAAAATTATATTAAACGCGACTTTTCGTGCAGTGCAAGGAAGGTCACAACATCATCTGTAGTAGGAAAGGAGGAATAAGCATATAAATACAATTAAGGTAACTCCATACTCGTAAAATTCTCTGATGAAAGTTGAAAAACCGAACTGATTTCAACTTAACAGACTTAAATTTCATCAATTGTTAGAAAAAAATATTTTGTATATGCTGCAAAGCGTGCAGATGAGTGGAAAGAAGAAAAAGGCCAGGAAGGCAGACTTTATATGAATGTAGCCAATGCAATCTGGCATTGTGCATAGAGCCATGTTTTGCGATATACCACACCAAGCAAGACTATGTTTTAGCTTATAAGAGGCTATTAGGCCAGCCCACTGAGAGGTGAACTCACTTCACTATATATTTAACTGTCCACATTTTATCGGAATTTATAATTTATTGACATTTGATATTCATTGATTTAACGCATGCATTGAAATGAATTTTTTGAATTGATTTCTGATAATTTTGCCAGCAATTCTTTTTATTTTCTTGATTTAATTTCTCAAAAGTACTTGTATTAATTTTTTTTTCATTTTATTATGGGAAGTTTGATGTTATCCCCATATTAAAACATTGAATATCAAAAAATCTTCATTTTACTTAATTTTTGTTGCCATGGTTACCGAAAAATGGGCATAAATGTAAAAATCCATCTTCATTAATTTGTGTCAGAGAGAGCTGATATTAAACAATATCTGTGACAAATTTCAACAGCGTAAGCTAACAATTACTAAAATTACTTAATGTTAAATACGATATGCTACTAAATTTGCTGATGTTCTGAAACAACTCAGTACTGGGACATAAGTTGCCGTAAAACAAGTCAGCACACAAAGGGTTAAGTTTTTTTTGTGAAATCGGAGCCAGTTCTTTTTACGTACATAAGCATCTCTCTCTCTCTCTCTCTCTCTCTCTCTCTCTCTCTCTCTCTCTCTCTCTCTCTCTCTCTCTCTCTCTCTCTTTCTCTCTCTCTCTCTCTCTCTAAAACCTTACATTCAATCATAAAGGCCTTTTAGATGAAAGAATTCTTCAGTATTGTTTGCTTTTTATGTTTGTCTCAGGATAGCTTTTTTGTTATTAGACTTAATGGAACAAGTCTTATTTTATGTTTATATTAAATTGTCCACAAACAGTTATGGCACCAAAAGACGCAAGTTTAAAACTCCCAGTGTTTACACAGTTATTGCCCTTTGTGTAAGAAATGCTTTGGGAAAACTTTATTCAAGTTTTGAAGTTCTCAGCTCTCTGACTTAATTAATGCTGATCACGCTTTTGACTATGCGTGTGAAACAAATTCTACATGTACAATGTAAATTACCGTACAAGTAAATTATGTTTAAAAAAAACTTGGCAAAACTCTGGGGAAGTGTTTCATAAACCCTTGTTCTCATTTGAAATGGAACTAGATCAGTAGATGTTGTCATTAAACAGCAATACCCACACCAAGTGTTCGCCCCTTAACACTATCTTGTAGCAGTTGTAATAAAAAAGGCCACATGATTTTTCTGGTAGTTTTTTAAAAATCATGATTTTCATAAAGAATGATATACACATTACCACCTTTCATTCATGTGCAAACTGAGGTTGACCGTTGGCATGTAAATTTTAAATCAATTTAATCAATAATAATCACATTTGATGTCATAGAAGGTATGGTGTATATAATTATTACTAACTCGGCACTTTATTTGCTTTTGCACGTCAACATCATCGGGTACTAGTTTTACCCAGAGACATGTTCAACAGAGCAAGCACTCGCAAGCTCTCGCCAAAATTCCCTATACCCACAACCCAAATTTTGGCGAGCCCTAGCTCTGTTGAACTTGTCTCGGCTCTTTAGGCTAGATGGGTTTCACGTGGTGTACATCACATATGTGTTTTAGAGATGCAGAATGTATTATGATTCATCAATATAATGTAGGCCATGACCCTGTGGGATTGTTGTGACCCCATGAAACAAGAAAATACCTGAAAACTGTTGAGATCCCCCACCACCAAACCATAAACATTGTATGTTCGTGTTTCTAATGTCATTATGAAGCATCAAATGGTGTTAATTACATGACCCCCATGATATGTCTTTCAACACCCCGACACCCCCAACCAAACATATTGGGGAAAAAATAAAACAGGTCCAAATATGTCAAGAGAGGTCAAAGATATGCCACCTCCTGCAATGTAAAATTTTTAAATTTTCTAAGGGAGGAACCGCGTACCCCTTATTGCCCTCTGGCCCTCAGTTCGGGCCTTCATCCCTCAATAATGCAGAAAACCCTGCATGAAACAGGAAAATACCAAATATCTTGAAAACTGCATGTTCAGATCCCTATCAAAATGACATCCCCAATCATATTCTAGTAGATCATTTGGCTACTGCAAAAAATGTTCCCCAGGGATACGGTCGGGCCACAATGGGGGTCAAATTTTAACAAAGGAATATATAGAGAAACGTCTTAAAAATATTTTCAGAAACCAATTGGGCAGAAAAGCTGTAACTTGTGTGGTAGCATCCTTGGGTAATGTAGATTAATATGATCACAGGGGGGTAGGATATATTGGCCCACAATAGGTTTTTTTTTTTGTTTTTTTTTTTTGTTTTTTTTTTACATAGGAATAGGAATATAAAGGTTTATTGCATGAATTTTCTGAATCAGGAAATTTGAAGATTTATTTTCCCCAAAAAAGCCCTCGTAAAATATATAATTTTTCTTGGGGAAATAAATCTCGATATTTTCTTCACCAGCTTTTGTAAGACCATAACTAGAGCATGCTGAAGAAGTTTGGTCTTGGTGTACCTATAATTTGATGTTGATAAACTAGAAAAGGTTCAGGTATGAAATACTAGTCACATGCCAGTCAGTTATAGCTTGGCAAGAACACTACATACATGCACCAGGTATCTGGAAACAGCTAGGATAGGAACCATGAGACAAGACCGTTTTAAATTATCAACATGCAATGTTCAGAATTAGATCAAAACATAAATTTGTTGTTTCTTTTGTGGGTGGATGGGACTGTTTGATTTTTTTTATAGAGGTGATGTAGGTCAGAGACTACGGATTAGGTACCGCCTATAAATGAATCCCGGCTCTCTTAATTTAAGAGTATCAAATGCTAGATCCTTCGAAGGAATGCTACCTGCTCCATTCGGAATTATTGTAATTCATCCTAGATTCCTCTATCAGGTGCATTTGGTATTGTCGTTTTCTTTTTGCCTAAAACACCCCATCTTTGATGTAAACCATACCAAAAGAAAAAATGGTTACATTGAGGTACTATTTCAAAAGTTCCATTCCACCTAGGCCTACCTTTAAGTCTAATTTGCCTTTTTAATATAGGAATAAGAACTTATTATAGTTAACACAGACTATTCAAATGGACCAAAAAGTAGACAAAAAATGTACTAGACTAAAAATCAACATGTAGCTGCGACAATTTAAATGTTTTTAATCAATTGGTTTAGGCAGTCGATATCATACATCATAGCTAGTGAATGTTAACATGATTTTCAGAATTATATTTGAAATAGAGATGTGACACCAAAAACCTTACGAATAGGATTCGATCTCTCTATATAAAAAAAATTGATTTCTTCATCTGAATACTCATGTACCGGCATGCAATAATGTAAATATAAAATCTTCTACACATAATGTACATCAAGATGTCATTGAATGTAGACACTGCACATTATATACAGGTTTTAATCTTCAAACATTAATTAAGTTTTACATTAATTCACTTTAAAAATTTAATTTACAGTAAATATCAAATAAAAAAAGAATTTCCCTGATGGGTACATACAAATTTAGACTTAAAAAATTTGACATAAGCAGGACCTAGCTAATATGAGTCTTAATTATGATAAGTCATTGACCAAAAAGTTGTAAAAAACAGCTGTAGCAAATCTAAGGAACATATTCTAATTCAGTTACAGTGGCGTCGGAAGCAAATTAAAAGGGGGGGGGGGGGGGCTAGACTAATCCTCAGAAATCTATACAAGCAAAAAAAAAAAGGGGGGGGGGAACCTGATTTCTAAAATCATGAAAATCCTAATCCGTAAGGTGGTGGGGTCTAGTATACCTATGACTCCAACTTCTCAGTATTTCCATCTATTTAGGTAAATTTTAATAGGAACAATTATCTTTGCTGCTAACCCCCCCCCCCCCCCCCCCCCCAGTTCCGACGCCTATGTGTTATAACTTATCTCAAATATATCTTACATGTAAGTTATGAAACATCATATCATCATATTAGGGCATCTTTGTGAAACCGGCTTATGTCGAAGTGTTACCAGTTTAACATGCACAGAATCTATACACTAGCTAGGTCACTATACAGAGCTGGTGATGGTGTTTAAAAGAAGATCAGAGGCAATAACCAGACAAGTAGTAACATGACACTATCAGTAAAGTAAAATGTCTTTAATGAATTTATTTGTATACACAATGTGCTCAAAAATAAGATTTATTGATCAGTAAAAAACAAAATTGGTGCTTGTTACTCTGAACATGCATTTACTTTACTAATAAAAAATTTAATATATCTCTATAATATGTGTCTTAAGGAAAATCTTATGAAACAAATTTAAAAATAAAATTTCAGAGTGCCTGTGGCCCAATCCTGTTATGTACATAATTCAATATTGTTTAAATTTTAAAAAAAGAATTGGTAGTAGTATACAATGATTTAATGTAATATTCAAGTTATGGCTCTAATGCATTTTGTATCTCAATTTTAATCATCTCTAGATACTGATTTTAGATGCTAAATCTGCTAGACTTGAGATCTGTGGAAAAAATTTATGTACGTAAAAAGGCACAATTTCCCATGATAAAATTTTACTGCTTGTGTCTCTAGACGTTTTTAAATGTTTGTGTATATCTAATTAAAATCTATTGTTTGTTCACCTGGAGAAAAAACCATGGAACTAACACAGAATATACAAGATATACACACCAGGTGTGTCCTGTACCCAGGTGCATGGCAAGGTGCTTATTCAAAATATACATGTATACTTAGCTATAACAAACCAGTTAAGCATATTTTTCCATTGCTCATATTAAAATAAAATATGAGATCAGTTTTCAGACTTTGAATTATATGCTGGTGATAATTCATAACAATTGCAAAGTAAAAACAATATATACATGTATATATGCCAATAAGGGATGATCTTAATTACGATTTAAAACAGTTTTATAGCTTTAATTTAATTGAGTACTGAGTGGTGTACATATACTGCCACTAGCTAATTTAATTCCAAACATGAATCCGGGTAATACATGTATGTCCTTTTCCATTTGAATAAATATTCAATTTTATGAAAATGAATGTTGTACATAACATATAGGAAAAAAAGGTTTGCATTAGCTAAATATTGTGAATGTTTATATATATATCTTTAAAAAAAAGCATGTTAAGTGTTAGCACTTTTCTGGGGTCGTATGCATAAAGATTCTTAAGTGCTTAAGCATATTCTTAAGTACAGAATTTGTACTTAGCAGATTGAAATTTGACTTAGCATATTGCTTAGTATGTTGCATAAAACTTCTCAACTCTTAAGTATATGCCTAGTATATTCTTAAAGTTAAGCATGGTATTTACTTGTCATAAGTTTTTAAGCATGTACTTAAGTGAATCCAAAATGGCTGAAAGAAGGAAGAGAACATTTAAGCCAAGAGTTGATCCATTAAGATCCATGTCGGCCGCAGAATTACAGGCAAGATTTAGGTTTAATCAAGAAGGTATTGACTTTATAACAAATTTAATTTGTGATTTCATTGAGCCTCCGACAAACAGAAATTATAGTATTCCAGCACATGTGCAAGTTATGGTAACGTTGAGGTACTTTGCAACTGGACGAATGCAGCTGTGCAGTGGGGACAATTTTGGCATTCATCAATCCACTGTATCGGGATAATTCACAGGGTGACCACTGCTCTCGTACAGCCTCGTATTGTTAGAAGGTTTATATCCTTTCCAGTACAACCAGACATGATCAGGAAGCACCAGGCTGATTTTTTTGGCATCGCACAATATCCGGGGGTTATTGGGGCCATTGACGGCACCCATGTACGCATTCTGGCTCCATCTGAACATGAACCAGAGTATGTGAATCGTAAAAACTTTCACAGCATCAATGTCCAGCTTGTTTGTGATGCAGGCCATAGAATTCTTGACTTAGTTTCAACCTGGCCTGGAGCGACACATGATGCAAGAATCCTTCGAGAAAGTGGACTTTTCCAACTATTTGAAAGACGTCTCTGGCCTGTCAAGTGTCATCTCCTTGGGGACAGTGGATACCCTGCAAAAGACTGGCTGTTGATTCCATTTTTAAATCCAGCTAATGGACCACAGTCTCGTTTTAACAGGTCTGAAAATATGTAGAAGTAGATAAATTCTAATATGTTTGCACTACACGTTATAGATAATGTCTTACTGTTCTTAACATTACAGTAGCTAGTGACATTGTGAGTTTAACTGAACAGATTACATCAAACGATGTAATAGTATACATGCACATTTATTTCATAGTGAATTTAAACGTAACGTTCGCAACGTCAACAAAAATGACGTCATCTTATTGTTATGTTATTCCGTCAGTGCGAGAACAAAAATAACGCAATAGTTACTAAGTTTTAGACACGGAGGTATTTATCTTGAAATATAATTATCTTGTTTTACACATTACTGATAAAATCGCATACTCCTACAGCCTTAAGCAGACATGTAAGTTTTTTTGCCAGCTTACCTTAATATATCAATGGACTTTACATCCCGAGTGATTTATTATTGTCCCAATTTTCTCAAAACCATGAAAACTCTCCAATCCCCATTACAAATAAAAAGATGAATAAATGTATTTGAAATAACGAACCCGACAGTTTAAATTGCAAGTGTATATGCTACTATTAACGGATCCGCCACCCGGGTTCGATTTTCTTTAGAGTCCCGGCGTATCCCTCCCCCCCCCCCTCCTCCTCCAACACAGATTCAGTAAAGAGCTTCCACCAATATCAGAATAGTAAAGATACCGAAATAGGCATCGGACCCCCCCCCCACCCCTCCGAAAACATAACACCCCCCCCCCCACCCACATGCACACACACCTCGAGAAAATTCTTATGTTTTCATTATTTAATATAATGCATCAGATATAACGTAAAAACCATTTGACCTCTCTTTCATGATATTGAATTAATTAATTAAGGTCGCACAAATGCACTAGAACAATTGTGGAAAGAACCATCGGGCAACTGAAGAGACGATTTCACATCCTCCATGGTGAAATTCGACAGAGCCCTGACCGAGTCAGCCAAATCATCACAGCATGTAGGAATTCTTCACAATATTGCGAAGATGTTTAACATCCCCCTACCACAGGAGCACGGAGATGAAGACGACAGTGACGATGGACCTGACGACAATGACAATGCAGACCACTTAGTTGGAGACTTCCAAACTGCTGATGGTCGCGCATACAGAAACCATATTGTCGCAACCCATTTCACTTGAATGACAAATGAGGTATGTACATGTAAATAATTTTAAATTTTTTTCTTTCATATTAAATATTTGCAATCTCCTCTATTAATTAAGAAAACCGATTTTAATTCATGGCTCCACTGAAACTGACAGGACTGGAATATTTATACTTGATCAAATGAAAACGTTTTACTTATATTGTTTAATCATATTCTTCGTAACTTAAAGCTGCATTTCTATAACACCGGTAAATGCTTTTTTTGCTGGAAACCACATGGAATTAATGGGCCGGAAAGTAATGAATGTAATTGGAAATAGTTTTATTCAATACTTTTTAAATGCGTTTGAATTTATTGTACAACTTAAAGAAGGTTTATACATTATGTACCTAAAATATTAAACACGAAACACAACGAAACATTCTTTCTTTTAAAAACATCAATTAAATTTTGCATATAGCTTTATATATAACATTAAAACTGTTAACAACACGAATGTTCACTTTCAATTATCGTAGAAAACTTTAAACTTCATATTCAACATATACAATACATAATTTCTTAATATACAATAAAATAAAATAAATATTTTAAAATACTATGTAATTTATATTTAATTTAGATCATGTAATGTATCCACCAAATTATCACTCTGAGTCGTTCTGTAGCCTCTCTATCTGGAGTTTGACAAGGGTATTTCTAAGCGTGAAATTTTCTATTTCCAGTTCTAATTTTCTCTTCTGTAGGTCACCCATACAGGAATCGATGCTGCAGCTACATGTATTGCACTTCCGTGCAGGGAGGGTAACCAAATTAATCTGCCCGTCACCGCTTTCATTGGTGCTTAATATTTGGAGATCTTGGACCACTGCACTAGGCCGCTGTTCAACTGTTCTCGTGCTGCATAGCAATAATAAATTTGTATTGATTTTCTTTCTTTAAAAAGTTATTGATCTTATATTTAATGGATTTAAGGGATGCTTTAAAATCATTTCAACCCAACGGCAACGTACCCCTTATTCACAAGTCGTGAAATTTAGCATATACCCGGTATTATAGATCGAACATACGCTATATTTGCTGTATTGTGTTCATTGTCAAGCATTAGGAAGGTTGTATCGACTGCACCAGGTATTCCAGATATGCTGATGTTATCAGTTCCGATAACACTCTCTACGGCCTCTGCTAATGGGGTAAGGGGTTTTCCTGCTGGTCCGCCGCCTGCAAATTTGGTCAAAAAGATTGATTTCAGATGTACACTAATCTAAAATTTCCCTTTTATTACATAAGAAATATTATCTATCATAGTCGTCGGAACCGGGAGTGGGGTTGAGGGGGGGGCTTACCCTCCCCCCCTCACCTTTTTGCAGCTTAAGTTAGACCTAACCATTAGACACATAGCATCATAGAGGGTTCAGCCCCCCCCTTCTCTCGCATGAAAGAAAATTGTTCCGAAATATACCTTGAGAAGACGGAAATATTGAAATGTTAGGAGTCATACTAGCCCCCCCCCCCCCACGTATTTGAATCAATGATGGAGTCAATGCAGAACCGAGTTAATCTGAGGGCACATGTCTATTGTCTCCAAAGGTGTATGATAATACAATATACTAAATTCATCATTATTTCTGAAATGCTCCCCGCCAGAAAAAAAAGAGCAAAACCATGCATCAAAAACACAAACTTCGTAAGTTTCAAGAACTCCATATCTTAAATGCAGACAGAGTGTACCAGATTAAGGTCATATATATATATATATATATATATATATATATATATATATATATATATATATATATATATATATCACAAGTAGGATGTTTTCAAAATTCGATAAAAATAGTGACAGTTATAGGAAATATTTATTATTTGTACCCTATGGAAATTAGAAAAGGGGGGGGGGTGGACAAACTAAGGGGCACAACTCCTAAATATATTGATTACGTCATTCAGCAAATTGGCTTTGACGATGCAGAATACTCAATACGAATAACAAGTGGAATTTTCAATTTGGGCAATGGAAAAAGAAAGTGTGAGTGAATTCTTATTGGAAAATCTATCACAATTGTCACGGTAAGCGACGCACTGTACGAAATCCATCAGTTTTATTTTATCATGGACTTTCGTTATAGCATTAGGCCTATGTGTCTATGATGTTATGTAAAGGTTTCTTACATAATTCACACACGAAATAACATTTTACTTGTTATGAGTAAAGCTTTAATCAGTCTACTTTAAAATAAACTCATAGGTCATAATCTTGTTAATTTTGCTATATGAATTTTGCCGGGGGGGGGGGGGGTCGCCCCATCGAGATCCGCGCATGATACAATACAGTATAGTTTCGTTACCTGTTTTTTTTGGCACTGCGTATTGCGTCGGCAATCTCCGCCTTTCCTCTCATCTGAATATTGTGCCACTTTTTCTCAACTTCCTCTACCGAACGTTTGGTAGAGGAGGTGGCATTGATGGCATCTGTAATTTCCCCCCAGGTTTCCCTTTTTTTAACTGTCGTTACTACTGCCCCAAATTTAGACCTAAGTACGCTTTTGTTTTCATCAACCAATTTGCTTAGATATAAACATTCGTCTGTCGTCCAGTTTGGTTTCCTCTTCTTCGGTACGCTACATGTAGGACCTTCATCTTTGTTTTCTGCCATTTTCAACGCCGGTCAAAAGCAGACGATAATATCGCGTAGTGATTATCCGTATTACAAAAACCATAAACATAATAAAACATAGAAAAGCATATTAATTATTATATTTAATTTATTTTCAAATAATACAGTGACAAATCGTTGGGATTTGGCTAAAACCACATGCATAATTTGTTTACAGTAAAGTGAAAGCGGAAGTGACGTTTGACATAGCAACGATATACTTAAGCAGATTGTGATATGCTTAGCTAAGAACAACTAAGCATATTGCTTAGAAGTTTTATGCAACGTAAATTAAGCATATTGCTTAGTTGAGAATATTCTTTAGAAAGTAAAGTATAAACTTAAGAAAATTCTCAGAATTTTTATGCATACGACCCCTGGAATACAAGTTTAATTTGGCCTGTAAATATACAGTTTATTCCCAGTTAAAGAAAAAAAAATTTAAAAAAAATTCTCAAAGCACTTGTGGTCATTCTAAAATGGACTATAGGTCACCTGTAATTAATTTCTTTTGTTCTCTCTCTTCCCTAACCACCTGTGCACCATTCCCACCTAGCCAAAACTAGTCACCTGTGTAAATTTCAGAGTTTTGGCTAAGTGGGAAGACACCAACTATACATGTCCTTGTATATACATGTCCTATATTGATTGCAAGGTGTTAATCATTTCACACCTGAAGGACTTTCCGATGTGTATGGTTTACCTGTATAACTCTATTCTCTGTTATTTGCAAAGACTCACAGTTTCACACCTTTTTCTTTGATAAAAACTTCAAAGACATATTGTTGACAACACCTGCATGCAGAACAAATGTAGATATGTCACTTGTTGAGAAGCATGTCTAAGTGAAATGTTTATATATTTTCTCTGGATATCCCCCTTAAGAAAAGCTACTGAACTCACAGTTTATCATGAAAAATTCATGGAAATAACCTGAATTATGAATTTACTTTATTTTATCTAACCCTCTAAGGTAAGGGATATGCCAATATATATAGCTCAGCAGTAATTTTTGAACACATTGTCAAGCAAATCTTTTATATGAATTACCAGGGAGATAAATAACATTATTTATGTCCCTGGAATTACCATTAAAAATTATTTTACCAAAATATGTGAATAAGCCTGCAATATACAAGTCATAAGAAATGAATATTTCTATATTTACATACAGATTTTGTACATATTTCAAAAAAGAAAAACATGCACCTACAGTATTATTACTACTAATTGATTTCAATAATCATTGGGTGTACAAGCCCAAATATAGAGCTTCATTTTTCTGTTTATAACATAGGTATATGTGAATTAATATAAAAAATCATGATTATTATGTAAGGATATGACTTCATAGACAATTTAGTTTCAAGAAAAACTTTTAATTATATCAAATAAAGAGACCTGACCCACCTAGAAATAAAAATTAATATCACGTTATATATCATTCACAACAAATAAATAATATATCAATTTGAAAAATTGTAAAGAGGAAATAAAGATTGAATGAATCAAATATGTAGGCTAATTAGTCTGTGGCATTCAGTCATTATGTTACAATTGTACCCTCTGTACCTTAGTGACTTACAAGTAATCTTTAATAATTTGCCACTTTCATTTTCCAATGCTTTTACACTGTACCCTCCTTGTAACCCTTTTTCTCCTTAAAGACATTGAAGTGTACCCTAGGGTACAAAAGTATCACCCCAAAACATAGTCATAATTTCTTGCCATATATGGTTAAAGACCGTACAGGGGATGTCAGGGGCATGCACAGGGGTATACAGTGGCTTAAAGGGGATGACAGGGGCTTACAGTGGCACACGGGGGATGTGTACAGTGGCGCACAGGGGATGACAGGTAGTGTTAGCCTTCAATTGGAGGTAGTAAAAAATCTAATCCAAACTAGACATGTAATTTGTCCAATCAAAAAGAAAATCTGTAATGATATTGCATTTTAAAAAAAAAGGAAAACATTTCATAAAATGTGAAAAACTTGTTGAATTGAATTCGAGATGTACACAAATAAGACAATTCAATATTTAGAAAAGGTATACCTTTAAAACCCTGTACAATAGAACATGAACAGAATAGAGAATTTGATCCTCTCTCTCTCTTTCTCTCTCTTATATTTAATGTTTTTAAAATAATCTCTAATAAAAAACAATATCAGATGAAAACTTTTTAAGTCATTTAGAGATTCACCCTTCCAAATCTTTGTTGCCTTCCGAAATGTTTCATCATAATATCAGTAATGTTTTACTTTTCCGCCGTTTAATTCTCAACTTTCGTTTTCTATCATCTAAGTTTAATTACGACGACTTTAACTTTCATAACTGAATGGAACTTCAGGTATAATGCCCCGTTTTGCGTCTGTTCTTTTGAAATACATTCTATACATCGTTCATAAAATTATTGAGACGTATCGCGTGATTTAAAAAAGGTAGTTAGGTAGCAACGAGACGAGAGAGAGAGAGAGTAAACGTGAAATGATCCCATATTGAATACAGAAGGTTAGTATTTATTCGATAATTAGTGTTAATTTGACATTATGTTTCATTTTTGAATAGCTACTTCATCGTATAAATTAAATCAGTAGTCAATTTTCATTTGCAATCTTATCAGTTCTTTCAATTATACTGCTTATTTTTGATATTATTTTAAAAATCAATGTAAATAAAAAACGATGTCACCAAAATCATACGATGTATCTTAGGTTACCTCAATATCTAGGGTGATACTTTGTTTCCCCTTTTTGTCCGTCGTCGTAGATATAGATAAAATTGTATGCTCGCGATATTTTCTTGCGAGCACAGAGTGACATACAATTGTATACCATAAGATAGTCACCCCCAGCCAATAACAATCCGTATATTATGGATATTATGTCCCCATATTTTATTAGGCATGAATCAGTCACCCTATCTTTCCACCAAAGTTTCTCCCGATGAATCCATACTAGATTAAAAAAATCTGTATGAAACAGTGCCGAATAGTCATTCTTATGTCTAAAAACTGATTGTTATATATAGATAGAATGATGCCAATAACACTCACAAAAACAAACGCATTGTTTAAAGCATGTATCATTACTGGTTAATGTAATATTCAAGTTATGGCTCTAAGCATTTTGTATCTCAATTTTAATCATCTCTAGATACTGATTTTAGATGTTAAATCTGCTATACTTGAGGTCTGTGGAAAAAAATGTATGTACGTAAAAAGGCACAATTTCCCATGATAAAATTTTACTGCTTGTGTCTCTAGACGTTTTTATATGTTTGTGTATATCTAATTTAAATCTATTGTTTGTTCACCTGGAGAAAAAACCATGGAACTAACACAGAATATACAAGATATACACACCAGGTGTGTCCTGTACCCAGGTGCATGGCAAGGTGCTTATTCAAAATATACATGTATACTTAGCTAAAACAAACCAGTTAAGCATATTTTTCAATTGCTCATATTAAAATAAAATATGAGATCAGTTTTCAGACTTTGAATTATATGCTGGTGATAATTCATAACAATTGCAAAGTAAAAACAATATATACATGTATATATGCCAATAAGGGATGATCTTAATTACGATTTAAAACAGTTTTATTGCTTTAATTTAATTGAGTACTGAGTGGTGTACATATACTGCCACTAGCTAGCAATCAAATTATGCCAACATTTTACTAAAGAACAGTTAGATGTGATGTCACTTGTTTAACTTTAATTTAATTCCAAACATGAATCCGGGTAATACATGTATGTCCTTTTCCATTTGAATAAATATTCAATTTTATGAAAATGAATGTTGTACATAACATATAGGAAAAAAAGGTTTGCATTAGCTAAATATTGTGAATGTTTATATATATATATATATATATATATATATATATATATATATATATATATATATATATATATATATATATATATATATATATATATATATTGAAACACAATAAAATCCACAGTGGTCGGCGAGTTATAGATAAAAATTAAATAAGAAAACACGAAAAACGTTTTCTTAATTCTTAAAAAAATTCTTAAGTGCTTAAGCATATTCTTAAGTACAGAATTTGTACTTAGCAGATTGAAATTTGACTTAGCATATTGCTTAGTATGTTGCATAAAACTTCTCAACTCTTAAGTATATGCTTAGTATATACTAAAGTTAAGCATGGCATTTACTTGTCATAAGTTTTTAAGCATATACTAAAGTGAATCCAAAATGGCTGAAAGAAGGGAGAGAACATTTAAGCCAAGAGTTGATCCATTAAGATCCATGTCGGCCGCAGAATTACAGGCAAGATTTAGGTTTAATCAAGAAGGTATTGACTTTATAACAAATTTAATTTGTGATTTCATTGAGCCTCCGACAAACAGAACTTATAGTATTCCAGCACATGTGCAAGTTATGGTAACGTTGAGGTACTTTGCAACTGGACGAATGCAGCTGTGCAGTGGGGACAATTTTGGCATTCATCAATCCACTGTATCGAGAATAATTCACAGGGTGACCACTGCTCTCGTACAGCCTCGTATTGTTAGAAGGTTTATATCCTTTCCAGTACAACCAGACATGATCAGGAAGCACCAGGCTGATTTTTTTGGCATCGCACAATTTCTTGGGGTTATTGGGGCCATTGACGGCACCCATGTACGCATTCTGGCTCAATCTGAACATGAACCAGAGTATATGAATCGTAAAAACTTTCACAGCATCAATGTCCAGCTTGTTTGTGATGCAGGTCATAGAATTCTTGACTTAGTTTCAACCTGGCCTGAAGCGACACATGATGCAAGAATCCTTCGAGAAAGTGGACTTTTCCAACTATTTGAAAGACGCCTCTTGCCTGTCAAGTGTCATCTCCTTGGGGACAGTGGATACCCTGCAAAAGACTGGCTGTTGATTCCATTTTTAAATCCAGCTTATGGACCACAGTCTCGTTTTAACAGGTCTGAAAATATGTTGAAGTAGATAAATTCTAATATGTTTGCACTACACGTTATAGATAATGTCTTTCTGTTCTTAACATTACAGTAGCTAGTGACATTGTGAGTTTAACTGAACAGATTACATCAAACGATGTAATAGTATACATGTACATTTATTTCATAGTGAATTTAAACGTAACGTTCGCAACGTCAACAAAAATGACGTCATCTTATTGTTATGTTATTCCGTCAGTGCGAGAACAAAAATAACGTTATAGTTACTAAGTTTTAGACACGAAGGTATTTATCTTGAAATATGATTATCTTGTTTTACACATTACTGATAAAATCGCATACTCCTACAGCTTTAAGCAGACATGTAAGTTTTTTTGCCAGCTTACCTTAATATATCAATGGACTTTACATCCCGATTGATTTATTATTGTCTCAATTTTCTCAAAACTCTCCAATCCCCATTACAAATAAAAAGATGAATAAATGTATTTGAAATAACGAACCCGACAGTTTAAATTGCAAGTGTATATGCTACTATTAACGGATCCGCCACCCGGGTTCGATTTTCTTTAGAGTCCCGGCGTATCCCTCCCCCCCCCCTCCTCCTCCAACACAGATTCAGTAAAGAGCTTCCACCAATATCAGAATAGTAAAGATACCGAAATAGGCATCGGACCCCCCCCCCACCCCTCCGAAAACATAACACCCCCCCCCCCCCCCCCCCCCACCCACATGCACACACACCTCGAGAAAATTCTTATGTTTTCATTATTTAATATAATATTAATGCATCAAATATAACGTAAAAACCATTTGACCTCTCTTTCATGATATTGAATTAATTAATTAAGGTCGCACAAATGCACTAGAACAATTGTGGAAAGAACCATCGGGCAACTGAAGAGACGATTTCACATCCTCCATGGGGAAATTCGACAGAGCCCTGACCGAGTCAGCCAAATCATCACAGCATGTGGAATTCTTCACAATATTGCGAAGATGTTTAACATCCCCCTACCACAGGAGCACGGAGATGAAGACGACAGTGACGATGGACCTGACGACAATGACAATGCAGACCACTTAGTTGGAGACTTCCAAACTGCTGATGGTCGCGCATACAGAAACCATATTGTCGCAACCCATTTCACTTGAATGACAAATGAGGTATGTACATGTAAATAATTTTAAATTTTTTTCTTTCATATTAAATATTTGCAATCTCCTCTATTAATTAAGAAAACCGAATTTAATTCATGGCTCCACTGAAACTGACAGGACTGGAATATTTATACTTGATCAAATGAAAACGTGTTACTCATATTGTTTAATCATATTCTTCGTAACTGAAAGCTGCATTTCTATAACACCGGTAAATGCTTTTTTTGCTCTGTTGGAAACCACATGGAATTAATGGGCCGGAAAGTAATGAATGTAATTGAAAATAGTTTTATTCAATACTTTTAAATGCGTTTGAATTTATTGTACAACTTAAAGAAGGTTTATACATTATGTACCTAAAATATTAAACACGAAACACAACGAAACATTCTTTCTTTTAAAAACATCAATTAAATTTTGCATATAGCTTTATATATAACATTAAAACTGTTAACAACACGAATGTTCACTTTCAATTATCGTAGAAAACTTTAAACTTCATATTCAACATATACAATACATAATTTCTTAATATACAATAAAATAAAATAAATATTTTAAAATACTATGTAATTTATATTTAATTTAGATCATGTAATGTATCCACCAAATTCATCACTCTGAGTCGTTCTGTAGCCTCTCTATCTGGAGTTTGACAAGGGTATTTCTAAGCGTGAAATTTTCTATTTCCAGTTCTAATTTTCTCTTCTGTAGGTCACCCATACAGGAATCGATGCTGCAGCTACATGTATTGCACTTCCGTGCAGGGAGGGTAACCAAATTAATCTGCCCGTCACCGCTTTCATTGGTGCTTAATATTTGGAGATCTTGGACCACTGCACTAGGCCGCTGTTCAACTGTTCTCGTGCTGCATAGCAATAATAAATTTGTATTGATTTTCTTTCTTTAAAAGTTATTGATTTTATATTTAATGGATTTAAGGGATGCTTTAAAATCATTTCAACCCAACGGCAACGTACCCCTTATTCACAAGTCGTGAAATTTAGCATATACCCGGTATTATAGATCAAACATACGCTATATTTGCTGTATTGTGTTCATTGTCAAGCATTAGGAAGGTTGTATCGACTGCACCAGGTATTCCAGATATGCTGATGTTATCAGTTCCGATAACACTCTCTACGGCCTCTGCTAATGGGGTAAGGGGTTTTCCTGCTGGTCCGCCGCCTGCAAATTTGGTCAAAAAGATTGATTTCAGATGTACACTAATCTAAAATTTCCCTTTTATTACATAAGAAATATTATCTATCATAGTCGTCGGAACCGGGGGTGGGGGTGGGGGGGGGGCCTTACCCTCCCCCCTCACCTTTTTGCAGCTTAAGTTAGACCTAACCATTAGACACATAGCATCATAGAGGGTTCAGCCCCCCCCCCTTCTCTCGCATGAAAGAAAATTGTTCCGAAATATACCTTGAGAAGACGGAAATATTGAAATGTTAGGAGTCATACTAGCCCCCCCCCCCCCCACGTATTTGAATCAATGATGGAGTCAATGCAGAACCGAGTTAATCTGAGGGCACATGTCTATTGTCTCCAAAGGTGTATGATAATACAATATACTAAATTCATCATTATTTCTGAAATGCTCCCCGCCAGAAAAAAAAAGAGCAAAACCATTCATCAAAAACACAAACTTCGTAAGTTTCAAGAACTCCATATCTTAAATGCAGACAGAGTGTACCAGATTAAGGTCATATATATATATATATATATATATATATATATATATATATATATATATATATATATATATATATATATATATATATATCACAAGTAGGATGTTTTCAAAATTCGATAAAAGTAGTGACAGTTATAGGAAATATTTAATATTTGTACCCTATGGAAATTAGAAAAGGGGGGGGGGGGTGGACAAACTAAGGGGCACAACTCCTAAATATATTGATTACGTCATTCAGCAAATTGGCTATGACGATGCAGAATACTCAATACGAATAACAAGTGGAATTTTCAATTTGGGCAATGGAAAAAGAAAGTGTGAGTGAATTCTTATTGGAAAATCTATCACAATTGTCACGGTAAGCGACGCACTGTACGAAATCCATCAGTTTTATTTTATCATGGACATTCGTTATATCATTAGGCCTATGTGTCTATGATGTTATGTAAAGGTTTCTTACATAATTCACATACGAAATAACATTTTACTTGTTATGAGTAAAGCTTTAATCAGTCTACTTTAAAATAAACTCATAGGTCATAATCTTGTTAATTTTGCTATATGAATTTTGCCGGGGGGGGGGGGGGTCGCCCCATCGAGATCCGCGTATGTTACAATACAGTATAGTTTCGTTACCTGTTTTTTTGGCACTGCGTCTTGCGTCGGCAATCTCCGCCTTTCCTCTCATCTGAATGAGTGACGGTGGCATTGATGGCATCTGTAATTTCCCCCCAGGTTTCCCTTTTTTAACTGTCGTTACCCCTGCCCCAAATTTAGACCTAAGTACGCTTTTGTTTTCATCAACCAATTTGCTTAGATATAAACATTCGTCTGTCGTCCAGTTTGGTTTCCTCTTCTTCGGTACGCTACATGTAGGACCTTCATCTTTGTGTTCTGCCATTTTCAACGCTGGTCAAAAGCAGACGATAATATCGCGTAGTGATTATCCGTATTACAAAAACCATAAACATAATAAAACATAGAAAAACATATTAATTATTATATTTAATTTATTTTCAAATAATACAGTGACAAATTGTTGGGAATTGGCTAAAACCACATGCATAATTTGTGTACAGTAAAGTGAAAGCGGAAGTGACGTTTGACATAGAAACGATATACTTAAGCAGATTGTGATATGCTTAGCTAAGAACAACTAAGCATATTGCTTAGAAGTTTATGCAACGTAAATTAAGCATATTGCTTAGTTGAGAATATTCTTTAGAAAGTTAAGCATAAACTTAAGAAAATTCTTAGAATTTTTATGCATACGACCCCTGGAATACAAGTTTAATTTGGCCTGTAAATATACAGTTTATTCCCAGTTAAAGAAAAAAAATAAAAAAAAAATTCTCAAAGCACTTGTGGTCATTCTAAAATGGACTATAGGTCACCCGTAATTAATTTCTTTTGTTCTCTCTCTTCCCTAAGCACCTGTGCACCATTCCCACCTAGCCAAAACCAGTCACCTGTGTAAATTTCAGAATTTTGGCTAAGTGGGAAGACACCAACTATACATGTCCTTGTATATACATGTCCTATATTGATTGCAAGGTGTTAATCATTTCACACCTGAAGGACTTTCCGATGTGTATGGTTTACCTGTATAACTCTATTCTCTGTTATTTGCAAAGACTCACAGTTTCACACCTTTTTCTTTCATAAAACCTTCAAAGACATATTGTTGACAACACCTGCATGCAGAATAAATGTAGATATGTCACTTGTTGAGAAGCAGCTCTAGGTGAAATGTTTATATATTTTCTCTGAATATCCCCCTTAAGAAAAGCTACTGAACTCACAGTTTATCATGAAAAATTCATGGAAATAACCTGAATTATGAATTTACTTTATTTTATCTAACCCTCTAAGGTAAGGGATATGCCAATATATATAGCTCAGCAGTAATTTTTGAACACATTGTCAAGCAAATCTTTTATATGAATTACCAGGGAGATAAATAACATTATTTATGTCCCTGGAATTACCATTAAAAATTATTTTACCAAAATATGTGAATAAGCCTGCAATATACAAGTCATAAGAAATGAATATTTCTGTATTTACATACAGATTTTGTACATATTTCAAAAAAGAAAAACATGCACCTACAGTATTATTACTACTAATTGATTTCAATAATCATTGGGTGTACAAGCCCAAATATAGAGCTTCATTTTTCTGTTTATAACATAGGTATATGTGAATTAATATAAAAAATCATGATTATTATGTAAGGATATGACTTCATAGACAATTTAGTTTCAAGAAAAACTTTTAATTATATCAAATAAAGAGACCTGACCCACCTAGAAATAAAAATTAATATCACGTTATATATCATTCACAACAAATAAATAATATATCAATTTGAAAAATTGTAAAGAGGAAATAAAGATTGAATGAATCAAATATGTAGGCTAATTAGTCTGTGGCATTCAGTCATTATGTTACAATTGTACCCTCTGTACCTTAGTGACTTACAAGTAATCTTTAATAATTTGCCACTTTCATTTTCCAATGCTTTTACACTGTACCCTCCTTGTAACCCTTTTTCTCCTTAAAGACATTGAAGTGTACCCTAGGGTACAAAAGTATCACCCCAAAACATAGTCATAATTTCTTGCCATATATGGTTAAAGACCGTACAGGGGATGTCAGGGGCATGCACAGGGGTATACAGTGGCTTAAAGGGGATGACAGGGGCTTACAGTGGCACACGGGGGATGTGTACAGTGGCGCACAGGGGATGACAGGTAGTGTTAGCCTTCAATTGGAGGTAGTAAAAAATCTAATCCAAACTAGACATGTAATTTGTCCAATCAAAAAGAAAATCTGTAATGATATTGCATTTTAAAAAAAAAGGAAAACATTTCATAAAATGTGAAAAACTTGTTGAATTGAATTCGAGATGTACACAAATAAGACAATTCAATATTTAGAAAAGGTATACCTTTAAAACCCTGTACAATAGAACATGAACAGAATAGAGAATTTGATCCTCTCTCTCTCTTTCTCTCTCTTATATTTAATGTTTTTAAAATAATCTCTAATAAAAAACAATATCAGATGAAAACTTTTTAAGTCATTTAGAGATTCACCCTTCCAAATCTTTGTTGCCTTCCGAAATGTTTCATCATAATATCAGTAATGTTTTACTTTTCCGCCGTTTAATTCTCAACTTTCGTTTTCTATCATCTAAGTTTAATTACGACGACTTTAACTTTCATAACTGAATGGAACTTCAGGTATAATGCCCCGTTTTGCGTCTGTTCTTTTGAAATACATTCTATACATCGTTCATAAAATTATTGAGACGTATCGCGTGATTTAAAAAAGGTAGTTAGGTAGCAACGAGACGAGAGAGAGAGAGAGTAAACGTGAAATGATCCCATATTGAATACAGAAGGTTAGTATTTATTCGATAATTAGTGTTAATTTGACATTATGTTTCATTTTTGAATAGCTACTTCATCGTATAAATTAAATCAGTAGTCAATTTTCATTTGCAATCTTATCAGTTCTTTCAATTATACTGCTTATTTTTGATATTATTTTAAAAATCAATGTAAATAAAAAACGATGTCACCAAAATCATACGATGTATCTTAGGTTACCTCAATATCTAGGGTGATACTTTGTTCCCCCTTTTTGTCCGTCGTCGTAGATATAGATAAACGCGATATTTTCTTGCGAGCACAGAGTGACATACAATTGTATACCATAAGATAGTCACCCCCAGCCAATAACAATCCGTATATTATGGATATTATGTCCCCATATTTTATTAGGCATGAATCAGTCACCCTATCTTTCCACCAAAGTTTCTCCCGATGAATCCATACTAGATTAAAAAAATCTGTATGAAACAGTGCCGAATAGTCATTCTTATGTCTAAAAACTGATTGTTATATATAGATAGAATGATGCCAATAACACTCACAAAAACAAACGCATTGTTTAAAGCATGTATCATTACTGGTTATATAATGTAAAGCAAGGTAAAGGCCCCCTCTACCTTTCGAATCATGTAATTATAAACAGAACTAGATGATATCCCGCGCAAGCGCGGAAATTAATAATTTATACATTAACATGATACAAAATGCTTCATGCACATGTACCAAATGTACATGGTCTTTATTCTTTTTGTTGCAATCGCGTTAATAGTGCATCGTATCTCTTTAGTTTTTGTTCTTTAGGTCAGGTCTCACTATAGCTATTATCACTGTCATAAATAAGAATTTCAGACAAAAGACTGTCACCCTCATCCCATCAAACACTCATGTTTTATGCCTGAATATTTTCATGGTTCACAGATTAATGTATAAGGTTTACTTTAAATCTGCAGTTGTATAAAAATGTATATAAAACATTTACAAACGTTAGAATACACGTATTTATTTGCATATCTTAAACCAAAGTTGTCAAATCCAAGGTAACTGCCCGATGATTAACTTTTCCTACAATTTCCGCCATGAAGTTAATTAGTCAACCCACGTTATTGGTTACCCCATTCTGAAAATTTCTCTCCATAAAAACTAAAATCGTGCATTCAAGAAACGAATTGGCTCATTTTATGTATTTAACTTTTGTAATATCTTAAGTTTTTTGTATACCCTAAATAAGTTCACTGTAAATATATTCACTGTATGCGTAATCATTCAGTTTTATATCATTGCGAGCATAAATTTTTATGGAAATTTGCCACTGACTTTGATCCGCCAATTGTGAAAGCGTGTCTACCAGCTAACTCTCATTTTTGCTATTTCGAGCTTGGTTATTTAACATGGTTATTTAACATGAAAGTAGGTTTTTAATTTATTCCTCATTAATTACTTATCAGGTTATATTCATTTATAGTTTACGGAGATAAACTCACATGTGTTGAACTACTACAGGTGTTAGCAGTTACCCTGTTAAAGGCATTTTGTAGTTTGTTGGCAAAATGTCTTAATTTATACAATGTATATGAAAACGCATCAAAGTTAGATACTAGTTAAAACCCCTTAGAGTAAACCTGCTAGGTTTGTGAAGCAACATATCCTCTTCACCCAGCTCATTCTGCGTTATCATAAAATGGTTGAATTACCATTAATGATTTATCAGATGGTTACTATATAGTCTGATGACTGTCAAGGCCCACAGGGCAATTGTTGTTTTCAAAACTTAAAACAACTTCAACTTTTTATTTGAGTTACATGTAATAGTTAAATTTCCCTTCTAAAAAATTTAATACAAATATCGTTTGTCGGGTTTTTTTTTCAGAATATATGAAAACAATATCATGGCCATGGACCCTGAGTACAGCCTTCAGGATGTGTTACGGTGTCATCTCTGTGAGACCCCGGGCCCCCCTATGTACTGTGTCATTTGTAACAAATATCTGTGTAAAGCCTGTGAGGGGGAACATCTCTCTGATCTATCCAATGAACACAAAGTGGTGCCATTTGAAAAGAGGAGATTTATTCCCAAGTGTCTAAAACATTCCTCAAAAATGTGCATACATTACTGTGAACAATGTGACATTCCTATTTGTGCAACATGTGCTTCCAATGAAGAACACCACGGCCATACATTCATTGAAATAACTAAATCCATGGGCAACAAAAAAGAAATTATTCAAAGAGATTTACGTGAACTCGAGAAATCAATTTATCCTAAATACCAAGAGATTGCATCAATGATCCCAGTTCAGAAATCTGCTCTGAATGAAAACTCCCAGAAATTAACGACAACTATCAGCAAACAAGGACTAATCTGGCACAGAGAAATAGACATCATTATACAGAAACTGAAATCTGACCTTTATGAAATGGACTCCAAACACCTGACAGTCTTAAATAAACAGGAAGATGAAATCAAACGCACCATTTCTGAAATCACACACAGCATTGCTGATCTGAAGAAGTTACTGGACTTTAATAATGTCAGCCGTATCTCTGCCTACAAATCCAGGAATGCTGAAT
Organism: Magallana hongkongensis; assembly: GCA_015776775.1. Classification (NCBI taxonomy): domain Eukaryota; kingdom Metazoa; phylum Mollusca; class Bivalvia; order Ostreida; family Ostreidae; genus Magallana; species Magallana hongkongensis. The sequence continues at coordinate 14,417,259 of CM027470.1, forward strand.
TCAGAAGATTGCCTCCTAAACTCACAGTGTCCTTACCAAGTTTTACCCCTCAGAAGATCAACAAAGTACAGATTCATCAACAGTTTGGTTCTCTGTCAGTGTTATCTATCAAAACAGAAGAACATGGATACACAACGAATTCTCCTGGTGCTGAGTCCTCTCCCTCGGACAAACCGCCCATTGATTTATCACGGATCATCACAGATATAAAAACCGAGTGTTCAGGATTACGCAGTTTGTCCTGTCGGAGTGATGAAGAAATCTGGATGTGTGGTCAGGACAAAATTATGAGACTCTACAACCTCGAAGGGGAACTAGTGAAATCATTCCTAACCAAGTCAGGTAACAGGCCAGAAGACATAGCAGTGACAAGGAGTGGGGATCTAGTTTATACTGATTACGTTGATAGAACTGTTAACTTATTGAAGAATACACAGATACAGACAATGATCAGACTACGGGGGTGGAGACCTTGCAGTGTCTGTATCACCTCCTCTGGCAAACTCCTGGTTGCCATGGACAGTAATGATGATAAACAATCAAAAGTTGTGTGTTACTCTGGCTCCACCGAAAAACAAAGTATTCAGTACGATGACAAAGGACAACCTCTCTATATATCTGGTTTAGTAAAATACATCAGTGAGAACAAGAATCTAGATATCTGTGTGTCAGACAATAGAGCCCATGCAGTAGTGGTGGTAAATCAGGCCGGGAAACTTCGGTTTACATACTCTGGTCTTCCCTTTACAACCAAGGGATCATTTAATCCATACGGCATCACAACAGACAGCCAATGCCGGATCCTGATAGTTGATTTAAGTGAGTTGCACATCCATATCCTGGATCAGGACGGACAATGCCTTCGCTACTTTGACATCTGTCATTTACAGGAACCACGGGGTTTATGTGTGGACACCCAAGACAACCTCTTTGTGGCTGAGCACTACACAGGTAACGTGATGAAAATACAATACATGTAACTTGTATTTCACCACTGTAACACTTCAATGTGTCTATTGATTATAAGTACTATGAAATGAAAGCATTAACGTTTTACAATTAGTGTTGCTTTTTAGCTCACCTGAACCAAAGGCTCAGGAAGCATCTTCAGATAGTGTAGATTCAAGTTTGTTTAAATCATGGTCCCCGAGGGTAGGGTGGGGCCACAATAGGGGGATCATGTTTTAATTAGGAATATATAGAGAAAATCTTTAAAAATCTTCTTCTCAAATACTATTTGACCAGAAAAGCTCAAATTAAAATGGAAGCATCCTCAGGTAGTGTAGATTCAAGTTTGTTCAAATCATGATCCCCGGGGGTAGGGTGGGGCCACAATTGGGGGATCAAGTTTTACTTAGGAATATATAGAGAAAATCTTTAAAAATCTTCTTCTCAAAAACTATTTGGCCAAGAAAGCTCAAATTGGCGTGTAACCATCTTCAGATAATGTAGATTCAATTTTGTTCAAATCATGGTCCCTGGGGGTAGGACGGGGCCACAATGGGAGATACATTTTTATATAGAGAGAAAATCTTTAAAAGTCTTCTTGTCGAAACTATTAGGCCAGGAAAGCCCAAATTTGAGTGAAGGCATCCCCAGATCTTATAGATTCAAGTTTGTTTAAATAATAGTCCAGGGGTAGGGTGAGGCCACAATGGGGGATGAGTTTTTAATTAGGAATATATAGGAAAAATCTTTCAAAATCTTCTTTTTAAAGACTATTTGGCCAGAAAAGCTTTAACTTTTTAACTCAGGTAGTGTAAATTCAAGTTTGCAAAATCACAGTCCCTAGTGGTAGGGCGGGACCGTAATGGCGGTTTGAATTTTTACATAGGAATATATAGAGAAAATCTTAAAAAATATTCTGGGAAAGTTTTTGGTCCAAAACTCAGTACTTTGTGTGAAAGCACAGGTTATGAGATAAAAGGTAGATTTAAGTTTGATGAAATCATGATTCCCTAGAGAATAGTGGGGCCACGAAATTATGGGGGGGGGGGTATATAAGAATAGAGGAAAATCTTCTTACAGGTACAACAACAAAAGGGGCTTGGTATTTACTAAAAAATAAGAGGTGGATAAAAATTGGCAGATTTTCAATTTTTTTTAGCAAGATCTACTGTATTCAGTTGTCAAGATATTTTGATACTGTAATGCTAATTTGATTAGAATTAAGGCAATTGTTGCTCAGGTGAGCGATGTGGCCCCTTGTTTATATTGACACTGAAAATAGTTTTATTTATCGCATGTCAACAAACTGATTGTGTACGAAATATGTAAATTATCATAAACAATACTAATTACTTACAACATGAATTTTTCTTTGCATTTGTAGTCAACAAATTGATTGTTTATGGTTTTAGATTTATGTATGGAACAGACATTTTACACAGACTGTATGAATAAAAACTGCATATATTTCGAACTTCAGAATGGAGTATTTAACATGTAATGTAAACAAAATGTTTTCAAAAAAGTGTAAAACTATATTAGGAGATATATGTCTTTTTTTTTTATTAGTTTTTGGAATATGATAAATTATCCATTAAGAAACTGCACAGTGGCTTGTGTTTATACTACTAGTATATGTGTTGACTCTATTTATGATCTAGAATCATAAACCAATAAAGAAATATAGTTATAATTGTTAGGGAGACACGTGGTGACAATGACAATGAACTTTATTCTCATAACTGAATTTACAGTGTAGAGAAAAAACATATGTACAGTATGTACAAACTACAATATATATATTAAATGAAAATCAATGGTACAGTTTATAATTTAAACCTTTTGGAGAATTATGTACCTCACTATACCATGATTGCTTAAATTGGTCTAATAAAATATTGTATACTTTAGATTTTAACCAGGGTATGTTTATTGTGTTTTGATACCATATATATGTCAATCCACATTGATTTAAAGTTTTCTTAATGGCTTCGCACCATGGGTTATTAAAATTCTTCAATACATTAAAAAGTTTTGCTGACAATTTTTAGTTCTGGAAATTGACTAGTTTACCCCAGAAGGAAATCATTCTTACTTTAACATGAATTGTTAAGGGGTATCTTCCAAGTTCCCCATATACCATAAAGTTTGGAGTTGAGGTTCTCAAGTTCAATATATGTTTACAAAATTTTAAATGTAATTTTTCAAGGAGATTAGTGTTATGAAAACCCCAAACTTCGCATCCATATAATAATATTGGTTTGATAATTTTATCGAACATGTCTACTTTACAATCAATTGTTAGATTATGGGTTCTGCACTTCCCAATAACACCATACATTGCTTTAGTAGCTTTATCAAACAGTTCTTTTACATTAAGATTAAAAGAGTTGCTTTTACAAAAAGTAACACCTAGGTATTTAAAGTTGTTAACAATTTCTAATTGGGAACCTTCAAAAGTAAAACAGTTGGTTTGTTTACCTCTACCAAACATTACAACTTTAGTTTTTGTACTGTTAACCTTAAGACGCCACTCTTTACAATATCTAGAAAAAACATTGAGTAAGTGTTGAAAATCTTCTGGATTTTCTGACAATAAGATGGTATCATCTGCATACAATAAGACAAAAAGGTTTAAATAAATATTAAGATCTTTCTTAATGTTATCAGACAAGCGTGACAAACCTCTGACATTGTTTGTATAAAGATACTCCTCAAGATCATTAAATATAGTGAAAACTAGAGACGAGCTCGTTGCAAGCAACGATTAGGTTTTCCGTCGTAGGTGCGTCATACTTGTGACGTATTACAAAAAATTGATAGCTGACCATCGTACAATATTAGATGTGTAAACACTGAGAAACAAAGTATTATATTTCTGTGACCGTGTATATTTTACGGTGATAGAGAATTCGTCTGGATCTGCATCGGTCGTGTGCAGTACGAACCGGGTGAGGGAATGTTGGGGTAAAGTGTATAAGGTAAAAGGTTGGGGCCCGCTGTGGGCCGTAAGCTAAAACGAAGGGTAGGTTTGCCGTATTCCCGAAGGTCCACCAGTATACAGTTCCAGAGAAATAAACAGGCAATTGATGCAGGATTCCACATTATTGGACGAGACTCAACGATGGCAACATTATAACAATTTAACAGACAGACATGTTACAAACAAGTCGGATATGGCCAGAAGTGGCCTCCGGACTCAAGACTCTAGGAGAGTCGGACGTGGCCGAGGCTGGCCGTTGTATTCCAGACTGCGCATTGACAATTGTACATAACTATTTATAAGAATCTTAACAATGAGAATAAATTGCAATTAACAGGTAATGATATAAGTAAGCTGAGTGAAAGGTTCACAGATATGAAATAATTAAATAAACTCAATGAGTCTTTGATGTCCAAGAAATGAAAATCTGATAATTGCACAATGTTGTTTTAAGAGATTAACAGTCCTTGAGACATGACACTCTGTCTCTATAAAGTCTAATAAGTGTCAATCACTAAATAAAAAAAAGTTACTATGTAAGAAATAAACTGTGAGAAAAAATTACGAAACAGATGTTGAATTTTACAAGTAAAGTAAAAAAAAAATTATAATTGAACAGTGCATTTTGCACGATGATACTACATGTTTATAAGCAAATACAGATCTTAACACGTTGTCTCTAGTTTGATTCGCCGCATTTTATTCACAGAGTGGGACTGTGGTTATGCCCGGTACGATGGTAAAAAGACCACTGGCAAACGTTTTACACGCGTTTTTATCGAACGCAAGCGCCAATGAATCTATTAGTATATATGCGGAGATCCTGGAAATTTTACAAGGGGTTTTGAGGAATAATTTTGTATTTCGAGGAGGGGAAACATGCGCGGATCAGAAAATTTTTCCGGGGTGGGGGTTGAAAAGTCAGACGGTTATTTGAGTTTGCCAAGGGATGTCCGAGGCATATTTGGTAAGTTTATAATGTACACGTAATTGAAAGAAATTTCGCTGAGAGGGGGGGGGGGGGGTCTGGAACCGTTCCCCTTCTAGATCCGCGAACGGAGAAGACCAATGCCGGTAATTTTACTGTAATTTTAACCATTTTTATTTAATTATTCATGTTCATAATTATCAGAAAACCAATATTACCTTTCAAAGCAGTTAAAACTTAAAACTTAAGAAACGAACCATTTAGTCTCGGTGAGTATTGCGTCCGCGTACGAAAATAATGGCAATTTTCAAGAAATTCGGATGGATGATCTGTGTCCTAGGTCGTCCATCCGATTCTTTTTCTGACTAAAAGCTACAGACCTGCAGTTAGAGATTTTCAAACTCTTATTGATTATGTCAATTTGTTTGTCTCAAAGAATCATTTTTTAAATCAATAAAGTTTTACCTTAAAAAAAAGAAAGAAATCGGGCACAATTTTCAATGTTAGCATTTTACAATTTTATGGTCTAATAAAATTTCAAGAAACAACTCTTCATTGCTTTATCCGAAATATTGCATGAAAAAAATTTACATCGCATTTTTTAAATTACAAAAGGATATTCAAAATGAACTTGGATTAACCGCTAACAAACAGGCATAAAGAGAGACTGAGAACCAATTTCTTCTCTTTTTTTTTTACATCAAAAGAAATTCAAAAATAAATCAAAATATATATTTTTTCTTTGTATGCGTTAATGAAAATGTAGATCAGCAAGGGGTTCTTTTTCGTGCAAGCACCTACTTAACAGATTGTTACACGGGTCTACAACGATGACAAATATCGAAAAGGCCATATTGTGGGTGAAGGATGAATGTGTAGTTTGTTTTTTAAGTTTATTTTTGATACATGTAATTATATTTATCTGGATCGGTTATGTTTGTTTTGATTATTAAAGAGGGGAATAAAGAAATGAGTAATTTCCAAGCACGTAGCATCGTTTTTGAAAGTGGGGGGGGGGGGGGGGCAAACTCATCCAACAAATCTTGACAAGCAAAAAAAGAAAAAAAAATTGAATTTTCCAAAATTTCACTCATAATTTCATGATTTTCATACCATTTTTTTACTTGCTACCAAAATGGGGGGGGGGGGGGCAACTCCATGATAATTCAATTTTTTAAATGTAAATTTTATAAAAATAGTTGCTTCGAGAAAAAGTGGGGAAAGGACATCTTTATGTCATATAACATGTGAAACTGATTTCATTCCACCCACAAGCTTGAAATAATGAAATAATTTTAATGAAAACAATATAATTAGACGTCATAAATCCCATATCAAACGCCATATAACCACTTGATTCTGCGCGTCTTTTTAATGAATTTATAAACAGCGGCAAATTCTAAAATGTATTTTTAAAGGTAATGTTAGCTGCAAGTCTGTAGACCTTGTATAGAAAATTTCAGATGGTAGTCAATGTTTCCGGGATACAGACAGAGCGGTACATATATGCAGCTAAGGTAACTAAGAATGATCCCAATAAAATACTTTGTTGAGTAATGCAAGCTTTTAAGAAAGCAATACTTACACCCCTGCGAATGTTATTGTCATTTAAATTTTAGATCACGTGGTTTTATTTGACCCTTTCAGTTTCGCAGTAAAAATCGTGCCTCGTGATTATAGTCTATTTTAGAGAAACTAGGTACTTGTAGTCAAATATAAAATCTAGAGGTTTATTGATTTAAAACTTTATCTTCATTAATTGGTGATAAAATGTGTTCTAGAAATAAATGTGACAATACAAAAAATAGTTTTTTTTTCTGCTGTTGCGACAATTAACATGCATTGTAGAGGTCCCCCCTAAGAATTATTTTTCGATCCGCGCCTGACCTAGTAATAACATCAATAGTGATACAGACTGTACTATTTTATGCAGAATGTTCCTTGAAAATGACTCGATATACTAAGTTTTTTATGCAAAACATTCACCCATTATTTTTTCTAAAAACATGATATAGCACATCACAAGCATCAAACATGGCTATGATTTTATTAAGCAACCCAGTGTGTATTTTATAGACCACTATACACGTGGTTGAACACGAACGATAACTCTGTTCTGAATTTCATCGTTTAATTAAAAAAACCGCTGGATGGTGAAATAAGACATTCATCTTAAAAGATGTTGATGTTTTAACATAAATCAAAGTAGGATATGATATGAAAATCGACCAGTACTTACGTATTTTGAGAATATTATCCTTCCGCTCGAAATTTCACAGGAACTGAACAAATCTCGGTGAAGTCTCGTGAACTTTCATTCGAGCACCTCTGGATTTATTACATACTTAGCAACGATAAAGAAAACATTCCGAACACATTCGCAGGGGTGACTTATATTTGTTTAAAATATAACACCCAAATACTTCGTCTTACATTCGCTATTTGTAGAACAAGCAGAACCAGTATCAGTCTGACCGGCCTCATCATATACATTGTTGGAATTTTATTGTCCTAGCATTGCAATGCTCTGCATGTACACAATTTCTTTTAAAATTTAAACACTTAAAGTGTTCATCTATATGGCTACACATAACCTACACACGTGATTCAAAATAACCCAGACGGAAAACGGTAAAGAATTCAGTCATTGAGTCTACGTTTTATAGAACTTGTAAGAAAACACAATGCGGGTCTGAATGTTTGTTGATATGTCAATCTATCAATATACAGTTTGTTAATTATTTTCGATTGCTAAGGCTACAGCGTATTTGATGAACATTGAACAACATTTTTTCCATGCCACTTTTTTCCATGGAAGATAGCGAATTCAAGTATAAAGCATTTATAAAATCTATTTGATTACCTCTTTAGAATTGTGTATGGAATAAATAATTTATAAGTTGCTGCTGAAGGTTGTTTGGTATTTTCGTTTGTAGATGCTTTGCAAGTAAAAAACCTGAAACGCGGGGCAAGTCATATTTAATATCCCTAATAACCGGAACTTAAAACTAGCGGCTTTGGATTCAAATATTATCGTATACAAATATTAAGTTCACTTTTTAAAATCATCTCCACGATGATAATCATTTTAAATCCATCGCAAATCAGTATTTTTTTTTTTTTTTGCTTTTAAAGAATTGTTCTATCGGGAGCAATCCCGCGTTCGTTTAAATTGTCATGTCAGTAATCATAGGATGAATGACCATCTTTAAGTTCTCCTTAAAGATAGCTTAAAGATGCTTAAAGGTAGCTTAAAGACGATCTTTAAGCCACCTTTAAACTATATGTGTTGCTTAAAGATGGCTTAAAGAAAGCGTAAAGATGGCTTAAAGGCAGCTTAAAGACTATCTTTAAGCCACCTTTAAGCCACCTTGGAGGACAACTTAAAGGTCCTTAATGTCCAAACTTCTTTAAGCCACCTTTAAGCTACCTTTAAGCCACCTTTAAGCCATTAAAAAATCGTTAAATTCAATATTGTGCGTAATTTACCAACAAAATATATTAACTATAAGATAATGATAGAAAAGGTATTAAAAGCGGTTTTGTTCTAGGAAATAAAATGAAAAAAAAAAAAAACAATCAAAACGCCCAAGATGAGGATCGAACCCGGGACCCTTCGTCTACCATCATCACCTCTCTTCCTCTGCGCCACGGCAACTCCCATATTTGCGGAGGTTTTTATATCCTATATAGCAGTGGATATTGAATCAATGTATTCAATGTGTATTTTTTACTTGAAAAGATTTTGACTTCCATTCAAATTGTAACTATCAATCATATCTAATTTATGAATTACATGCATGCATATATTTAAAATGAAATACGGAACTTGATCTTCAGTGAAAAAAAAATATTATACCTTAATGGAAACCGTTAGGCTTACTTAGTAAATAAATTTAAACCGAGTAGATAAACGTTCATCTAATTCATAGCTAAATGAAATGCAAGGATGAAGATGAAATCATTTCTTTTATTAAATGCATTGAAACTATTAGGGTATTAGTTCTACGCAATTTTCCCGGTTTTCATGATCACGGCGCCGTTCCAGTATGTTTAAACATTTAATTGTATACATGATTTTTAGACTATCAATTCTATAATTACCAATTACGGGCTAGGTATTTACTGCATGTGTCAATTGCAAATGATGTATACATATACTTGTACATACAATTGTATGATGTACCAGGCTGGGTATGTGACATATTTACTATAAACAATTAACCTCTATTTATGATCACCGGTACAGGAATTAATAAGCCTCTAGATTTTACTCTTACATACATGTATCTTTAATTTGTAGACGTAACATTTTTAAATCCCAGAGTTAGGAAATAATACTTTGAAAATAAATTACAAATGTAAATAAACTTTTATTCACTAGACTTATCGAATACACGTACATGCTAAGATTTCAACGCCTTTAGAAACCCTGACTTGCACCTGGACACACGACACACCTGTTGTGTATATCTTGTATATTCTGTGTTAGTTCCAGGGGTTTTCTTAAGTTGGACAAACAATAGCCTCTAATTAGATATACACAAACGTGCACCTGGGCACACGACACAACTGTTGTGTATATCTTGTATATTCTGTGTTAGTTCCAGGGGTTTTCTTAAGTTGGACAAACAATAGACTCTAATTAGATATACACAAACGAACAAAACTATGTCTAGACAAACAAAGCAGTAATATCCTGCCCGATATAACAAAGACAGTTGAGAGTCTTTTCATCTTTAACATGTATCTAGCAGATCTAGAATTAGACCTAGAAATAATTAAAATTGAAAAAATACATACCTTCAACCGATTAATGAATTAAATCATGCATTTTTGGTTCATTATCTTTATTTTGTTTAATAACCGGATGAACTAAGAGAGAGAGAGAGAGAGAGAGAGAGAGAGAGAGAGAGAGAGAGAGAGAGAGAGAGAGAGAGAGATTTCACCGATTAATTTATAATAGGAAACAAACATACTTAAATATAATTTTATGCACAAATTTAGATACAGAGACTGCACTCACCCCTACAATAATTTTGAAACCAAAAAAAAGCATAAAGAATTTTATAACGGCAATCTGTGTCCATCGGAGCGTTGTTGATGATAGCGATATGTGTTCAATGGAGCGACAATTAAAACCGCCTGGAACACCCCCCTCTTCCTTGGAAATTATATCATCACTCGGATCACCCCCTCCCCTCCCTATAAAAGAGCTTTTGCATTTAATATGTTTTTATTGTTCAGTTTGATCAAACTTGACTTAAAGGGAACTTAAAGATGGTTTAAAGACAACTTAAAGGGAGCGTAAATGCCACTTAAAGATGCTTAAAGGTAGCTTAAAGATGGCTTAAAGGTGACTTAAAGAAGTTTGGACATTAAGGACCTATAAGCTCAGCTTAAAGGTGACGTAAAGGTGGCTTAAAGATTGTATCTCCTTTAAGCCACCTTTACGTCACCTATAAGTCACCTTTAAGGACTTGCTTAAAGATTGTTTTTCGCCCTGTGAATACACATTGTGCTTTATATGACGGCCGTGTATACGTATTGTAGAAAAGTTGAGTTTAATTACCATGCATTGGGACCATTTTATTAACACATCTCCCAGTACTGAAACATCGTGTACGTCCAGCTCTACAAGCACATGCACTGTCGTCTGGGCGACGGCCTGAATACAGCTAGCGACTCTCCTATCGATCGCTTACCTGAGTCTCGTAATGCATCTAAATATAGACAGGGGCACAGTTATGAAACAAACAACAAAAATAAGGTCAAAGAGGTTTATCTATATGAAATGAAAATATACTTATGTATAAAAACATTTTGGAATTTTATGTGGAATTATTTTTGCGCGCTACATGTATCAGTTAGTGCATTACAAGAAGCCCTTTCATAACCTCATAAACGTGCGCACCTCCACAAAAATGGACCGAACTGACAACAATTGTTTCTGCAAATACTGACTATAAATTACGAAAACATTAAATTGAATACTATAGAAGGATTCAAAATTAATTTCTTTACAACTTTGCTTCAATAATGCATTAGAAATATTTATTCCTTTTTAAGTTATTGACAAGAAACTTTGGACGCCTCTAACTCCCTAATTATAAGGGCCAGCCCCTTTTTCGGTATACCGAATGAAAGGTCTGGGTAAGACCAAGAACTTTTAAAATACATGTTATATCAAATTTTTATCAGGTAGAATACTAACACGGAAAATACGCGAATTTTTTAATTTTTTTTCTTACCTTTGTTTCAACATCTATACCACCCCTTTTATTTGCATTTAAATAATATATAAAATATATCTCGCACAAATTCAATGTATTAGCTTCCAAACCAGCCCATCTTTGAGACTCTGCCAGTCATCGTTAAAGCTAAACCCCCTGGACAAAAGAAGTCGTTAAATTTTACTAAAAGGGGAATAACTCAAATCCGGATAGGGATTTTCCTCAACTAAAATATGCAACGACAACATCACGCGGCATGTTATCAGTCCTGAAAATTTCAAAACAATCGGTAAGCAAACGAACGAGATATGAAGGATCAAAGTTGGCGTCTAGAAGAAAAAAAAAATAATAAGAAATTTGAAAATTTTTCAGAATAATAGTAAGGTTTTCCAAACCTTAATAAAAAAGGCGATAAATTTTCCCCTTGTCGTACTCCAACTGTACATTCAAAAAATTCCGAACTTAATCCATTAACCAGAATTTTTGACTTAATACCTTTGTACATATTAGTAATAATTTTAAAACATTTTCCATCAATATTGTTTGATAATACCTTGTTCCAAAAACCAATGTGCCAAACAGAGTCAAATGCTTTCTCAAAATCTATAAACGCACAATATAATTTCATTTTATGCAATTTGAAGAGTTCGATAAGAGAATACAATGAAAAAATTTGATCTATTGTACTATGACCTCTACGAAAACCTGCTTGGTTCTCTAAAATGAGTTGAACATTGTCAGCACATTTGTTTAACCTTTCATTAATGGTAGCAGTGAATAATTTTCCAAGACAGCTCAAGAGTGTAATTGGTCTATACTTTTGGGGTTCTGTACTATCCCCTTTATTCTTATAAACAGGTATAATGTTACCACTAACCCACTGTGTGGGTATAACACCAGAATCAAATATTTTGTTAAACAATACAGTATATAAATTCAACATACAATCTTGGGTACTTTTGATATATTCATTAAAACTTCTATCATCACCACAAGCTTTGTTATTTTTCAACATATTGATACCCTTAAATATTTCTTCACAAGTTATTGGTTGGTTAATGTCATTATTAAGATTAATATCAGATAACATATTAAGTTCATCAAGAGAAAATACATTGTTATTTGACTCTTCTCTACTATTAAAGTCACATAATAAACATATACAATCATTTTCTTTGGACAAGTTAAAAATCTCATTCTCAATATCGTCAAAAATTCCAACTGATGAAAATCTGGAGTTTGATGGCGGTATATAAACAGTTCCCATCAAAATATGTTTCTTAATACTAAATGTTTTACCTTCTATTCTAATCCATAATATAGTGTCACTTGCGTTATTAATAATGCTACAGAATTTGGATAAAGAATCTCTAATATAGACTACAATACCACCAGACTTCCGAAATGACAGATTTGATCTATGTTTGCTGAATACACTGAAATTTGGGATATCAATATTGTCAGCTTTATTTGTTTTTGTCTCTGTGAAGCAGATTATATCATATTTGCTATTGTTATACTTTCATGTTAAATACTGAAATCTGATTGGTTAAGACGCAGTTAATAATATTTACTATTACCCTCAGCGTTAGCAACGCACTTGGCAACGGGTAACATTAGAAAATGTTACATGCGCGAAAATTATGCGCGTACGGTTCGCTGTAGAATTCACGTTATTCCTATATAAAAGCAGTAAAATTTTCTTAAAATTTTTAAAAAGACATTCAGTATAACAAAATAAATAGTGCCTGTTTGGGAGGATAACAGTTGAAATTGACACCCCTCGAAAACCATTGTCAACCTCCGCTTCGCGTCGGATGACAATGGTTTTCTCGGGGTGTCAATTTCAACTGTTACCCTCCCAAACAGGCACTATTTATATAATAACATTAACAAACTCAGTATTTCGGAGCTTAGAAGCTAGACTGCAAACATTGATAGAAACAATCCTCGCATAAGAAGTGTCTGAAGATGTGAGAGAGTTACATTCGGTCGTTTCGTTTTCGTTGTTTACATTCCTGCTCGGTTGCTCTCTTTGGTATCCCTAACGGCGCGTGGTCGCAAAACGGGTTTCATGTCGATTTGCGCTGCGCGTTGCGGCTTGGCGTGGTCCGTATGCGGTATCCGGGTCAGTGCGCTGTGTTGACGCTGGGTTGTGGATCGAGGAGAGGGGGATTTCTGTCCCATTCACGAACAGTTTATCTGCAATCAGCACAGCCTTTTTTCCGAGACGTTTTGCTTGTTTATAATGAGGGTATAACAGTTTTCTGCGGTCGTTGATTTCCTTTGGGAACTGTTCATTAATCCAAATGGTTTTCCAACAAGTTAGGATGGAGCAGCTTTTCTGACCTTTTCTCTCTCTTTGAATAGGACGAATTTCGCTATAATTGACCGGTGACGTCCCTGCACTCTTTTCCCCAGTCTATGCACTCGTTGGAATTGTGGCTCTTCCGTTATGTCCATTTCTGATTTTAAGAATTCTCTTAAGACCTCCTCTGTGTTTTCCTCTTGCGTTTCGACGATTCCTTCAAAGATAAGATTATCTCTCATCGAACGTGTTTGAAGGTCTAAGTGGCGTTCGTTTAAATTCTCAAACTCCGATTTCACAAAGCTCAACTCTTTGAGGATGTTTTCGTTAACATTTGTTGATAAATACCACAATTTCTTCGACTCCGTTGACCTTGGCCTTCATGTCTTTCAGTTCTGTGTTTACGTTTCCGACATTCCGGTGTTATTGTTTCCGGTGTTAATTAAAGTATAACAATTTCGATCACTTTATTGACGAGTATACGGGATTAAGTGTACTCGTGCGGAACAGGTAGTTTACCTGTGTCCAGGTATTAGGGAATTAAAGTCATTCGAGGTTTCCCTGCTTTAAATGCAACGGCATTTTCAGGACAGATGTCTCGACAGAAAACACATTTCGGGAAAAAGAAGACTCTGCAGAAGAAAATTTACTGAGGGAAATTTACGTTAGGCTGGAAACGTCTCAGAACCACGGGACCACCAGCGCATCAACTTAGCAGACACGTTTAACCTTTTCAAGTCGTTCTTGGACAATAAATTAAAATCCCTTTAGGTGGAACCTTCAACTGGTAACGACATTTAAAATATTACAAAAAACCATTAAGAAAGAGGTATCTGTAAAATTCAAGAACGAGGGCAATAAAATCCAGTTTAATTCAGAATTACTTGGTGATTTGAATAAGTTACAGAAGCGTGTTTCAGATTCTTCCTCCCTGGGACTGATAGCTGGGCTCATCAACAAGATAAACAAACGAAATATTCTCATCAGAATCACAGACAAGTCTCCGGTGGGGTGGTCCACTGTACATGAATACGAGAGCAATGATTTGGCTTCGGACTCGGAGGACGAGAAAAGGCTGCGACAGTTGGAAAACCGCGCCATGAAAGCCGTCAAGGAGAAGCGACGTTATCAGCCATATACAAAGCCGTCCGCTACTGCTACTAACGTCCCTGACGACATGCCTTTTTCTAATCGTCCTTTTCGTCCCTACAAGTACAAGGAGGCCTCTCCACACGACGTGTGCTACAACTGCCACAAGCTCGGACACTGGAAGTCGTCATGCACAGCCTCAGCTAAAACAGGCAACCCCAGCACAAGCTCAGCAACGCAGTGGTTCCGATGATCAGTATGTATATTTTATGGGTGAATCGATTTTCACTAATCAGTTTGAATCATACAATTAACAAGTTGAGTTTGTTGAAAATTTGCCTGATATTGGTAAAGGAGTTAAAGGAAGTTTGTGTAGGCATTATAAATTTTGGGAAACTATCGGTGCAAATCAGTTTATATTAGATACAATCAAAAAGGTTACGTTGTTCCATTTAAAACAGTGCCTTCACGTCTGAGAATAAAATATAACAAATCTGCTATTAAAAAACGAACATTTTGTAGACTAGTCTATTTCAGATCTCCTAGACAGTTGGTGCGTGCATGAAGTTTCTTTTGAGCCTTACGTGATTAGTCAACTCAGTGTTGCCAAAAATAAGAGGTCTGGTAAAAAGAGACTTATATTGGACCATAGCCAATTAAATTTCTTTATTGAGTATAGAAAAGACAAATTTGAAGATTAGTATATAGCGCTAAATATCTTTAATAAAGTTTGTTTATAATTTAAATTTGACCTGAAATCAGGCTATCACCATAAAGACATTTGAAAAAAGCAAAAATTTCTATTTTTCATTTACTTGGAAGAATAAGTTTTATTGCTTCAACGTTTTACCGTTCGGTTTAATATCTGCTCCGTATATTTTCACAAAATGTCTAAGACCTATTGTAAAATATTGGAGAAACAGTGGGATTGACATTGTTTTGTATTTAGATGATGGTCGCAGTTTTGGTATAGATTTACAAACTTGTTCAAATGCATCAAAGTTTGTACAAGATACTCTTACACAAGCAGGTTTGCTTATAAATGAGGAAAAGTTTATCTTTCAGCCCGTTCAATGCTTAGAGTGGCTAGGCCTGGTGTGGGACTCCAAGTTATATTCGCATAGTATATCACATAGACGGATTGCTGACACTAATGAATCATTCAAATTTTTATTGACAGATTTCCATTATTTACAGCTCGGGATCTTGCCAAGGCGGCAGGAAAAAATATCTCTATTCATCAGTTGTTGGTAATGTTACAAGTCTAGTGACCACATATATTTATTTAGCCATAGAGAGTCGAATAATTTGGGATCGCTTTATTAGTATTTATTTCCAGACACAGTAAAATCAGAATTACAGTTTTGGTTGCAGAACTTGAGAAATTCGAATCAAAAACGCTTGATTCAAGATTCTTTACCAGCTACTTGTGTTTTCAGATGCCAGTGGCATTGCAGTCGGTGCATATAGGGTAAAAGTCAATGAAAAGATTTTTCACAAAACATGGTCTAAACAAGAATCTGTTATGAGCTCCACGTGGAAAGAACCCAAAGCCATTCAATTAGCTTTAGAATCTGTTGCAGGTGCATTTATTGGTAAAGACCTAGTAAGTTGTCAGAACTTGTGTCCGAACCATTTGTATATGTACTCAAGGTCTGAGTTCATGTTTTGAAATAATTTTTACAGTTGCGTGTTCTGTTCGACAAGGCTGGTAACTTAATATATGGCAAGGTCGAGGAACAAGCCTTGACGAGGCCCTTAATTAGAATTGAATTGTTCTATTTAAGCTGGCAAGGTCAGAGGTGAACAGACAAGGCTGGTTTTTTATCAGCATGGTCTTAAAGCGACAAGGCTTGGACATCCAAACATGGTCGATTAACAACTCCATTTTATTTAGTTTTTCAGATGTTTTTAAAAGCAGAAAATGAAAATCATCCAGGACGACTTCAAATCCATCATTAAAGCCACTTGTGAAGAAACTTCCGGAATTATGCCTGAAATCAAAAGCTGATAATACGAGGAAAAAGTATGGATATGCATTTACAAAATTTCGTAAGTGGTGTTTAGTGCATAATATTTCCTTTCTTCCTGCCACAAAATATCATGTTTCCTTGTATCTGACAAGTCTTGTAACACTGCGGGAACAATAGATGAGGCTTTCTACGCTATCATCTGGTCACATAAAATGGCGGGATTTCCTAATCCTTGTGCATCAGATCTTACTATATCGGTTAGAGAAGGTTGCCACAGAACCATTGGACATGAAGTAGTTAATAAAAAAGCACCGATTACTTCTAATATATTGAAGCACCTGTGTAGTCTTTATGGCAGTGAATCGTGTTCTTTATTAGATGTTAGAACATGTTGTATGTGTCTATTAAGCTTTGCTGCTATTTCTAAGATTTTCGGAAATTGTTCCACATAAGAGATCTGATATATGTTTTTGTTTCAATTATTCACAAGAGCAAGACGGATCGTTATAGAGAGGGAAGTAATGTTATTATTTATTCTACAGATGAAATAACATGTCAAAATGACCAGAAAATATCTCACTCTTGCTAACTAAAGATACATGATCAATCTGACCAATATTTTTTTTAGACCTGTAACTTACTGTAAGAATTCCAATACATATGTTTTAAGAGGCAATAAGTGTTTATCTTACACAAGAGCTCGAGAGATTCTTCTTGGTGCGCTAACATCATTAGGCTTAGACAAGTCAAAGTTTGGCCTACATAGCCTTCGCGCTGGCGGGGCTACTGCAGCGGCTAATCAGGGTGTATGCGATCGATTATTTAAAAAACACGGTCGATAGAATGTTTCAGAAAATATTTTGCAACAACTTACGGTTTTGAAAAAAATAGGTATATAAAAGGAGGGGCCGTATTTTGCTGTCTTTATATTTCGAGGTCTATTGCACAGACGCAGGCGAAGCAGTTTCTACATATGTGTTTGAGTTTTTAATTTATAAATAATTCTTCGTTTGAACTGGTGAATAAGAGCATAAACATATTTATAATGGTAAGCTCAAGGGAAACACGGGTTGTTATTGTTTACGGTGTTATTTATAGTATAACGATTTCGATTGGTTTATTGCCGAGTATACGGGATTACGTGTACACGTGCGGAACAGGTAGTTCACCTGTGTCCAGGTATTCGGGACTTAAGGTAGGTCCCTACTCAGAATTTTTTTGGGGTTAAAGTAAGGTTTTTTTGTCCCCCGCCGCAACGCGGTGCGGGGACATAGAAATGCCGGGCGTCCGTCCGTGCGTCTGTGCGTCCGTGCGTCTGTGCATCCGTGTGTCCGTGCGTCCGTGTGTCCGTCCGTCACACTTTTTGTAAGCGCTCTCATGCCTACAAATTTTGACCGATTTTCATTAAATTTATACCAAATGTTTATACCACTAATACTTTGGTTAAGTTCGAAAATCAGCATTGGTTGATACTTTTTGTTGGAGTTATAGGACTTTGATCACAATAATGACTCTGTTTTATCCAAAAATTGACCTTGTAAGCGCTCTCATACCTACAAATTTTGATGGATTTTCATTAAATTTATAGAAAATGTTTATACCACTATTACCTTGGTCAAGTTCGAAAATCAGCATTGGTCGATACTTTTTGTTGGAGTTATGGGACTTTGACCACAATAACGACTCCGTTTTATAAAAAAAATTGACCTTGTAAGCGCTCTCATGCCTGCTAATTTTGACGGATTTTCATTAAATTTATACCAAATGTTTATACTACTATTACCTTGGTCAAGTTCGAACATCAGCATTGGTTGATACTTTTTGTTGGAGTTATGGAACTTTGAGACGGATTTATCACACTTTTTTGTATGCGCTCTCATGCCTACAAATTTTGACGGATTTTCATTAAATTTATACCAAATGTTTATACCACTATTATCTTGGTCAAGTTCGAAAATTAGCATTGGTCGATACTTTTTGTTGGAGTTATGGGACTTTGTGACCTTGTAAGCGCTCTCATGCCTACAAATTTTGACGGTTTTTAATTAAATTTATTCCAAATGTTTATACTGCTAATACTTTGGTCAAGTTCTTTTAGATTGTAGTATTTTGGATATATTTGCAACAGGAAAAATAGAAAAAAATGGGTGGTGGGGGTAAAAAAATGTTCCGTCTAACCTCCCCACACATTTAATTCTGGAACAGCCCTGAATGTTTGAAAATATTCCAATATACAGTATACTAGTATACTGCTTGACCGGCGGGGGACCCTGGAATTCTATTTTTGTTTCATTTATCGAGTAGAATAATACCTTACGTTATTAAAAAAGCCCCCAAAATACATGCCTTAACTATTTACTTTTAACACCAGAGTCTCCAGAAGATGCATACACCCTTGTTCGATCACATGATTTCAACCAAAATCATTATTTGGCTCATATTAAGAAAACATCAAAGCAAAACAAAGATTCAAATGTTTTAATTAATCATTAATAATGTAAGAAAGTAATAACAAGTGTGATTATCATTATTTGAATGATTAAGATTAAATTTTAAAATGAAATGTTACAAAAATGCTATTTCAAAATTTTACATAATTTCACATTTTTTAACTTATCTTGAAAATTTTATGGTTAAACACCATTTTTTAAACTTTAAAATATTAGATTTATGTCTACTGCAACTAAAAAGCAAAAACATATAGGACTTCACATGCTTCTTTTTTTTCTACGACCTTTAGAACACATATACCTCCTTATCAAATGCAGCTAAAAAAAAAAGTGTCACGACACAATTTAAAAATATATCAGAAAACAACATTTTATTTCTTTGCTTTGATAAACCCTAAAATTCTTCTTTCAAAACTACATGTATTGAGTACAAATTAATTTTTTGGATAAACAGTACCTTTCCTCTGCATATATAAACACAGACGTACTAAAATCTCCGTACAAAAATTCCAACTATTGGACTCAATCAGATCAAAACATTTATATACTTGTAGACATTATTTACACTTGACTGCTTCTATCAAATTCAGAATTATCAATTAAAAACATTAAAAATTAGGCAAAAAACGGTAAATCCAAACAAATATCGTTTTCGATTTTAAAGCTTATTATATCTGCTAAATTGATGACGCGTCTGAGTAGGGATCCACCTTAAAGTCATTGGAGATTTTGCTGCTTACGTTCAACAGCCCCCCCCCCCCCCCCCTCCCTTTACGTTTACTGTGTACATGTATGATCTACTGTTTTATTTTTATATTTGTAGAATGTTGATTATGAACTAGAAGATATAATGAATATACTTATTTTTGTAATAAAAATTGAATTAAATGAACTTTGTTGCACTGACGCAGGCGAAGCAGTTCCGACATATTTGTTTGAGTTTTAATTTATAAATAATTTATGTTCGTTTGAATTGGTGAATAAGGAAACAAGTATTCCTTTTAAAGGAATGATCGGCAATAATGATATATTGATAGCTAGTTTAATGTAAAATAATTAAAAAAGTACTGTATTTTTACAACATATAGAATATTTTGAATCTGTACACCATAATTTCATCATTATAAACCGTCAACAAATTTAATTTTAAAATAAATTTGGGGAAAGCCCTTCGTAAACTCCTTGTCTAGTTTTATATTTTTAACGTAACTATTAAATGTTAATGTATCTTCTTTTTCTTCTTCTTTTTCAGAATACTGAGTAGGGCTCTTCAAAGAGCATTAACACGTATACAAAGGAAGAGTTGTATTAAAATAATTTAATGCGACTGAAAAACATTGAATGCCATCATAACTTGCTATTGAGGTCGCATTATAACGTAACCTTGTTTATAAATCAAGCCGTCTTTGTAGCTACTATTATGCAACATCAATAGATCGAGGTCAGTTCATGGATTCTTATGATTGAGGTCAGTTCATCGAGGTCAACTGCATTACTGAATGAATCTTTCGATCAAAATTCTTACGCGTGAGACAAAATGTGCATTCTTGAATTAACAGGTCGAACTGTATTTTATGTATGTTTGCATCTCTTAAGATAATGAATTGAAATAAAACTGAGTAAAATGTTATATAAATACTAAACCGAACTTCAAGTTTTTATAAGAACTCGTACTTATGCAAGCGGAATGTGTGTGCACGTGGAAGCATTTGCCGGATGCCTCATATGGACACAATAGTGATCGGCCGAAGCCGATCACAATAACTTGTTGGAAAGTAAAACATAAGAAATTTGGCAATTTGTGATTGGGAGTTCGTTTTAGTATCATTAAGTAAATGTTTAATAGTTTTCTTCTTGACTTTATTTTTAGACAGCTTCATACGTTTTTATATTTGAGGAAGATACCCGGTATGGTTATGAACGGCAGACCCAATATGCCGGTTTCGAGATAGGAACTCTCCTGTTTAGGAAACGCAAATAACACGCGAGTTTAAGCGGAGGTGGAACACATCGTCAACGTAAACAATAGCAGCGCGCCAAAAATAGCTATGTCTTTTAACGTAGATTTAATTTTAAAACCGCAACTTAAATTGTTTTTAATTGAACGAGGACTGACTGTCAGTAACTATAGTGTCCCACAACCTCGGGAGTTGGCTAAGAAAGCGATAGATTTGAAATTACCGGTGTTAAAAGCTCTAGATGACACCATAGACTCTCTGCGCCAGAGAAATAGGTTAATTATTGATGGAGAGGTGGTTGAATTTCCGTTTAAAACATCCACAGAACTCAATAAATGGACAGATGATTTGAAACACATTCCCGTTTTTTTGTCAGGCCGATTAATTTGTTTATTCATTATCAAAAGCGAACGCCAGGTGGTCTTTTGCACGTGTACAAAATTACTACTGAACGCAGATCTATGTGTTGTTTGCTTTAGTGCTTTTAAAGGATTTTTGTTTTATAAATGAAGTAGATGTATACGATAAGAGGTAAGAATTTTCCTTAGTAACGCTTCCTGTTCCACCATGTTGCTATGCACCGCAAAGGATTATTGGGATACATTGGCGGATCCAGAGGGGGGGTTCCGGGGGTTGGAACCCCCCCTTTCTCAGGGACATATGATTTTTTTTGAAAACGTTTAATGCCTATTTAAAGGCAATTTTTCCCATTTATAATAGAAATACTGTAATTATCTCAAATAAATGCTTTTAAAATTGCTTATTTAAAGAATTTCGTACTGCGTCCCATAATTTTGTTTTTATATGAAAAGACCCTATCGATTTTTTATCGAAATAAAGTATATGTACATTGTATTCCCCTTCAGCATCTGGTGTTTACTACACTGAGTAAACATGTGGAAAATAAAAAAAAAAAAATACATAAAATTCAGCAGTATCACTAAAAACACAGATTTATAATAACATCTAAAATGTATTTTCTACTCTATTTCTTAAAAAAAAATTATTATAGTTCATACAGTTTTGAACTGACAAGCCATCGAGTAAAACGAAGTTCAAGTACGAGAACACGAATTCGTTTTACTTAAAAAAGCCGCTCTCAAATGTATTGTTTAGTTCATTAACTAAATTAATTATAATAGATGAGTTTTACCTCGTTTCATACGAAAAATACAAGGAAAATTACATGACCCGCTTATGCGGGTTATGCTATTTTTCTGGAATGCTAGCTACCTTCATACCCACATGAAACACAAAAGAAAGCCTTTTTTGTTTTGTTTCCAAGAATCGGAAATGCTGTTACAAAAATACCGTGTAAACGGTTTATATGTAAACCATTATGAAAATGCCCAACTTTTTAAAACTTTTCAAAATACGATCGCATCTGTACTAGTACCGGATGACGTAGCGCACCCATTACAGAGGTCACATCAAGTTCTTTGGGACGACAATTTTAACTGCTTTTACCATTGCACATGTACCATCTATTCAGCAGATAAATTGCTTCCATTATTTTGTCATATCCTATCACTTAGACCTTTATTTAAGAAGGCAATCGATTGAAATCAAAATCGATAAATAGTTCATGATCAGAATTTAAAAACATCAAATACATAAAAAAAAATTACCAAAATAAACATTTTTATGATAGTTAATCGTAATTAGGCTGTTATTTTTTGTTTCTTAGTGTTTCTTTTCTATCAAGCATTGGCACATTTTCTCATTGCTGGAGACTTGGGTTTCTTGAGTCTAGATATTATACAAATCTTCCTTAACTAAACCAAAACGCTCAATAATGCAGTGCACTCTGCTGTTGAAATAGTTGTGGAATAAACAGTGATGAGATAAATGTTTATTAAATACAGTTGTATACGCAAGGAAAACGTTAAAAAAGTCCTTGTTTATTGACAAATTATGAATTTTGCACATATTGGTTTTCATCAAATGGAACCCCCCCTTTTCAAAATTGCTGGATCCGCCTCTGGGATATGTAGAACTTTTTCACGTGGCCTCATAAAAATTTCAATGTGCAGATTTCAACTCGAATTTCTCCGTTCGTACACGTTGTCTATAGAGCTCGCTACGCGAGCGGCGCTCGCTATTATTAAAGTCTTCCGTTTCCAACGGAAGACCTTTCTATTATTGTGCGAGAAAAAAATTAAGATTATTAGGGTTTTCCGTTTTTCAACGGAAAACCCTTCTGTTATTCTACTGTTTCTTATTAGGGTCTTCCGTTTTCAACGGAAGACCCTTTTGTTATTCTATTGTTTCTTTCTATTATTAGGGTCTTCCGTTTTCAACGGAAGACCCTCTTGTTATTCTTCGGTTTCTTTTTATTATTAGGGTCTTCCGTTTTCAACGGAAGACCCTCTTGTTATTCTTCGGTTTCTTTTTATTATTATTATACTTTTTCTTTTTTTTTCTGACTCCTTTTCGGCTTCATAACTCAAAAAGTTTTTGACCGATTTTTATGAAACTTTCAGAGATAATGTGTAACTATTATCCCGCAAAGATGTTAAAGTTTTCTTGACAACGTCACTTCCGTTTTGACGTAACGTCATTTTTAAAATTTTCAAAAAGTCATTTTGTCCGCGGCCTTTCTCAAAAACGCTTTAAGATAAAGGCTTGAAATTTTCAATGGTTATGATTTGGTCGATTTACCTCTGTAATAAGGCTCGAAATGAAAATCTGTCACTTCCGGTCGAAACCGGAAGTGAAACAAATTTTTCGAAAAAATGAATTTTCTGATCAAATCAAAAATGAATATGTGTTTTGTAGAGCTTATTAAGCTGAATGTAACACTGAAAGCCGTTTTAAAATCAGACGATGCATTACAGAGATATTGGGGTTTAAAAATTGATTTTTCCGGAAATTTTTATTCCGCGTCCTTGGTTTAAAAAATAGCGTAATGTAAAAAGTAAAATTAACTCGTACCAAAAATATTTGTTAAATCGTACTGTAACACATTCGGAATTTTTTTGTTAAGTCGTACTTGAAATCGGAAAAGTTTTTGTTAAGTTGTACTTAAAATCATTCGGATTTCGTTAAGTCGTACCAGGAATAATTCGATTTTTTTCATTTTTTTCTTTTAGTTACTTTTGTTGTTGGTTTAAGAGCTCTGCTTCTTACAGGAACTTCCAGCTTTACTTCCGACATTGACGGAAGACCCACTCGTTGCTTTGCAACGAGCTTTGCTCTAGTTATTATTAAGGTCTTCCGTTTCCAACGGAAGACCTTATTGTTTTTCTTCGGGTTTTTTTTCTCATTCTTCTCCTTTTTTTTTCTTACCGATTTTGTGTCAGCGATTACTCGAAAACTGTTTGATCGATTTTAATAAAATTTGCAGATCTTATTGACATTAGTTTAAACTTGATCGGAAATTTTTTTGGTTGATGACGTCATTTCCGTTTTTGAAATATCGACGTTTTCTTGATTTTCAGAGTGTCGGCTTGTCCAAGAGAGTTATCAAAAACTATAAAAGATATTAAGTTCAAAATTTCAGGAATGATAGACAAAAGATTGTAGATATGTAATAAGGCATTAATAAATTTCAGGCACAAAAGGCGCTAAAGCTCGGTAGGGCTCGAAAAATGAGATGAAAAAAGCGTTGTGATTTTGCTTGGTTTTCTTAGATTATCTTTTTTCTCACAAATATTTTGTTAAGACATGTAGAAGAACAAAAATTTATATTTACAAGATCTTTTGTTTGACTCCTAGAAAAAGGGGCTGGCCCCTCAAATTAAGGACCTAGAACCCTTCAAAGTTTTCACTTTATAACTCAAAAGCGGTTAAGATTTCGATATGGCTGTCGCGGCAAAAGTTGTTCATTATGATCTTATTAATGTCGTTACAATAATATTTTGTTCGGGTATTGCGTAATATGAGTGTAAAAAGCCAGACTTGTTACCATGTATTTGTGTTTTATTTGGCAAATAAACGGGGTATTTGTGCGCATAACTGACATAAAGGGTACCGGTTTACACACGGAAAGTGTTTCAACATTTTAGTTTTTTTCTAGTGAAACACATTATGGATAAAAGAACTGTTTCTATGCAATGCATTTGAGTCGCATTTAAATTCTAGCTGTATACCGAACTGTGTATGTTAACAATTACGTATCCGATCCCTTGCCGCAGCCGAGGAAATAGGTCACGAATGGACTAGCGAGCGGTCTGCCGTTATCTAATACACAAGATTTGCGTCTTGCTGTAATGCACACATGGGTTTTTTTTATGTAGCTGCAAACACAAAACTTCCGATTTTAATGATTTTAATAGTAAATAAAAAAGATTATACCTTTACCTAATACCATAGACAATGTACTAGCTTGCATTCGGAAAGTGTTTAAACAGTTTAATTCTTTTCTAGGGAAATATATTATGTGTATACGAATTGCTTCTATGCAATGTATTTGAGTCGCATTTAAAATCTTGCTAGCTGTATTCCGAGCTTCATGTATGTAAACAATTATACGTATCCGATCCTTGCCGTGGCCGAGAAAATAGGTCGCGGCTGGACTAGCGAGAGGTCTGCCGTTATCCAATACACAAGATATACGCATTGTTGTAATGCACACACGGGTTTATTTATGTAGCTGCAAACACAATGAATTCAGATTTTAACGATATCAAAGAGTAAATAAAAAAAGACTATATTGTTACCTACGAAGTATTGCTGTTTTGCTCTCGTAATTAAAAAGAAAAAATAGATAGTATGGCTGTCGTTGAAAAAAAGGCGTTCTTTGTGTTCTTGTCTATGTCATGAAACAGTTTTATTGTTGGTAAATAAAATTCAGTTATCAAACTGCAAACGTTAACAGTTCAAACCCACCACGTTGAGTGTACATTTTCATAACACGGGCCGAGGAGATGCCGCGCTAGTGGACAGCCGATTCACTGTAGGACACATGCTTCTCGTGTTTATACGTTATCACACATTCCAATGCCCATTGATTCGTTGTTATTTTCATTTCCAATTATATTGGTTAACGATGCATCAAACCATTGATTTAAATCATAGTTCGTATAATAAAGGGAAAAAAAAGCTGCCATCAATGAATATAATACAATTGTACGTTTCACAGTCGTACGATTTGAAATGTAAATAAATTCACTTGTGTCCGTTTGTGACATTTTGCTGCTGAGAATTAAATGCATTACACTACCAATTTCAACAAAATATAGGCGATATTCACATATCTATGATAATGTGATACTTCATTTAGCTAACAAAATATTAGAATTTTTATGAGTTATGAGAGAGAGAGAGAGAGAGAGAGAGAGAGAGTGTGTGTCTTAAGCAGGATGTAGTAAGTAAAAGTTGAAATATATTTAAAAAGCGTTCGAGATAAGGTAGCTTAAGAAGTCCAATGTTACATGCTTGCGGTAGGTACGGGCACGATAAAACAAACCATTTTTAAACACGTTGAGGTTTTATTTACATTTAGGCCGTAAAATAATAAGGGTCACAATATTGGTATAACCTCTTCTCAGTGGTAGTCAGATTCATTGAAAAGCAAACTCATTGCTGATTTTATTCATTTATAAATTAATTTTTTTTGATTATGAAAGAATATGTGAGTTTTAAAAATGTAATGTACATGTACATTCATTGTAAAAGTTTTGACTGTATTCGGACAGTTGAAGATCGAGTAGCGAACACTAGACTTAGTAGATTAATTGTCTAATACAAATCGAATTGGCTTTAAAATGTGCATATTCAAGCACACTTAAATAGTTTATTCATAAATTATATATGATTATATTAATAAAAACGTCTGTATGCTGTATTATGTATTTGCTGTCTGATTAGGACTGTTCTTCCCCAAAAAGAAGCGATCGCGTAAAAAAACTTTCTGTAAAGTACAACACCTGATTGGAGTACATGCTAATACATAGGCGTCGGAACCGGGGGGGGGCTAGGGGGGGGGGGGGGTTTAGCCAAAGTTATAACTAACCATTACAAACATAGCCTGATAGAGGGTTCAGCCCCCCCCCCCCCCCCACACTTGTTCTCGCAGGAAAGATTATTGTTCTTAAATATACCTTGAAAGACTGAGAAGTTGGATTCAGATGCAGTCCAGGCCCCCACCCCCCCCCCCCCCCCCCCCCCCGGATTAGGATTTCCATGATTTTGGGAATTACTTTTTTCTCAATATTTTTGAGGATTAGTCTAGCCTCCCCACTTTCAATTTGCTTTCGACGCCAGTGTTATATACAATTTTTTTAAAATGTGTACGTTTAACTAAGCGAAATTGTAGATGTCATGGAGTCAATAGGCAAATCAAATTCGCCAATCAGGCAATATCAGTTATCTAATGCCTATGACTGATAATTTTACCATGTAAATATGAGTTTTAAAGCACTCCCTGCTCCCGTGTTAAAAGCTCCCGTTACCTGCATTCTTTTATTAACGATTTTTTGCACACATTTATTCGGAAATGGCTCAAATTTGTTACACGGGCCCGATAAGAAGATGAAAGGATGACCCCTAAAATTTCTCTCCCAAATATTTCAAGAACGGTCTCAAATTTCAAACACTGGTTGAATAACTTATAACTTAATTTGTACAAATTTTATGTGCATGAATGACAATGTTCCTGTAACTTAACAAAAAATGACACTTTTTGAAATCTTAAAGTTTCTGAATTCATCATTAAAATTAATAATGTTAGACGGCCCATGCAGCAAGTTTTTCTAGTCGAGTCTTTCGTTCATCAGCGCATCGATTGTGAACATTTCAGCGGGGTTTGGGGTTGCAACAAGAGGGTGAAACGACCACGAATTTTGACAGATTTGCTACAAAGAGTTTAAAAGAGATGGATACAAAACACAGGTGCGATTATATCTTTAAGAGATAAAAAATGATTAATCTGTTTGCCATAAATACCAATTTTTATCATAAAAATATTTTAACATTTGGATCCGCCGAATATTTCCATTTCCCTTCATTGTTTGGTGCCTGATTTGAAATAACGTTTCGAGGTATAATAAGTTGAGAAATTTCTTCAAGCTGCATGTTCCGATTTGTCGGTCATTACAGTATCAAATAATTTTCCTTGCAAACCTAATGAATAATCTTACAAATTTATAGACGTATTTAAACGGAAGTGCTCTCCTTTCAACGTTAGAAATATTCAAAGTAAATAAAAATAAATTTGGGACATACAAAAACCCCCCAAAATACATCATTGGAATGTTTAAAAAAGGAAACCGTTGGGTTTCATCTTCCGAATGATTGAGTTTATTCATCCTGCATGTTTTGCAATGATTATAAACAACGTAAACATCAAAACTATTAATGAACAAATGTACACTGCTTTATTTTTGTTTAAATAGTCATTCTGTATATTTTATATGTTATAATAGATTATATAAAAAAAACAGATGTCAAAGTCGTAATACAATCATACTAGCTTCGACGTAAGGGGCCAGTTTAAACACGCGGCGAAATAACGCAAAACCCTTTTAATGTCGATTATTTTGCGAATACACAACAAAACTTGTCTAATCCGGCGGAGGGTGGTTCTGAAAAAAAAAATGGCCGGATTAGGCAACATCCGGTTTAGAGGATATTGTTGCAAATTAATTTTAGTATTTAATGCAGTAGGTCCTGATCGTGTATTCTTGCAAAATGTTCAATTGTTCTGAATTATATTAGATTTCATCGATCTTATTTACGGTACAAATTTTCATTTTAAATATTTTTTTTCAAACAATAAATCCATAACGGAATACATACGATGGAAATCCTTGAATTAAATCGTCGTTATTGATAATCTTTCAAACATCCGATTTACCTGAAAAGTGCATGCTTAACCGTAAATTGTTAAACAAAACATTAACAAGTCAACAGGTGGCTGAAATACCTGATGGCGAGAACTGTTTTGATGCAGGGAAACGGTAGATAAATATTAATATAAATGAGAATTTTATATAAAAAAAAAATTGAGCATTTTGACAGAATAATATGCAACTCTGTACGTGTAGCCATGCAACGGGGATAACAAACGATATCGGCAGTCTTACTCCCGCAGTATCCTGAATCACGGCCTGAAAAAAATTGGGTGAACTATAATCTAATTATCCAATTGCAATTCATAACAAGACTTTACGGTATTAACTGAAAAAAGTTGCTTCTTTGGATCTATATTAACAGTTGTTTAAATCAATAGCAACGACAGAAAAATTGGTCAATAATTGAGCATTAATATCTCGCAGAAGGCCGATCGATCGATAAGTGGACGGACTACGGGAGATAACTCTCACTAATAATATGCAGTAGGCTTTTTCATTGCGCCGGTTAACAGAATAGATAGGATCCGGATTGCACAAATTTTTTTTTAAACAAAAATGATGGGAAAATGTCAAGGGGCTGAATAATGTCGCCGGATTGGGCAGCATGCCGTAATAAACAACATCCGGATTCAACGAGTTTCAACATGTACATAATTTTTTCATTGAAATATGGCTTAATTGACAGGGAAAACTACATGTTTTGCAACGTATATTATTGCACACATACTTAGCATAACCATCGTTTAAAAGTGTACAATTATTTTATTGAAAATCGGACCAAGCAGCTTTAACATTAAGATTTACATGTGTAAGACACTTTATTTGTCATGTGCATGATCATGTGCATTAATTATTTTCAATACCTGCTTATTCTCCACAATGATCTCCAATTCCATTCACAACTGTTGTCATTCAAAATCACATGAATTAAACAAAATTTAAAATTTAGTGTCGATCTCAACTGTTATGTATCCAAGAAATCTATTGATTTTAACATGTGTTACGTAATTAGGTAATAACGTTTTTAGAGGTCAAACTTCATTTACAAATTATCATTTTTCCTTCGTAAACATTCACAGGATCGAAAACAGATTTTCTACGGATATTTATAATGGGGAATGTTTACATCTTTCCTCAATTCGGAAGTCTTTCGGAATATCTAGCACAATTTTTTAAAGTTATCATCCGGGCTTTATAATGGCTGATGCAATGCAAAATCCCCGTAGACGTTCTTTTTTTAGCCGTGTATTAAAACCTGACAAGCTAGAGGGGGCGTTTCGAAAGGGAAATCTTGGGATTTTTTCATACTATCGAATGAACATCGTCTGAATCAAGAGATATTTACAAATATCAAATAATTTAAGAGAATGTGTGGCAAAAATATCTTGGGACAGACCTTAGGTATAATACGTTTATATATCCTTACAATATAATGATTTTCTCATGCGTTACCTAACTAGGGATATTAGGGGCCAGAGGTAAAAAAGTTTAATCTTGTCTATTTCAATTGAAAGAAATGCAAGTATTTAAAAAAGCAACGTAAGAGAACTTGTAAAAAGCATTACAGGTAAGCATTAGTACTTCACTCCTATTTCCATATCATATTTTGTTGTTGAAAATTAAAGTCGATGACGTGATTTACCTTTTTAAAATCGGACGGAAGACCTCCTCGTTGCTCGCAACGAGATCGTGTCTAGTTATTATTAGGGTCTTCCGTTTCCAACGGAAGACCCTCTTGTTATTCTTCGGTTTCTTTTTATTATTATTATTATTCTTTTTCTTTTCTTCTGACTCCGTTTTTGCTTCATAACTCAAAAGATTTTTAACCGATTTTGATGAAATTTTCAGAGATGTTTGCAAGTTGGCGTCTCTCAAAAATGTAAAAGTTTTAAAGAGAACATCACCTCCGTTTTGACGTGACGTCATTTTAAAAAATTTCAAAAAGTCATTTTGTCCCGGACTTTTCTCAAAAACACTTTAAGATAGAGGCTTGAAATTTTCAATGGTGATGATTTGGTCGATTTACCTCTGTAATAAGGCTCGCAATAAAAATCCGTCACTTTCGGTCGAAACCGGAAGTGTAACAAATTTTTCGAAAAAATGAATTTTCTGATCAAATCAAAAATGAATATGTGTTTTGTAGAGCTTATAAAGCTGAATCTAACCCTGAAAGCCGTTTTAAAATCGGACGATGCATTACAGAGATATCGGGGTTTAAAAATTGATTTTTCCGGAAATTTTTATTCCGCGTCCTTGGTTTAAAAAATAGCGTAATGTTGTAAATAAAATTAACTCGTACCAAAAATAATTGTTAAGTCGTACTTGAACACATTCGGATTTTTTTGTTAAGTCGTTCTTGAAATCAGAAAGGTTTTTGATAATTCGTACTTAAAATCTTTCGGATTTTGTTAAGTCGTACCAGGAAAAATTCGATTTTTTTCATCTTTTTATTTAAGTTACTCTTGTTATTGGTTTAAGAGCTCTGCTTCTTACAGGAACTTCCAGCTTTACTTCCGACATTAACGGAAGACCCACTCGTTGCTTTGCAACGAGCTTTGCTCTAGTTCTTTTTCTTTTCTTCTGACTCCTTTTTTGCCTCATAACTCAAAAGGTTTTTAACCGATTTTGATGAAATTTTCAGAGATTGTTGCAAGTTGGCGTCCCTCAAAAATGTTAAAGTTTTAAAGAGAACGTCACCCCCGTTTTGACGTGACGTCATTTTTAAAAATTTCAAAAAGTCATTTTGTCCCGGACTTTTCTCAAAAATGCTTTAAGATAGAGGATTGAAATTTTCAATGGTTATGATTTGATCAATTTACCTCTGTAATAAGGCTCGAAATGAAAATCTGTCACTTCCGGTCGAAACTGGAAGTGAAACAAATTTTTCGAAAAAATGAATTTTCTGATCAAATCAAAAATGAATATGTGTTTTGTAGAGCTTATTAAGCTGAATCTAACACTGAAAGCCGTTTTAAAATCGGACGATGCATTACAGAGATATCGGGGTTTAAAAATTGATTTTTCCGGAAATTTTTATTCCGCGTCCTTGGTTTAAAAAATAGCGAAATGTTCAAAGTAAAATTAACTCGTACCAAAAATAATTGTTAACTCGTACTTGAACAATTCGGATTTTTTTTTGTTAAGTCGTTCTTGAAATCGGAAAGGTATTTGTTAAGTCGTACTTAAAATCATTCGGATTTTGTTAAGTCGTACCAGGAATAATTCGATTTTTTCATCTTTTTATTTTTGTTACTCTTGTTAATGGTTTAAGAGCTCTGCTTCTTACAGGAACTTCCAGCTTTACTTCCGACATTAACGGAAGACCCACTCGTTGCTTTGCAACGAGCTTTGCTCTAGTTATTATTATTCTTTTTATTTTTTTTTTCTGACTCCTTTTCGGCTTTATGACTCAAAAAGTTTACAACCGATTTTGATGAAATTTTCAGAGGTTGTGTGCAACTATAATACCTCAAAGTTTGTGAAGTTTCTTTGAAAACGTCACTTCCGTTTTTACGTTACGTCATTTTTAATATTTTCAAAAAGTCATTTTGTCCGCGGCGTTTCTCAAAAACGCTTTAAGATAGAGGCTTGAAATTTTCAATGATTATGATTTTATCGATTTACCTCTGTAATAATGCTGGAAATGAAAATCTGTCACTTCCGGTCGAAACCGGAAGGGAATCAAATTTTTCGAAAAAATGAATTTTCTGACCAAATCAAAAATGAATATGTGTTTTATAGAGCTTATTAAGCTGAATCTAACACTGAAAGCCGTTTTAAAATCGGACGATGCATTACAGAGATATACGAGTTCAAAAAATGATTTTTCCGGAAAATTTGATTCCGCGTTTTTGGTTAAGAAATTAGTATCAAGTTCTTGGTTAAATTAACTTGTACCTAAAAATTAATTGTTAAGTCGTACTGTAACAAATTCGGATTTTTTTTGTTAAGTCGTTCTTGAAATCGGAAAAGTTTTTGTTAAGTCGTACGTAAAATTATTCGGTTTTTGTTAAGTCATACCAGGAATAATTCGATTTTTTCATCTTTTTATTTAAGGTACTCTTGTTATTGGTTTAAGAGCTCTGCTTCTTACAGGAACTTCCAGCTTTACTTCCGACATTAACGGAAGACCCACTCGTTGCTTTGCAACGAGCTTTGCTCTAGTTATTATTATTTTTTTTTATCCGCAAATTTTGTGTAGGCCATTTCTCGTACATTTGTCGTCTGATTGTTATGAAACTTTCAGGGTATGTAGACAATGTTAATATCTCGAGACGTTTTTTTCAAATTTTTAAAATTTACTTCCGGTTATGAGTTATTGCCCTTTAATTGAAAATTGGGGGGTCTTTTGTCCAGAGTTGATCTCGGGAACTACAAAAGATAGTCGCATGAAATTTAGCAGAATTGTTGGTAACATTTTATAGTTTTGCTGGCATGAAAATTTTGGCAAAATGTTTTTTAGTTTTTAAGCTATTAGCCGGTAAAGTTTAAGGTTTTGGGGAGTCTGAAATTTTGTTGCTTTTTGTATAATAACCTTTAAACTAAAAATAATTTGTTAATATATATAGAACAAAAGTTGTTTAGAATAACGAGACCTTTCATTTAAAATTAAGAAAAAAGGGCTGGCCCCTATAATTAGGGGTCAGCAGCTCATACACGTATTTTTCTGATAGCAAAAATCGTTATCATTTTATGAAAAAAAATTAATTCAGTTATTGTTAATATATTAAATAATGTCATTTGGTATCAAATTTAAAAAGTTATGTGCCCTATTTTTTTCAAATTTCATAAAACAAATATGTGTGAATCGTACATGAACGAGTTAATTTGTCTACACAGACACAAGCGAACAAATGCCGTTTTAAGGCCCAGGCATTTACTGCATTACATTGTGTTGCGTCTTAGATAAATTGTTGTGATTCAATTTCATTTTTTTTTTCATCTAGGCTTTATCATTTATGAATTCAACTACTTATTTAACACGTTCTAATCGGCCACGCAGAACAAATGTTTGCAATGTTTGTCGCGGACCCGCGAATGCAAACAGTAACGAACGGCATTGTAGAAAAGAGAGAGCGTAATGCAGAAGATAAGTTGTGCATTTTTCGGTGTACACATGCATTTTCAAGTTACTGTGAAACATATGAACATGCACAGGGGACAATACTACATATTTGTATAAGGAGGGATATATTCTCGTGTGAATCGTTTACGAGGAAATTCTGACAGCCACACTTCTGTCGACCATGTCGACGGATGTTTATGTTTCCATTGATCAGCCGTTGATAAGCTACGAGTAATAAAGGGGAAAAGATGGACATTAAAGTGTGTGATCTATGTGGATGTTACTGAAGAAGGTGAGGCTTTTTATTCCTTTTAAAGTTTCTTGTCTATAGTGGTTAAAATGTCAGCATTTTAACTGGTTAACATTTAGTCTATAGATGTACATGTAAGTACGTGCACACTGTCACTGATGTATGTTATTTTTCTAGTCCAGACAATATAAATCCTTTTAACAGAATTGAATCCCAAATGTTTTACCTTTCACTTGTTTTTTTCTCCTTTTTACCAGAATTTTGTGTAAATTACAATTCAATTTATTGAGAAAATCCACATGTGGCGAAAGTCATACATACAGTATACAAATATACATGTAGTTGGTACTGTACATAGATTTTCTTATGTTATGTGCATCACGTATGAATTTACAAATATATCTTGATGATTTAACATCTGCTGGGTTAAGAATTTTATAAGAATTACAGAGTTAGATGTTTTTGTTATGGTGTGGGTGTTTGTTTACTAACGTGTAATTTTTACATTGTTTACTGGATGTTTAGACTTGCTCGAGGTTCATGGGTGACTGGAAAGGATGACCGAATTTATCTATTTAAAAAAAAATCAGATTGTGAATTTTCAACTCAAAATTCAAAGCAGGGTCTAATTAGAAACATATGATCATATTCTTGTGCGGAAGACTCCAAATGTAGACATAAATACCCTGTAGACATACATGTAACATCAAGTAAATAAAATTGTATACTTCAGACTTCAGAGTTAAAACATGACTAAAAAGTCTTTAATATTTTTATGATGCCGATCAATGTATCATAAGAGAGGTTTAGCAGACCAATGGGTACCCAGTACATGTACTTGTACATGTAGGTTACAAGTTAGAACTATGCGTTCCACTCTACCAGTTCACATAATTTTTCTTGTTTAGCAATTTTGATGTGTACTTGAATTGACCTTGTTAATGTTTTAAATGTAATTTTTCATTTATATTCTCTTTTTTTAATCTGACTACTGGCAGTACTGGCATGCCAGCAGTTCTTGTCGAGGACCATTTCTCGCTGGTGCAATGTTACATCATATTTTCATATATAATTTTATGTGTTGATAAAATGACGTAACAATGCACTGATGAAAAATGGTACTCAACGATAACTGATCGCACGCCAATATTGATTAATTACAGACAAAAACAAAGGCTTCGATGATTCTGTACTTAGCCGATTCGGTACATATCACTATACATGAGATGCGATACGATACATATCACGATACATTGCAACTAAATGAAAACATGAATAAGGGTTAAAAATTTATTCAATCTGTCGATGTATTACCGCATGTCCAAAGTTATTTTGATATATTTAAAATGAGCGTTGCACAATTTACAAATTACTTAAGTCTCATATACACTACTTTTTCATTAACAAGTAATCCAAAAGTTGTCCATACTCCAGATTTAGCCTTCTAACAGGTTTGACAACTTAACGAGGTTTTCCGCCATCTTTGTACTTTCATATTAGGCGCGCAGACTAAAGATAGCCAATATATGAAGCTCAGATATTTTTGGAAAATAAAAAAAAGTCCGCATAGGTATCGTAATGTATTAATGGTAAATGTAACGATCCTAATATCGTCAAAATAAATACCGTGATGCACAAGTGCATCAGTGGATCGTTCCATTCCTATACAATATTGGTGTTGTAACCAACCCCTGGAACTGACAGGTTAACTCCTGCCAGGGGAAGAGCCAGGGGTGATCTTTGAGGGTGAAGATCATTTAAGGGGGGGGGGGGGGGGAAGATGTGACTGTCAGACTGGTTTGAATACCGGTGCCAGATACATGTAGCTCAGTTGGTAGAGCACTTGACTAGAGATTCAGAGGCCAAGGTTCGAATCCCAGTCTGTTCTGTCATTATTTTTCCCATCTTGTACCTATATATCAGATATATTACAGATGATTATAAGAGTCATTACATGTTTTCCAAGATGCAATAATTGTATTAAAACCTTTACTTTACAACACAATACATTTAAGTGAATATTTATGTCTCTTGATATTATTTGGTGTGGTGTTCTTGACAGCATTGCATTCAAGTCAGTGTCAGCTACATTATGCATAAACAATTTTACCCGCTCCTAAACCACAAACTTTCTTATTAGTGGATTCAGCTTACCGCTGATTGGCTGCTGTTGCAGCAGACTTATAATATATGCACGCACAAAACACAATGAACTTATCAGAGAATGAAAAATTCATCGAGTTACTTTCAACTGTTGGAATTTGGGTATTTTTTAAAAATGTATACTTGTGACAAAACATATAATTATGTGGTACATACAGCTGTAGCTTTATGAAGAAAATTTGGGTTAGACATATATAGCTACCATGCAAGTAAATGATATTTACTAAAACTTCCAATTTATGACGCACGAAATATACGCTACTTTTATAAAGATTGACATACACGTAATGTACCACATTCTGTGAAAAATAATCTATTAAAAATTCTTCATTAAGTTTACTCATACATGTTTTATGCTTATTACACATAGTATTGTTTTTAAAACATGTAATTTATAAAAAAATAAACAAAAACCCTCGCTAAATTTATTTGCAAAAAAAAAAAACACAGTAGAATTGATAAAAAATGGTATACCAGAAGCTAATACCAGTACATGTAATTTGATGCTGTTCGGTGGGTAATATTCGTTTGTAATTTACGAATTGAAATATTGACTGTTCCACTACAAGTACGGTAAAAAACTCTCTCTTTCTCTCAAACTCTCTCTCTCTCAATTTGATAAGTGTATATACCTATGAAAATTTTTTAATATTATGACTTGATATGCAAATTTTTGATCTTGTACTGCGTACATGTTATGTCATGTATTGGGATATATCATACTTATTACACTGCATTGTCAGTGTATTTTTTACAGAAATACTATGCATATGTTAATGTAAACACAGCTATTACTAGTACATGTATGTAAACACAGCTAATTATTATTTTTTTTTATTTCAGCTCAAAACAGACTCTTGTTACCACATGGCTTTTACCGGTACCTGTTGATTCTTGTGGGTCAGCTCCTGAGATTAACCTGTCACCTCTATCCACATGCATTTTCCTTGTGTTCTACAGACTATTTACCGGTAATTCAAATTAAATCCGATAATGCATGAACAATAATGGAACTTGAAGAAAGCATCATGCCATGTTGTGGTTTGTGTTTGATAAGAAATTATGAAAACAAAATTAAGGCCGTTTAAAGAATTCGTAATTGCTGTGAAAATTTGTTTTTGCAATAAAAGTATGCAATTATGTTTCCTTTATTTTTTATTTCATAAAGATATTAAGATGTGTTTACATAATTGAACCCCCCCCCTCTATTTAATTGTCTGCATTAAGATTACATGTAGGATATGTAAATGTACATTTGACTTTGAAATAACATCTGCTATGATAATTACTTTTGAAATGAACAAGAAACAACCTATTTCTACCTTTCTAAGGTATATATGCAGAAAAAAGTAGAAAAACATGTCAAATTTGAACATTTTTCATTGAAATCAACTCTGTCTCCAGCTACCTGGGTGTGTTTGAATTTAATTCTAATTTAAGACAGATGTCTAACTTGTAGGTTGTAACTTACTGTTTTAGCATGGTTAGAAGGAGACTAGAAATCAAAATAGATTAGATATTCACTAAATATGATTGTTAGCTTACTTTTTTTCATAAAAACAAGAAATCACAAGCAGGACAGCTGTCTATTTGTTAATTAAAATGGTGTAAATCATAAAATAAACAAATAAAGATCAAATTTTAGAATCATTGATGATTGTTTTCAAATATGTGTGAGAAATGACTCAAGGAAATTGCCACACGTTTCATAAAATTAGGTAAAACATTTCAAACCATGACTTTCTATGAAAATCAAAAGATGGGGGGGGGGGGGGGGTATACATGTAAGGGTATTTCTAAGTGATGTGAAGCTTTTATCATGATTATATAATGTAGGCGTATGTTGTATTGAATAAGGTTTCTTTTTAAAGGTGGTTGAACAACAGTTGACCTCAAAAAGGTCAGGTAAAGATGTTTTACTATGGAGAACCCTGTAAATCTGTGTTTACTAAAGGAAATTGGAAATGGTGGGTTCACTTAAATTGCCATATTTTTATTAAACCTCAATGGAATTGGCAATATGTGGTATTCTTTTTCTGAGAATTGCATTAGCTTTCTTATACTAAGACAAATCGCCTTTTTATAAAAATGTTAGTGTACTAAGTTAAAGGTACAAGGAACAGTTTCGGATAAAGTACCGTCAATATTTTTGTAAAATTGAGAGTGACTGTACTTGAAGGTTTATCATTGTTGCCAGTTAATTGGTATTTCATAATACAGAGGAAAACTTTATTTGTCAGCGATGCAGAATTTCTTGATGATAAACAAATTAGAGTTAAATCAAACTTTGTATTTAATGCAGCGATCTTATTAGGTCAGAGGTGTTCCGAGTTTAAGGTGATATGGGACACTTCCATGTTGTGACGTATTGTTTATCGAAATAAACAATAAAATAAAGTGTAATTATATAAGTACATGTAGTTTCTTTTCAAAAATGGTCACCTAACTCCTTAACGCAGTTGGTTAGAAGGTTTACTGTAAGTCATGAGTTCGAATCCCGCTGGGGTTTTTACAATTTTTACCTTTTCAAATATTTTTAAAAGCTATTTTTTGGTTAAATTCTAAACCGGTGAAAATTTTTCAATTATATAGTACTTTAATCCACATTGATATCGAAAGATGTCCCATACCACCTTAAAAAGGAGGCAAATCAAATTCTGCTGATGAATGGTTTTGATGACTATTCACCATGGGCAGATAGCATGGATACTATTTTAAATTAGATAAAAAGGCATGTGTATGCGGGCGCCCTCTAGTGATCAATTTGTCCGTCTGTCCATCCGAGATTGCTTGACTGGAGCATAGCTTCTCTCCCCTTGGCCCAATCTGGCTCATACCTCATCCACAGGGTTCCTTTGGTTAAAGGATGCGCAGTGACCTTGAACCATGTTTTTAGGTATAAGGTTAAGGTCATAGCAGAATTATATATATAAAATCCTTGTCTGGGGCATATCTGTTTTCCCTTTGGTCCAATCTGGCTAATACTCACAGAGTGTCTCTATGGTTAAACGATGTGCAGTGACCTTGCATGAAATTTCTAGGTAACGGGTGAAGATCATATCGGATCATGCAAATATCCTTTTTTGAGAGCATATATAATTTCTACTAACCCCTATTTGGCTCAGACTTCACATAAGCAGAGCTTTTGAGTAAAGGGTGAAAGGGTGTGTAGTGACCTTGAACCTATTTTCAGTGAAAAGAAACTGTGAAGGTCATAGCAGAATTATATTTTTAAAAATCCTTGTCCGGAGTATATCTTCTCTCCCTTTGCTCCATTCAGCCTCATACTTCACCCACATGATGCCTTTGATCAAAATATATGCAATGACCTCGAATGGTATTTGTAGATGAAGAGTCAAGGTCATATCAGATCACACAAAAATCCATATTTTAAGAGCATAGATTTACTCTCCTTTTAGCCCCTATTTGGCTAATATTTTACCTTTACAGAGTTTATTGGTTAATGGCGTGCAGTGACCTTGAACCAAGTCTGTCAATGTGAAGGTCATAGCAGATCATTTTAAAATTAGTTTTAGACAGTAGATTATTTTCCAAATATGCTTAATCTTGGTCAGATTGAACAAAAATGCATGTATGTTAGGGGGAATGAAATTGAATTAAAAGTTCTATGCCAGCTGGAAA
Organism: Magallana hongkongensis; assembly: GCA_015776775.1. Classification (NCBI taxonomy): domain Eukaryota; kingdom Metazoa; phylum Mollusca; class Bivalvia; order Ostreida; family Ostreidae; genus Magallana; species Magallana hongkongensis. The sequence continues at coordinate 14,457,045 of CM027470.1, forward strand.
AATTTCAAGTTAAAAGTCAAGGTCAAAGCAGAATTCTCTGAAATAACGTAAGTGGCGCCCTTTGAAATGTTCACCATTTCAATGTTGTCTGGTTCATAGTAATTTTACATAGAAAATATTCACAGAGGTACAGTAAAGTAAACTTTACATCAATAAGTTTCTGACAATTAATGACGCAACAAGCACACAGTACGAAAGGTCAACCCTTTGAAAAGCAGTGAAGAGGAAAATTTGCTCAGAATTATGTTTTAAACAAAATTGATTTTTTACGTAAATTTAAATTTTGCATTCTGGGTTAAGAAAAAAGATGTTAGTTCAAGGTAAAGTAAACTTGTACCTAAAATGAAGTCAAATTTGTTAAGTCGTACTTAAACACATTGTTTTTTTGTTGAGTCGTTCTTGAAATGGTTAAGGGTTTTTGGTTAAGGATTACGTTTACTCAGGAGCGAAAAAAAATCCACTAATAGGAACGAAAAACTACTTATTGTTCATTGTAGCCCCACTTTTGTGGTGCTATTTTTCACTTTCAAATAACTAGGTCAATGACCTACTTTTTCTGCTAGTGACCTCTAAATGTTTTTTGAAAAAATTGTCAAAATTTGTCAAAATTGTCCACCATTTTCAAGGTTTTCTTTATTTTTTAATTATTAAAAAAAAATAAAACAATTTGTAGATTGGGAAATGATAAAATACAAATAGTTTTACTAATTTTATATTTGAATGAATCGTTTTAAGCTGATATCTTAAGTTTAATTTAGTCCGAATTTCCTCTATCAATTTCTAAAATTGTACCAATTTTTGATCGAGTTTTGCAAAAAATTGACTAATAAGAGCTCCAAACCATTGATTGCTTAAAGCTGTTTTTATTGTCTGTATTATGTTGTCATTAACATTATATAAGGTCAATGATCAAAATTTAGATATTTAATCTTGAATCGATTTTATGTATTTTAAAGATTTTTCCAATCGCGTGTCAGCCAGTGATATAAATTTATAGATGAGTAAATACAACCATAAAATATGTAAAATGATATCAAAAAACACATAAAAACTTAACTTTTGCAATTACACTGGAACAAAAAGATTTTAAGAGAAAATAAGAAAATGAAAAAATTAGTCCGAATTTCCTCTGTTTCAATTTTAATCTACCTTTGTCGGAGCGTATCTTCCTCAAATAAACTAATAATGGATATCAATATTGATATTTGTTAATAACGTTGTTATTTTGTGTTTTTAAAACAACTTTGGAGTTCAGATTTTGAACTTTGTAAAACTATTTTTTAAAATCTCAAACCCTGAGTAAACGTAATCCTTAAGTCGTACTTAAAATCATTCGGATTATGTTAAGTTGTACCAAGAATCATTCGATTTTTTTTTATCTTTTTGTACTTAGGTTTCTTTGTTACTAGATTAAGAACTCTGCATCTTAGACGTACTTCTAGCGTTGCTTTCGACATTAGCGGAAAACCCACTCGTTGCTTTGCAACGAGCTTTGCTCTAGTTCTTATTTTTTTTTTTTTTTTTTTGTTTCCTAGACGCGAACTTTGAGGCTTCATATCTTGCTCATTTCTAAACGGTTTTTGCTCAAATTTTCAGGGCTAATGTACTTTACAAAACACTATCTAAAGCAATTCATAAAATGTAGAATTCCCTTTCCGTTAAAGAGTTATTCCCCTTTTAAATTTTTTTAGGGCCTTTTGTTTCCAGACAAAGGCTCCGAGACTATGATAGCAGGGAATGGGAATCCAACGAATTTGAATAACAGAGACATTGTAGTTGTGCACATCTGTTTATGTTTTTAGATTACGTTTTTTATTTAGGAAAAGGTAGGGGGTCAAAAAACAGGATTCAAAAAAGTGCAAAAATTTAGACATGTTTTCCTTTATATCTTTTGAACGAAAAAAATTTTGTAAAGACATGTAGAATAAAAGTTGTGCAAAATAACAAGGGCTTTCATTTGACACCAATAAAAAGGGGCTGGCCCCTTAAATTAAGGGCCAATGACCCCTAAAAAATTTTGCTTAATAAATCAAAAACGGTTAGGATTTTGATATGGCTGTCGCCGGAAAAGTTGTTTGTTGGGATCTCATGAAGGTCGTTTCAATGTTATTTTGTAAGTGGTTTGTGTAGTATGAGTGTAAAAAGCTTTACATGTTAGCATGTAACTGTTTTTATTTGACAAGTTAACGAAAGACTTTGTGCGTACAACTGGCATGAAGTTACCGCAGAAAGTATGCTGGTTTATACAGGAGGCATTAATTCATAAGAATTTTCTTTTTTAGAATACATGCTTTTTTTTTAGGAGTTTAAGTCGTTGTTAAGTTCTTATAGTGCACAATCCTTAAAAACGGGAATTGGAAAAAAAAACATTCTTTTTCTTTTCTAGTAAAACACAAAATATGGAATGAAAAAATATATGCATTACCTTTTTAATATAAACATCATGCATTCAAAATCTACCTTGAATCAGAGCTGTGTGTGTACCATTACGTAAGCTCTCCCTCGCCCGCGGCCGAGAAAGTCGGTCACCGTGGTCGCGGCTGGACTACCTAGCGGTCAGTGGTTATCTAATACACGAGAGTTGCGTCTCTCATATATGAATTTATTTAGCCGCGAACTCAAGAATTGTTTTAGTTTTGATTACACAAAATCTTTTGAAGATTAAACGATTGGATGTCAAGTAAGAAATACATGTAGTTCATTTAATTAATAAAAGCAATGTCATTCTCTAAAGCAATAATAGACATAGATCAATTGTGGGTTTTTAGTTTAAAATAAAGAACTTCTATTTGATAGAGTAAGGTCATTATACTGCAAACTTTTCAAATCTTCCTTGGTTCTGAGCTGTGCGTTTCTGTGCGTTGTACCTTTACGTAATCTATCCTTCGCCCACGACCGAGGAGATCAGTCACGGCTGCATTACCTAGCGGTAAGCGGTTATTTAATACACAAGATTCGCACACCGCGACTTACACTTGCATGCATATGAACGTGTTTGAGTTAATATAGCCGTATATACAAGAACTGTTTTAATTTTGTGTTATAAAGGTTTGTCCTACTTGTATATATTTAATTAAATATTTGAGTGTAAATGAATATTAATGAACGATATTACTCCATATCGGAAAAATCGTTAGACATAAACTAATGGTTGGTTGGTTTATGTAAACTACTTTAAAAACTGTACAATTAATGTTTTAAATCAACACCCCACCCCCCTCAAATATTAAACCTTTAAATAATGATCATCCCTCGCACATGGCTGAGGAGATCCGGCGCGAGTGGTTAAGTGATCCGCGGTCGGTTCGTGTTCTTCTACATGTACCTTATGACGCGTTTATGTTTCATATTTTGCACGGACACAACTTTATTTTATTATGTTTTTAACTATTATATTGGTTTAAGATAAAGTTATTTTACTTTTACAGTTGATTAAGCATTGATTTATACGATAGCGTACAAGGTAGTTTAAAAATCAAATCAAATTATAATCAAAGTTCCATGTTACATGTTTGCGGTAGGTGCTAGCACGATAAAGGAATGCCCTGAATTGAGGCATTCGATGATTATTTTAGTAAATATTCACATGAGTTTAAATAACTTTAGATTAAATTCTATCGGTCACATATTAATCACTTCTGTAGTTTCATTGTGGAAGCGAACTCATTGCTGCCCCCCCCCCCCCCCCCCCCCCCACTCCTCCCGCCCCGCTGACAGGTGCTCGCGCTGGATTTTTTTTCAATTGGAGAAAAGATATCAAGATCTGTCGAAAAACATTTTTGGTGGTTTCTTCTTATGTGTAACATTTTGTTTCACTTTCCCACCCCTTTGTTTATTCGGCCAGTCTGTGTTAATTCAATTGCCGCATGCGATCGAGAATCTTGTGCCGCTTCAGCGCACACAGCTCAGAACATTTATAGCCCCAGGTCATCAATTGTTATGTAATTGAGTAACAGTTGGAAGGGTGATTTTACTACATAAAATAATAAAATCATAATATAATCTATTTTAATTGAGTACCATGCGTATAGATTCCCATAATAATTATTTTTTTTATTTCCTTTCAATGTTTACATTTAATTTTGTTCAAATAATTAATAAATTTTCTATCATTTAAATTGTGTGCTTTATCAAATTCTGATTCCGATTACCTTGAATTCATTAATTTTCCATTGGCTTTTGACAAAAGAGAGACGCCTGACCATCCAATGAAAACAAATACACAGAGTTTGATTGACAGGTTCAGCCAGGTGCAGGTCTCGCCCGATGTCCGAGGTTATGTGTGCTGCTTGTACACAGCCGAATGGTCTCAGTAAGAGTTATCGATGTAAATAGATAATAGAAATACATTCTTATCAAAACATGATCGTGCAAGTTAAAGTTGATTTAGGTTTGTTCCAATAGAAATCATGTTTCGCTAACTGTATTTAATATTTTTTATGTATAGCGACTTTTAATATTGTTTCAGTACTGAAACATCGCATTAAAACGTTAAATATACATGTACTCTGTAACTAGTCGTCTTTTAATACATATACCTTTCTTTTGTTTGTTAAAAATTCGTTCAATTTTGTTAAAGTAATGTAAAACACGCGCGCCATTTTGAAACAATTAACTTGTCAGAGAGTTCCGAATGAAATCTGATGAACGTTTCAAACGGTTCTCGCACGCTTTGCTCGAAACGATTTACACGCTTTGCCCGAAACGCTAAACGGTTTACATGAAACTCTAAAAGGTTTACACGAAACGTTTCTCGCACGTTGGCTGCACGCTTTTTTGGTGTAGTAGTACGTTTTAGGGTCTGTAAATTTTGTCAGCACGCAATTCTAAACTTGCACATAGTCTTCTAAAATTTAGAAATATTTTAATATAGAAGTTATCTTTGAGAAAAGTTTACGTGTTTTGTAGGCGAGTTCAGTTTAAAAAAGAAATACAATTCCTGACATGAATCATGAGTACATACTGTTTAATGTTTATAACAATGCTTGCTACCCTTTGAAAATTTAACTCGCCATTAAACATGATCTCATTTTTTAAACAATGTTTGAAACGATTACATAAACTCTGCTCGACAAATAGTTTTCCTAAAATATTTTCTTCCTTTCTTTTTTCAAAACACGTTTTATATACAGACTTTCAATTACAACACATTTTTATAACAAAAGCAGAACTGAAAGTATAGTCATTATAATCGTAACATATATTTTCAACTCGCAGCAACAACGGAAGACCTACTCGGGGCTTTGCCACGAGCTCTGCTCTAGTTTTCTTTAATTGTTTCGATGTACAATTTGTAGTCATGATGTTGGTACGTTTGAAAACGATCAAATGGCATTTATAACATTATATGAATATTAAAAAAAATTTTAAAAAATTTCACTTGTTTCTCTAAGGTATTTGCCATCAAGGTTAGGAGCGTTTGTTTTTGTTTAGATAAGCTTGAAAGAATCGGAATACCATTTGATATTATTTCCATCTAAGTGACTTGTTTTTAGACGGTGGCTATAAATAGCCACGGTCTATTGCTACGGTCCTGACCGGAAGAGTATTTCTCACGGGGACCCTAGCGGATAAGGAACGATAACTTTGTTAGGTACATGTATGCAGTGTTACAGGCAATGTTTTATCTATGTGTCGATTTCAGTATGAGAATTAATTTTCATCTTATCAGATATATTAAGCATTATAGCTGCTAATTATTTTGTACATATGATGTATGAAATTAACATGTGTTTTATTCTAAATGAGTCGTTACCCTGTCTGCTTACGCGGTATTAATAATTTAAGCACCAACTGTCAGTTGTGACGTTTAACTCTGTATCAGGACTGCATTTAAACTATATCACTGCGATAATTTGTCAAGAGATCTCACAATAATTGCTTCTTGTTTTTTTTTTAATGATGTAAACAATTGTCAGAAACACTATTTAAACTGGTTTGCCATTTCATATTTCAGCAATTATGCTTCATCGATAAATTCAGTCATTTTCAATGCATTAGTTTTAGTTGAGGCAGAATATTTATTTTGTTGTTGCTTATTCCAAAGAATTCACAACAGATACTGACAATGAATATTACATAAATATTACATAAATTACATTTTTTTGAACTTAAACCGATCAATGGCACACTTTCTTCTGCAAGTGTGCATGTGTTTTCAAACACACAAAAAACTTAAAATTTACGATACAAATGTGTTTAATTTTGGACTGACCTGTGATTTACAATGTACCTTATTTGTACCTCACTCAGTCTGTAATATTTTTATTACAGTCACTTCAATATTCATCAGACAATATTTACTACTGATGTTGACGCTTTACTTGCTGCTGACTTTCTCTCAAACTCGCTAATCGATGTCGGATTGTAAAATTCACGTGCAAATCGAGTCGCCATTTTACATGTATATAAACTACATTTTACGATGTTTCAAAGATTTTCAGTTCAGATTTTTGTAAGCAAATAAGGGATTAAAGACATGTAAAACGTCTTATGGATTTCACGGCGTGTCATTGATCAGCTCGCGTATCTCTAATTTGCAGCAAACGCTAGCGTTTTTGTGAGAAAAAAGAATCGGTTCAACTCATGCGATATTCCATATACATTTATGGTACATTGTGAACGGTAATGTAAGATATGATAATTTTGTTAACTAAACAGTTTCTGTCGAATTTTTTCACAATGATTTGAATAACGCAATTCGATGAGCGAAGTACAAATAGTGACTTTAATTCATATGCGCCCGTCCCTGCTAAATGTATTAGGGCTTTGGGGGCATTTTTTCACTAACAGATAACATTATTTACATATATATGTACGTAAACATCGCCCCGTTTGTTCTCAAATGATTTTTAACTCACGAGTACAACTCTACTATGAACTTTCTTCGACATTTGTTTCCAAGTGTTAGCATTTTGTCAACATGCATTTACAAATAATGCGCCAGTTTGTTGTCGACTCGCAATTGAAATACACACCGGTTAGAAAGTGTCATCACTTAACGCAATGCTACATCGGCTGTAGCGTATACATCCATGCTATATTTGCAATAAATAATGAATCATGAAAAAATGTGCTTCATAGATGTAGAATTCTGCTGAGCTACAGAACTCTAGCTTTCCGAAAGTATTGCCGGGATTTGCGAACCCTAGATCTATTGTCTAGTACATGCAAAGAATAAAATCAAAGAAGGTGGGTGAATAAGGCGTGTAAAATGCCTAGATGAGGAATGATTAGATACGGCAAAATTAAAATATCATAAAAGCTGATACTTTTTAAAAAAATAATTAAAAACAATGTATATTTAACGTAACATCGAGTTGTAACCTTAAAATATTTTAAATACTTGCAATATATTGATTTAAACTGGCGCGTGTGTGTCAACACCTCCAAATAATGTACTCTTTATAACTTAAATTCCTTTTCTTTCATAGAGTGGGTCTGAGCTCCATATTTTTTTGTCACAGTTTAGAAAAGTCCGTAAATTCGTGGTCAACTTCTCATATAGCATTTAAACAACTCACTTTGTTGTGAATGAAATGGCTCAGTGGTTAGAGCACCTGACATTAGGACACTTTATAGAACTTGGGTTTTGGGGTTAAAGATTTATAATTTTTTTCTTATCGTTTTTTTTTAATATTTCAAACTGAGAATAGTTAGAAATTACCATTTTGTAAACTTGTATTATAACATATCATATATATATTTTATTGAAAAAAGTCATTCCGGGGCAATCAAAATACATAGTATTACCGAAAACAGGTTGTCAACTGATATAGATACTAACATATAGATACAAAATATAGATACAAACTTCTGTGTCCAAGAGACACATCATTTGTAAAGTGTGAATTGAGATCACAGCTACGATTTCCACAGAATCATCCATGTAGGAAACTTACGACCAGTTGTGCGAGTAAGCGTTAAGTATTAGTACATGTATGCGATACTGGCTGCGGTTTTCGACAACAATAATTATCATACATCACTCATTGTTACATGTAATATGCCACTTTCAAACGAAGCCACCGTCTAACAGTACTTTCAGTACTTTGATTTAAATAACTGATATAAACTGTATCATCTCTATACGGGGAAAATACTCTTCATTCGCGATCATGAATACATTTGTTCAATTTTGAATTATAATTCTTTCGTTTTGAATAATTTGCTGAGTCCACAAACAAAAGTATTTACGAATTGATTATGTGTAACTATCTATTGGAAAAAAAATAGTTTAATTTTTGTTTGTCTCTGAGAGAGAGAGAGAGATAGAGAGAGAGAGAGAGAGAGAGAGAGAGAGAGAGAGAGATAGAGAGAGAGAGATGAACTAATTGATAATAAAGAATGCTTTGCGATAAGGAATCACAGATCATTCCATCCCAGGTCACAGACCTCTTAATAAATCGGAGGCAATCTAAGTAAATCTACAAGATACAATCAAATCCATTTTACGCGGTTTTTGAAAAAAGGTATTTTTTAAATGCTTGTAAGGTGGATCAAGATAATTCTCAGAATTATCAGAAGAAGAAAATGTGTTGTCTGTTCATCGATTTCTGACTGATGAAATATCTAGGTCGTATCAGGTCAGCGAGGATTAATCTAAACAAACCCCTCACCGCACGTTCGCATGCTATTGATTCAGAGTTCTGCGTTTCATTCCAACAATGGACAGACAAAGATGGCTGGATTTGGCGGGTTTCGCCGCTGTCGGCTGCAGTGCCTTTTTTCGGGAGCGGCTTGGTACATCAATCTCGTGCATGTCCCGACATTGTTTGAAACAGTACACGATACGAAGACTCTCCTGGAGGAATGGAGGTTGTGATATAGCATGGCGGGAAAATACCAGGTACACATATCTTATGATGTGTTAATATATTCATTGGCATCAGCGTAGTGCCATTTTATCAATGTTCTGCTGTGGTACTTATTGTTAATGGATTTTCTATATAAAATACTTAAATGAATTGACGTGATATTTTGCATGAAAGGGAAATATGGTTTTCTAGAACATGATTTTTTTAAAAGAACAAGTCAATGTCGTGAATCTAGAAACCTCTGATATTTTCTCTCTTTATTTCTTTATTTCTATTTCAGAGCTTGCGCACCTGTATATTCATTTATAGTGACATACCTAATGATGTACTAGTATATTTACAAAAATACAATACGGTTACAACAAATTCACATTAAGTACACGTTAATGACATTTAACAGTTTTACCAATGAAAAACCCGTATGTTTGGGTTGATAGGATAAGCCCCCCCCCCCCCCCCCCCCCCCCCAGTTGTTTTCCTACTTTTCTCACTCTGGACCCTGGTGAATGACACAAATGACTAAAATAACACTTATCGCGGGACTTCCGGTCAAGCAGGATGGCGGTTGGTCAGATCAACTTAGCGTAAACTCGGTTTAGAGCAAGGAAGTTAACGGTGATTGTAGATATATTATGTAAATGTAAGATCTTTATATCCGCTCTATATCTCTCTTATATTTATGGGGTGTCAATTTCAACTGTTATCCTCCCAAACAAGCACTATTTTTTTTTTTAATGTAAACGGTGGGACCGTTGGACCGAGCGCAGATTTAACACCGTGCAGTTTGAATTTCGTATGATAAAATCTATTTAAAACGCACACAGTAGGATCCGCCAGCATGGTTGCCCACTCATACCATTCGTCAAAGTTAAACTAAACGTCGCGTGCTCATTCTACATTATGACGTCATATTTCAGACGTAAAACGTTCAAGTTTTGCTTTCGGAAATAGCCGAAGAGAGTTACATGATTCCTGATTTTTAATTTTTCTTTTATTGTTCATCAATTTAATTCATATGAATGCCGCTGTAATAAAAATACATACTTTGTTCAGTATCTAAAAGATAAGTTCCTTGACGTTACTGTTTTTATTTTTCATCTGATAATTTGATAATTAAGCCATACATAGAACAAGTCGTGTTTCTTGATTGAAGCACTGTTGAAACTTATCTGGTTTCCTTTTTTAATTTCTTTTAATTCAAATTAACTTCTATTGAAACACTGGAAAATTTTAAATCGAGTTTAGGGGCAATAAACATCGATAAGTACCAGTCAATCAATGATCGAACTAACTTTTTAAAAACAAAATGGCTGCCAATATGGCGTCGCCCAGGGCTGGAAGAAATTTTTTTTGGCCTTAGTACCCCTGATTCAACATTCATTTTTCACTGATTTTCTTATATATATGTGTTACCATTAATCCTCGCTTCGAGGTATAAATTGATAAAAATCCTAGATGACGTCATCATCTTTGACCTTTGACCTGTTGATATGACACTGAAATTTGTTTGACATAAAGCTTAAATACTAGTGGTGGTTGTGTTCAAATTTCAGGTCTTTACTTTGAAAAGAACACAAGTTACGCATTTTTAACTGATATAAGGCTAAATTGCACAAAAATCATATGAACACCATCCAAACGCTGAGGGTAATAGTTTACAAATGTATGTTTCAAAATTATCGAAATACATTGCATCCTAAATTTATTTGGCCTTGAGTAATTGATGGGTATGATTTATATTTTTTTGTTAAGATAATGGACTGAAATTAATTTTTACATCATATTAAGTCATTATTTTGTGTATTTCAGAAAATATTTCAAATAAATAATTTCAGGGGTGTTTCGTACTACCTTAAAAGAAATTTTACTCCTTTTATATAGAAATGACGTGGATTGTACAGCGAACCGTACGCGCAAAATTTACCTGCATGTAACAATTCATTCTGTTACCCGTCGCCAAGTGTGTGGCTAACGCTGAGGGTAATAGTTTACAATTATTTAATGCTTGAGCAGTCAATAGACCAGAATATTTTTCCCGAGGTGCAAGGGAACAGCTCAGTATGATCTATTGGCCGAGGGCAATAGATCATACTGATACTGAGCTGTTCCCTGCACCAAGGGAAAAAATTCTGGTCTATTGACTGTTCAAGCATTAAATAATTGTTTTATTACCTAATTCCTTTTTCAGTTTTCGGGGTTGACAATTTGCATATTGCAGATGGTTTTCGTGCCATTATGCAATATACTCATATTTTTTTTTCATCTTTTACATGTACATGGACAAAACCTGTTGCATGCATTACAACATTAGTTTACACAAAGAGGGGGGAGTCTTCAACCCATTAGATTTTAAATAGTCTTTTACCTTATATAAAGCTTTAAAACTGTTGATTATTTGATACTCCATTTTTCACCAAGTACTAAAAACAGCGTCTATGTAAAGGAATATACATTCCCTGAGAACTATCGAAAGGATGTAACATTAACATACCCGCATTCTGAAATACGTTGCCGGTCCAATAGATCACAGTCTATTGACCGGCAGTCCAATAGATCGCAGTCTATTGACCGGCAGTTCAAAATAGACGCAAATATTTCATTTGTAATAAAACAACAAAATCCCTTTGATTAGGTAATAAAACGGATTATCAACTGTGTCTAAACCAATCGAATTTCAGTATTTAACATGAAAGTATACTAATATCTGTTATGAGTGAAAATAAATGAACTTGAACTTATCCATTGTTGTGTTACTCCAGAGTAACCTAGCCCTGGTAGGCGCCACCTCGGCGGCCGCCGTGTGGTACCTGAGTGAGGTGGGGGAGCAGCGCTGGCTGTGGCTGGCCGGGGGGCTGACTTTTATCTCCGTGTGGCCCTGGACACTGCTGGTCATGATGCCCGACATCAAAAAACTGTACGAGGAGGAAGTGCTGAAAAAGAAAGGTACGTCTGTGGAATACCGAATACAGGTGGAGCTTACAGGGTTTCCCGATTGCATGGTTGGATGATTGACTTTCAGAATAAGTAAATTCTACCTTTTCGGACTGTTCACTTCTCTAACTAAATTGAATATGACGAAATTATAAAACTTAACTAGAGCCGAGCTCGTTGCAAAGCAACGAGTAGGTCTTCCGTCGCAACTTCGTGTCGCGAAAGGATTGTCTATCAGTCTGATTAAAACCACCCCCTTCTCACACTTGTCAGAACCTGATAGACCCTGTATTGATAAAAGGTAATCTTTACACGACCATTTTTTCTTACCAATTAGAGCTTTAGAAAAGTGATTGGAACTCTTCAAATGGAGACAAACAAATTAATTCATGCCTGTTTTCTATGTAACCTCTAGAATGAGTATTGAAAAGTTGCACCACTCATTAAACAGATAAAGACATATCTTCGGATTAGAAGTATATTTAGATTGTATGCAAATGTGGAGGTCAAGTGGAAATGATCTGTTATTGATACAGGTCTATCAGACCCTGACGAGTGTAAGGAGAAGGGAATTAGTTTTAATGAGACTGGATTATCAATATGATAATAGTAAGTTCAAAAAATCGAAACCTAGACTCAATTTCAAAGTATTATTTTTATACCAGGCAAGTTCTTCGTTTAACTTACTTCACGTTTAGGATAACTTTTAATAGAACATCATATATTTACATGTATATAAGTAATTTAATTATAATAAAAGTGTGTGTGTAGCAGTGGAGGGGGGGTTGCCCCAAAAATCAATTTTCTAAACGTTAACTTAACGGAAATTTTGGTTGCGAGAAAGGGGGTGGGGGCAGGGCTCCCACTGGACCATCTAAAAGGTACTGTTAGCAAGCTCACAAATGATATCCCCGCTAAGAAAAAAATCATAACTCACATATTTCTCTATTAGAGAATAATGGATGCTATTTTTTTCTTATAGTGAGTCAGACAAAACAGGGTATATTAACAGGTCACAAGCAATTTTTATGTCAAACTTTAGCTTTTACTCATTTCCATTAATACAAGATATGACAGAGACAGGAATTAAGCATTTTTTAATATGACTTTGAACATGCGCAACTGACCCTGGATCGAGTTCATGACACATCATCGGTCATAAGGAATCTTTTATTTATGTGAAATAAAAACTCCCAAATGTTTCTCCTTAAAAGACTTAGGGACAAATCATTATACACTCTCAGGTCATAAGCAATCTTTGTGTGAAGAAAGAAATTCCAAAGTGGACAGGAAACAAATTTTGCACTTTTCCTGCCAGTGACCTTGTCCTTTGTCCTAATGGCCTTGGGTTAAGGTCATGACGTTTCGTCAGGTAATAAGTAATATTTTTATGACGTAAGAACTTCCAATGTTTCTCCATCAGAAAGATATAGACCGGACACGAATTTTTCACAGACAGACGGACGGACGGACAAGGTGATTTTTATTTTAACACCCCCCCCCCCCCCAATTAATTTTGTATAAAAATCCTTTTCGCCCATTTTGTGCGGCACAAAAATGACCTATATTTTTCAATTATTTCTATCATATCACATAAAAATATTCATGTAAATGTATGATTTGTATGCACATTTGAGTTCTTGGGTTCCAATAATGTCTTTTCATTGGCATTTGTCAATCTGCATCACTAAATGATTTCCAAGTGGTAAGGTATCAAAGCTTTTGAGAACTTAGATACTGAATTTCTATAGATCTAAATTTTAGGTTAAGAAAAACAACACTTTTTATATAGTGAATCAAAATCTAAATAAAGCTTTATATACTCGTACACATAAGTAAGAAGATGTAGCGAAAGCCATAAAGACTTTATTTCTTCTGTTCTAGACTTTTTCAGAGTTAACAAGCTACAAGTTAACAATCTCCCATTTTGACAAGCCATATTTAAAATAAAATATTCAGCTGAGTTTTAAGTCAATTAATTTGCATTACAACCTCATACTACGCAACTTTAATGATTTTTTTTATCATTGTGCATATACCAATTAGTATAATCCCCAAGAACACATATCTATCGCAATTAAGTGCATGCAATTTTGAGAGGCAAAAAAGTCGCTATATTATAGTCTGCAAGTCAATTGAACTATGGCCTTTCAAAGAAATAACAAACTGTCGACACTTGCAGTACTCTGATGATTTTTATGACGACCGATTTCATTGCATAATGTAGTCGTATATCATTCCTTCTAATCCTGAGAACAAATTTTATTTAAAACTTTTAACTTAAATTTCAGAGACATAAATACCTTTTTAGGTTATTTATGTCTCTGATAATAATATTGATATATTTTATTCTGTTCATAACTAAAGAAGTTTAGTGTGTTCAACAAGTTAATTTTTAGCCACATTCTCAGATTACGATATTACACCTTTAATGTGACGATGATTGACATCCAATATTTAGATACTTATTGTTTAACAATTGCAGTGAAAGCACCTTTCCATATGCTAGTCAATTATATAACAATTGCTGATCTGCAGCCCGGGGGCAATATTCTGAGCTATGTACGCTGAAGCGACACGAGATTTTCGGTCGCACGTGGAGCGGATTGAATTAGAGAAGACTGTCCGAATAAACACACGGGTGGGAAAGTGACACACATTGAGGAGTACACATGTTAAGTAGTCGCCAAAAATTGAATTTCGCCACATTTTGAAAATAATGAAGCCCTTGCACTGTGATCATGTAACCGATAAAATCTAAACAAAACTTGTTTAAAAACTCATTTGAACATTCTTAAAATAATCACTGAATCCCTCAATCCGGACAATTCTTTTATTGTGTCAGCCTCTATCGCATGTGTTAATTCGATATTTGATTTTTTATCCTTTCTTGAACGCTTGGAGAATGTTTTATTTTCTAAATTCTGCTTCCAATTTTGAGCTCTCTCTCTCTCTCTCTCTCATTTTTGTGCAACGCTATGAAAACGTCAACTACTTTTAACGATATCTGTAAAACCTCTCAGCAGTATTTAGCGGAAATATTCGTGGGTAAATAAAAAAAAAGTATGCTGAAACACAAGTTAATCTTACATGTACCGGTCAAAATCTCGAATAAACAAATAGTTTGGATCGCACAAAATATCAATAAACATGCACGTGTGATAACGTACATGCAGAAGAACACGAAGCTACCGCAGATCCCTTGTCAACTCGCGCAGGATCCCCTTGGCTATGTGCGAGGGGTGAACATCATTTTAAGGTTTAATCTTTGTGGTTTTTCGTTGTTCATCTAAAACATAGTTAGTATAATTTTTAGAACATTTTAGACTTCAAACTTCACCATTGATTTACGTCTGACGATGTTTCTGATTTGGAATAATATCGCTTTTATCAATTTTTAGAACGACTCCTAAATTTATATTCTATATGTTTAATTAAAAAATTTGAAGATGAACAAACTTTTAGAACATAGAATAAAAACAGTTCTTGTATATAAACTCAAACAAGTATATCTTGTTATTAGATAACCGCTGACCTCTAGGTAGTGAGAAATAGTAACTACCAATAAGCCCTGAAAATTTGAACTTTTTAGGACAACAAACAAGCGAGATATTCGAGTTTTAAAAAAACGTCTAGAAGAAAAAAGAGAATAAAAAGAATTATCAACAGAATCAGCACAAGGTCTTCCGTTGAAAACGGAAGACCTTAAATATACATGTACATTAAAGAATTTGGAAAGTTTGATGAGGAATATTTAAAAATTTAACGAATCTTTCGGGTATGAACATGAATACTGGGATGTTTGAGAACATCTTCATACTGAAACGGTTTCTATTTTGTATTATTTATTTTTATTAACATAGGTAACATTACACTAGCACTACATCATATCTACAATCTCAACAAATTTATATTTATATCTGAAAAGGCGAGAGTTGGGTGAGAGATAAAATCAAGCTGTGGAATAGACGACACGCCGTTAGAAGCGTAGTCTCCAGTCTGGCCTTTGACCTCCTAGCAGCAGCTGTCTATCTAAACCGGATGACGTAAACCCGAAGTCTACAAAGAACCGGAAATGAGACAAATTATCAAATGCTGAAGATTTGAAATGCGTGTATATTTTAACAATGAGCTGTGCAAGAGATGTAGAAAACTAGATTTAAGTTTTTATGTCTTTTGATCAAATTGCAAGTCAAGTGAAAAATTATGCAATCATTGGTTGATTTATGATACCGGGTGTTTATCATAATTATATTATAATATCATACTTTTGTTTTACCAAATGCAGTAAAAAGTTTACATATACTTATATATACTTATATATATAATGTTTATCATATATTATAATATCATACTTTTGTTTTACCAAATGCAGTAAAAAGTTTACATATACCAGTATATATTCATATATACTGGGCATTAAAACGTGAAGAGGGCCTAAACTCTGGAAAACTTGATACTTATTTTTTATATAAAGAAAATTTTTACAATGGAATCATATATGTTTATCCATTCTCATAATATAAGAAAAATACTTTGTAGATTCAGAATAAGTGCACATGACTTACGAGTTGAAAGAGGTAGATATGAATTTACAAAAAAATAATACTGGTCAAAGAATTCCTTTAGAAAGAAACAAAAGGACATGTTTATTATGTAACCGAAATTGTGTAGAAGATGAAAGTCACTTTCTTACTGAATGTCCATTATATAAAGAAGAAAGAAATTCATTTTTCCATTATGTCTCAATACTCAACAAAAACTTTATACTTTTAACAAAGAAAGACAAATTTATCTGGTTATTGTCGAATGAAGACAATAATAATTACAAAGTTAAGTGAATTTCTGATCAATGCTTTCAAAAAAAGACAGAATACCTTGAGATCTAAATGACCGGTGAATTACTTATACAAATCATGATACTATCTTTATATTTGTATAAATTACCTTTATGACTATATATTATATGCACACTGTTCATATGTTTTGACATACTGATGTACATTTGCCCGGCTGTTACAAGTTTATGTATGTGTATGGACTATTTTTATATGTAGAATCTATCTTTTAGGCATTGTGGCAACGCACTTTGAAAAAATTACGCACTTTGAAAAAAAATTTCAAAGTGCGTTAAATTTTGGACAAAATCAACGCACTTTGAAAATTTTTTTCAAAGTGCGTTAAGAATGTACATAAACATTTTTTAGTATCGACACTCTTAACGCACTTTGAAAAAATATTTTTACATCACAAATTCTGGAACTGAATTTCTAATTTGTTGTTAGTATGACATTTGTTAACACTCGTGAATCTAATTTAACGTATTTAGAACGGGGATGGGGGTGGTTGTTAACCAAAGATACATGTCAAATACCAGTGCATCATTTAATTGATTAAAAAAAGAAGGTCCCCTACCTCTCATTTTTCCTTCCAAAACATATTCAGTAACTTTGGGTAAACATTTAAGATCGGAAAAAGAAATATGCTCTGTATAAGTACATGAAGTGTTATTAAAAAAAAACGAGCTGGCCGAACAATAATTTCTCCATTGGTATGTGAAGGAATCTATGTGTTTCAACAGTTACCCTCTTTTCGTATTCTGATCAAATAAATCACTTCAATTAAAGAATATTAACATTAACGAACATTAAATTATTATAAACTTAAAAACAAGCATTAGGATGTGGGTTATTTTGTCGCATTGATCTTCTCAGAGATCATATTGTTTTTGATAAACAGAATTAAGATATCCTTTTTTTTCACATCATATTTGCAATAAGCCAGTTGAAATAAATATATTATACATTGATCTCCATTATTCATATTTATAAATCATAGTCGTTCGGGCATAGCCCAATACTAGTATACTAGATAAGAGGTAAATTTGCTGCATACTCAAAAAAGGAAATGCAGTTGCTAAGCAATGAAGTTTATGTGAGATTGGATAATTCAAACCTCCCGAATTTTTTTGGTGTAAATTGTCGACATTGCCTTAATAGCTTAGGAGAATTGAAAAAAAAAACTCATCTAGAAACTGCTTATCAAGCTAGCTGAGAACTGTGAGTTCTTTTTTAAATATATCACATTAAACTGAACAAGGTTAAAACAAGTTTTTCTTGTATATAAAACTATATAAAACTAGTTTTCACTAAACCATGAACATTTTTTTTCAAAGTGCGTTAATATCGACGATATCAACGTACTTTGAACAAAAAATATTTTTTTTCAAAGTGCGTTGACTTGGTCATAAAATTAACACACTTTGAAAAAAATTTTCAAAGTGCGTAATTTTTCAAAGTGCGTTGTAACAAGGCATTTCTATCTACTATCTGTAATCTTGTATGCCCTCTGGGCCCAAAATTGGAAATAAACTATTATTATTATTATTAGTATTATATACCTGTACACGTTTTGTATAATGCAGTTACAATTTAAATGTTATTTTCATTTGTAAGTTTGTATCTTATACATGTATGAGGTAATAACAAACTGTAGAATATGAGTTTACTTAAACAATAAAATGCTTTCTTTGGTGATTCATTCGGAATATGAAGGTAGCGACATCGCAGAAAAAATACATAAGCCGCGTTAGCGGGTTATGTAATTTTTTTTTCTGCAATGATCCCTACCTTCATAACCCGCATGAATATTTAAAGAAAGCATATTATTGTTTATAATAACATCTTTCTTTTAACTAACTGATAAATTGAGCGTAAAAGTAAGTAAAATTCACTTAATTAATGTTAACGTACGTAAGTACGTAAGCTAAAAGAAACAGCCAAATCGTCTATAGTGAGACTGAGTCTGACATCATCATGATTATTTCGTGTAGTCCGTGATTTTTCTTAGGTACATGTAGTTGTACATGTAGGTCTTGACCAATCGATAAACAGGGCGTGTCAATTTCAGCCCTATCACTCTCTTGTCAGTTTCAGCCGCTGTAAATTTCGACAAATCGATAAACGGGGCGTTACAGCTAGTATGTTTAGTTTCCAATGGAAATAAACCAAATTGTCTGTTTATTTTAATGTAATTAGTTTGTATCTTAACAACACAGTTTTATTAAATCAGTGGTATTAGTAAAACACTATCAGATTAAGGTGGAATAACACATCATCACAAAATGGCTGACCGCTGATCGAAATGACATTTTGTTTTATTAAACGGGATTTATGGACTGGAACATGTATTTACCCCATAGCCGAGTGGATAAAGTATCGGACTTGTGATCCGTACATTCCAAGTTGGAATCCCGCAGGGTCTTTTGTTGTTACTTACTGGAATAATTGTTTTAGATATTCATTTTTTATCCTCAAACTGAAAATTTTTCGCTTATTTGACATTTGTACAGTTTATTTATCATTAAATCTTTCATTATTAAAAAACTTCCTGTTAATTTGAGTGACTTTTTCCAGGTGTGTTATTCCACCTTAAATATATACACCACTATGTCTATCAAGAAAAATGTAAAACTAGTTGGGGACGGGTTATCTTTCTTTACCCCGAAAGTCAATTGTGAATTTTAGTGAAAAGCTTGACCGTGAGTTCAGGTGAATTGTTTGTGCAAAAGATAAGCTTACTATTACACGTTAATATACGCGTGTATTTATAAGTGCTTATTTCAGGGAAATTTAACGTAAAAAAATATCCCATTTATTTCACTTTTGCCTGTGAAATGATCCAGGTTTAGTAACCAATCGGCTAAGATTCGTAAAGTTTTTTTTTTATTTTCCCATCTCTTTGCATACTTTCTTTAATTTCTCGCCGTTATAGATAATCACATATAGTTTTAGATGAAATTTTTCGAGAGCGAACGTGCACGCAATGCTGAATGAAGGTGGCAAAGGTTCATGTATTTTAAATTGCACACGACAATCAGACCATTAATTGCCACTCAAAAGAATATTAGTCCCCCAACTCTCAATTCACATTATTTGCCTGGTGAAAAAAACTCCTACATATTTTTTTATGGTAGTAGACCGAACTAAAAGTTCATGATTTTAGGGCGAATACAGAACTCATGAAAAAAATTGGGTCCATTCTTCATATAAATCTAGATATTGATCGCGTCTCAATCTTTTTTTTAGTATGAGATATAAAATCTATAGGTTTTACTGTAAAAAAAAACACCTCAAAGGTTAGGGCCATGTACGTCATGCATGCAGTCCAGTTACTCTAGTGTGACAATTTTTAAAAATCTACATTAAAAAAAGATCAGATCAGATATGAGTCGCCTATAATAACCCATGATATTTAGTTGACCCCCAAAATACCTAACTACCCCCTACATAGTCTTTTAAGTGTATATATAAATTGAAGTCTATGTAGCTTGTTACACATTAATGGTTGTATGTTTAAAGACTTTACTTCTCATTCAATCAAAAACTCTACCGAACAATTATTTAAACGGTACATGTATTATCCTGCTTGTCAATGTTTTTGTTTTCCCTTCTCGCAACGTCAGGGAAAATTTCAATTTCATAAGGATTAAAATCATCCTCTCAAACTAATTAGCCATGATGCTTGTTTTGCAGTTTTTAAAGTTCATGGTCTAAAGCACTAAAACGCTGAATACCCCCCCCCCCCTTCACACCGACGTAAACCATGCAATAAAAACTTGAATAAACCATAAAGCCAAAGTAAAAGAATGTTGATTTTTTTTTCTCATTATTTCATCATTTTTTCTTACTTATTCATTTGTTACATACCAAAAGAGTTTAAAATCTACAAAATTGATATTACGGATGGTTTATACAGAATTTTAAACAGATATGCACATGGAATTGTAAAGGTATAATGTGGTATTTAATGCATATAAAGAAACGACGAGGAATGACAGCAATGCTTGTAATATTTTTTTTCTTTTAACCAAAAAAAAAAAAAAAAAAAAGGAAACAAAAAACTGTTATAAAGCTAGGGCAATTGCATTCTCTCACCAGAGGTCGTGCTACACAAGCTTCGCTCACACCTCTGTCAACGCTAGAAAAATAGTCTGTCACATGATCAAAACAAGCATGGCGAGCACATGTCATTGTTGATTCGCTTATTCTGTACAATCAGCTTAAAGGGAAGTCATCGAAAGTGAAAACTTTGAGGACATGTTTAAAACATCACATGAAATGAAACATATTACTGCTGATTTATGTAAATCATCGGTGAATCGGTAGTGTACAGAAACTGATTTTTCAAACATCTGTCAAACTAGATCATGTGATCATTGTATAAATGGTGCCTGTTTGGGTGTCAATTTCAACAGTTACCCTCCCAAACAGGCACTAATTATTTTATTATACTGAATGTCTTACTTTTAACGAAAATTTTACTGCTTTATATAGAAATGAAGTGAATTCTACGGCGAACCGTACGCGCATAATTTACGCGTATGTAACAATTCGTTGTGTTACCCGTTGCCAAGTGTGTTGCTAAGGCTGGGGGTAATAGAACGGATTACCAACTGCGTCTTAACCAATGAGATTTCAGTATTTAACACAAAAGTATAATAAAATGTAATGTTTACATCTGCAAAATAGTTCTCCCAGTAACGTTGAAATAAAAATTTAGAAAGGCGTTAAAGATTTAAATTTGATTGTTTTTAATCATAATCATAGATAAAAGGAATAACTACATAGATTTTAATTACATTTTGCCAATCGTTTAACTTTGTACAAGAATCTTGTACATCAGGCGTTGGCAGAGGTGTAAGCGAAGCTTGTGTAGCACGACCTCTGGTGAGAGAATGGGGCAATTGGGAGTCACCCGAATCAGAAAAAAAACTACCGGTCTGTATTTTGACCTACACTCTCAGTTTTCTGATTCTTTTGTTTTTTATACTAATTTTTTTTTATTGCAATGGCAGCTTATGGAAACGTTCTGTAGAATAGGATGATAGAAATCGATAATGACGTGGTTACTGTTGTATAAAATTGCAAATAAACTAATATATGTTAATTTGAATAGAAATAAGTACAATTCTACTTTTCGTAATTAAAATGATTCTGATTCTAAGGGCACAAACAAGAAACATATTTTCTAAGTTTATCGAACGTGTTAAATTAACACACAATAATTTAAAACCCCAGAGAATAAGTTTATTTCTTGAAAAAAAAAATCAAATTTTAAGAAATAATTTCTATTGCTGTTTCACAATGACCCATCATTTCAAAAGCTCCATTACAGTACTAAAAACTGTATAACACGTGCATCTTAATGAAAATATCTCACCTGCTTTAACTACGAAAAAATGACGATTCAAATAATTTAACAAGAACTTTGCGCAGTTGATTCGTCAATTCGCATTGATCACTAAAGTCAACACTCCGTAATTTTTATTTCGAAAGCGCCTCAAAGCTGATTAAAATGAAAGATACGAGCTATCAAAAATTAAATCCAAAATCTAAAATTAAAAATTCCCATTGATCACTACAGTCAATACTCGGCAATTTTTATTTCGAAACCGCCTCAAAGCTGATTAAAATGAAAGATACGAGCTATCAACAATTAAATCCATATTTTGAAGGTAAAATACATTGCCAAACAATAATATAGATAGCCAAACACTTGAATCGTGATTAATAGATATAGCAACATCAAAAATGGTCTTTGATTTGTAATTTTGATTTTGGTTAAATCCCCCTTTTAGAAAATATTTATTTTTGATTTGAAAATCATTTTCCCTTGAAACTTCTCAACTAAATAAGATTTAACGAAACCGCGCGTACGCATTTAGATAAACACACGCAACAAAAAAAACCCTGTCCATATCGAGAAACAAAAATAAAAAGTTTAATCCAACAACCAAACAGACTAATTGAAGAACCGAAATGAGAGCGAGGTAATCTGGTATTTAAGGACCATTTTCTGGATACACACGTCAGAGTTGTAACCATGAAGTGGAATATTCTGTGCGTGGTCCTACTCGGACTTCTGGCTCTGTCAAACGGATTTAAAGTAAGTTATAAAATCTTAACAAATTTATGGAGATAAATCTTGAATATGAGAATATGTTTTAAACACATATAGCATTTTCCTGAAAGTAAGAAATTTGATAAAAACTGCATTCAGTTTGTCTTTGATTATTCCGTTTTCGTGTGTGCACTAGCTTTCTTAGTTAACAAAATATTAGTGAATTTTAAGTTTATAAATATATGAAACGTACAGATTTAAAGATTAAGGGACTTCAAACCTTACTACATATAATATATTCGTTATTATTTTACATATCGTTGAAAGACTTGTACCTTGTTATTTTTATCATTAAGATTATTACTAATTAATACATCTTTGGACACCATGATATGTAATGAAATTGACATGCTCCGTTGATTTATGTTCACTTATTTTAATATTAAAGCTCTTTGACAGAACAAGGAGCAATGAATATGGAACTAAGGTTTGTATATGTTTTTTTATATGATGTAATTCATTATATCCATTGAAAATAAAGTCAAACCGAGGTTTCAAGTTGTTCACAAGTCACTTTTTATTCGACACTTTGAAATAATCTAAAATTTTAATTTGTACGTCAATTGCGATTGTTTGTCAATTGTGTCAGTATATGTAATTCTTTTGTTATAGAAACGTCTATGCTTCCGGGTAAAATCCTGCTTGTATTTTTTTTTTATGTATACTGTCTGTAGCTTACGCCCGGGTCTTGCGATAAGAATTAAATTTCATTTTCTTGCATCGTGCATGCATATAATTATATCAAATGTCTATAAGCTATAGTGTACTTTATTACGGCCTATGTTGTACATACAGATTGCATGTTTTATATATAATATTTTATATGTAATGCAAGTAAAGTAGAAAATGTTGGTAAAATATTAAGTGAGTCTTATTTTGGAAAGTATATCCCGTGAAAATTGGTGAATGTCTTAACTAAAGTACATCGTATTTCTAATGCTTGCTCGATATCAATCAATTCTCACCTAGACACACTGCGCCTGCACAGACAGGGACATGGGCGTTTACTTATTCTTTTTCTGTGATTTAGAAACGAGGACAACAACAAGAGGTCAGGTTGGCAGAAAAGCGCGGGAGACGACCGGATGTTGTAGCGCTGATAGCCGACAGGATCGACCAGCAGCTCATGAACTGCTACTACTCCCCTCGTACGTACACCCCCCCCCCCCTTCCTTCTCACCAACACCTTGTTTTGGTATGATTTATCAGTATTATTATATTCCTATCGTACATATTCACCTCTCCCTCTAAATCGAGTTTTGGTGTTCAAAATTAGACATTGTTTTGAATTTATAAAATCGACGTTCGATTTTTAACATAACAATTCAATATATACTGTAATTACGTAGTAATTTAAAACAGTCTGTTTAATATCGAGAGAAAATACATATCTGCTACATAAAATTTACTTATCACCGCGTTGAGTGTCGTCTGTTTGTTCACTTTATTGGTTGCTATTTAGCCATTTTTAAAAGAGTATATATGATCCGTATTATTTGAAACTGTTAACCACATGATTTCGAAATTTTCCACGCGTTAGATAATTCCCTTTTTGAGGTTTGAGATTACCAATGAATCGACAAAACCTAAAGATAAAGTGTGGAACTAAAAATAAAAAAAAACTAGCCGTGATATTCAATTAAGTAAACGCATTCTCCCGTAGAACAAGTCAGTTCAAGGATAACTCCTTAATCGATCACTATCAGTAGTTTCAATACTTTGATTACTTATGGACAATTTCCTTACTGTTTTAGGACTGGACGAATATGTCTACACAAACCGAGGTGAGTGTTTTCCTTTACCATGTGTTATTGAAATATTGATATTGTTATTGATGAATTTAAGTAATCTCCCAACTATTGCACTATTCTAACTTTTCTTGGTTTGCTCAAGAATGACTTGGTGTATTGTAACATTTTTAACTAAGCACTATGTCTTCAATATTTTCCTCAATTTCTAAAAGGACAAACAAGCCACAATAAACGGTTAATGAAAACATGTAATCAGAAAGTACATATATAATCCCGATATCAATAACAAAGAAGTCAACGTATTTTGTGTAGAGCCTACTATAATAACTTCTTTACAAAAAATACATTGTACATAATTGTATAATGTATTAATTACTCCGAGTAAAGCATTTATTTATGGATATTTATAGACGTACTGGAAGTCCTGGTGACGTTATTACGAGAGGAATGTCCCGGTAAGTGATTGCAGTATCACTGGTTTTGCCCCTCGAGATCTACATCCCACAATTTGTTCCATTAAAATATTAATGGAGATTTTTCTCTTTCATTCAGAGAATGGCGGGTACACGGACGGATACACTGAGCGGGTACACTGGACGGATACGGCACTACTTCCGGGCCGTTCCCATCTTACATGTATCCCTACGGAAAAAAGAGAACATTCGTGAAGGAATTAGCGGAAATATTGAAACAACGAGGATTTGATCCACACTTCCGGTCCTAACACAACTGAAGAAAAAGAGTCGTACTCTTCCATTTCCGATTCTACACCACCTGGTTCCACTTCAGGTACATCCCAATCTGACAAAGGTTTTTCAACGGGACCTCGACCCACCGAATATCCGACCGACTTTGGATGGGAGTAAACTTCCAAATCCAAATCAATGATGTTGGAGAACGCCATTGGATTTTAAGAAATGTATTAACGACCGCTAGATTTAATGTGTATATAATACATTTTAAAAATAAAAATGTATTTCAAATCATTACTTCTATGCTTCTGACGAATTCGAAAGACCGTTAGAACTAACATTTATATATAATAACTAATTCATGGCTTCTACCAAGTATAAATGATATTTGACCTTGTGGTTCTAGAAAGGAAATAGAACATGTAATGAAATTATACGGAGGGATCTAGACATTAATCGATTAACAGCCGCATGGGACGACGTTCATATTAATCAGAAATTATGTATAAATTATCATAGGTAAAGTTTTTAACATTATTAATATTAACATGGATCTCCTCGCGTCAACTATTAAGCCCTCTCTCTCTCTTCTCTCTCTCTCTCTCTCTCTCTCTCTCTCTCTCTCTCTCTCTCTCTCTCTCTCTACCACATAAACCCCATGAAATTGTCCAATTAATAAATCTTTTTTAGAAAAAAGTATTTGACAGCCTATTTTTGTCCTCTCCTTTAAAAAGTTTTAAAAATCATTCTAGATAGTCTGTCCCAAGATATAATTGCTTCTATCACGTTTTAATGATTTTGAATGAAAATACACATACCAGTGAAAGAAATACAGTTGAAATTAATAATTGGGAAAATATCCAAGTACATCTTCATTAATTTTACGCATTATCATTTTTCACTCACAAAAACGAAAACAAATTTCTAACGGGTTTTATAATGGGTAATGTTTACATCTTTTCACCATTCGGAACTCCCTTGGAATGCCTCGCACGATTTTTCAACATTATCATCCGGGCTATTCATGGTTGATGCAATGCAAAATCCCCGTAGACTTTTTATTTTGGGTTTTGTATTTGAAATCGGAAGGCAGTAGATGAGGGCGTTTCAAAGCAAACAATCTGAACATTTTCCATATAAGTGGAAAAACGTAGTTTGAGCACAAAGGTACTAGTATTTGTGATTATCGAAACAGCAAGCGAAGAGTGGAGGAAGCTAAAATATCGGGACAGAGTACAGATAATACTTAAACACACTTTCTCGTAGTCTGTATCTTACTCTAACGTCCCCTCTCTGGTCCCCTATCTTGTAGAAACATAAAAACACCGAAAAGGAAACGACATTAGCTACAATAGAGAGAAACAGAAATGTCGTTTCCAATTTACTGCCATTATTTAAAACGTCGCGCGAATAGTTTGGAGAGTTCGAAATAAAAGACTTCTATTCTGCTCACGTCCGATGTCTTTTTTTTGTCACCATCTTTGTAACGCTGCTGCAACACTAGAACTTGGGAGAGAACGGTAATCCGCTCAAAACCAGCTGTATTTACATAGATGATAAATTATGGGGAGTTGTCCGTTGTTAAAATATGGGGAGTTGTCCGTTGTTAAAGTATGGGGGGTGTCCGTTGTTAAAGTATGGGGGATGTCCGTTGTTGGCAGCGTGTCTTTGATGATGAGGAGGAAGACGCGAAGGTTAGAAAAACGGCCATGGAAGTTTCCGTCTTCTCTCCGGAATCTATAGGCAGGATATAACCGAGCATGTTTAATGCCAACAGCAAGACGACAGGAAAAGTTATGGAAATGAGAGCAGCTCGCGTAGGCTTCCGTCTCAGTTTCAGCTTGAAGTGGAGCTCTTATAAGAATTTCATCTTCGGTCTGGAATCTTCCTTTCTTGAACTTTCGCGTCCAGTATCTCCCATTCTTCGTTTCTGTTAAAAGATCTGATCAATTCACACTCAGATGTGTCACATCAAAATTAATAAAATCAGCCAAAGGATGCAAGTTGCCAAGCTAAATAATGCACATTTGCTCATCGAAAGGATACGTCGTGATGTCAAGTCTGCATAGAAACAATTAAGAACTCACGACTTGTGGTATATTCACCTTTCCTGAGCCAAAGAGAGTGATATCCGATATATCGTTCAAAACACTTGTCAGTAGCCTACATGATTAAACATGCACACAGACTTTGGAGTCCAGAAGGTGGTTTGCAAGGTCTTTATTCCGCCATATTCTAACGAATTCTATGTCACCGGTGGGTAAGTCCAATTCATTACAATCACCATAGCCGAAGCCAGAGTTTGCATCTTTTCAGTCATATCCCTCACCGTCAGGAGAGTCATTCTGACACTTAAATTCAGAGGATTAGTCGATTTTTTCGAACGGGTACTCTTGGATCCTGAGGATCTATAACGTCTACCTTTTTAAACAGCCGAGATCTATTAGAAGTCTCAGAAAATGGTTAGAATTTGGGCAATACTCAAACAAACTTATAAGCCAAAGAGGACTGCCACATTTTGTCAACTTCGTTGTCCTGGAGACTGTACCCATCTAATACGTAGTTAATCTTATGAATAAATAATTATGGCTAGTATGCGTGCGTTATTCACAATTAAAGTATTGGAGTAGTAGTGAGTGAAAATCCATTCACTAACTGTACGTTAACATTCACTAACTGTACGTAAACATTCACTAACTGTACGTTAACATTCACTAACTGTACGTTAACATTCACTAACTGTACGTTAAATTTACATTGTTGGTATAAGACTACCTCAAGGTATATTTAGTGAGAAAGTATTAACAATCAAACAGACTTGATACTATTAATATCAAGTCAGCGTTTAGCCTGCCATTATCTTAGTACTTTCATAGGAAATACGGCAACACACATTAAAAATTTTTTTTAAAATAATATAAAGTAATGCAGTTTCCATTTTTATATTGTAAGCAAATAGTTAATATATTATTAAGTGCAACGTTATTTAAACAATAAAATGCTTTCATTTGTGATTCATGCGCGTTATGAAGGTAAGGACATTGCAGAATAAATACATACCCGGCGTAAGCGGGTTTTTATTTATATTTTTGGCAATGATCGCTACCTTCATAGCCCGCATGAATCGTCAGAGAGGATTGTACTGTTTATATTTACGTCTTTCTTTTAACAAATTAATCAATCTATCGTACGAAAAATTAACCAAATATTTATTTATGTACATCACTACGTAGCTAATAGAAACAGACAAATCGTCTTCTATATGTATGGGAATTTGAGTCTACCATCATCATGATTATTTCGTGCAGTCTTTCGATCCTTTCTTAGGTTGATGAAGATTTCGACCAATTGATAAACGGGGCGTGTAGATTTCAGCCCTGACAGTTTCTTTAGAGCTATGAATTACAATCAATTTCCGTACGAAATAGAGGGAATATTATATATTTCTAAATAATTAATACGAAGTAGAAAACGTGTACATATATCACTGTAATTCTGGTGAGCAGATACATTTTTTATCTTAAATAATGTATGCTCTTTATATGAATTTGAAACAAAATGATGTTCTATGAGAAAAACAATTATTTCTAATAAACAAAAAATCTAAAGTTTGACACACATGATGGAAACATTTTGTAAAACTAATTGCTGCACATGCGTACGCATTGCAAATAACATTTACGGGGATCCTTAATTTCTTAGGTCTACTTTTTAGCCTTTTTTAACTATAGTAAAATTAAATATGGAAAAAAGAGCTACAGAACATTGACTATCGTTTGAAATCAAACCATTTTTAAACTGTTTTGATCTCCTTCAGAAGAAGAGCTCTTTATTAAGATGCAGGAAAAGATTAAAATTTAAACGCTAAAATTGTGTAATTTTTCATAGCTAATGTTAGTTTATAGCTTAACAAATTATATCTAAAAAAAATGAAGGTAGATCTGATGGATAATTTCTGGACCACCCAACCTCCTTAAATTTTAAGGATTGGGACTCCTCTTATTTCTTCTGAAGGACATATCATGCAGACAATTCAATAATAGCTCTCATTGAATCACAAGATTTCGATCATCCACAGCTTCTTGAATATTTAATGTAACGTTATTTAAACACTTACATATTCAATGCAATTTATTTTCTTTGTACATGTAGATATATGAAATGTATGCACGGTAATACCTAAATCTATAGAATAAATTTACACTTCAAAGTAGATTGGTAAATCAAAGCTAGACATTAAGTTTTGCGCAAATACACCGTTATAATTATAATTACGCCAGCGTCAGTATCAATATGCAGACAGAAAACCCTCTAACATGCAAATTAAAGGTTTCAAAACGGGATGAATATTGTTGCGTGCGTTTATTGTACGTGGATGTCAGAGTTCATTATGGTCAAAGTTTTCATCATATTCATAATTAAAAAGCAAGCCAGCTATATACAGTCGCGGAAAAATGACTCGTTACCGAAAGACGCGACGAACGACCTAATTCAAGGGAGCGGAATGCTGTAAACAAACTTTTGTTCGCATGCAACAGATTTTCGCGTGGTTCGCGGTAGTCTCGTCGTTGCGAATATTTCTCGCTGCGAGTCACTTCTCAAATACGTTTTAGATGAGAATCTACATCTTGATAGCGAAAATTAGTCGCCCCGCACTCCTGATTATCTGCAGTAACTCGCGAAATTAAATTGTCCCGAATAAAAGTTGGTTTACAATAATTCTATATAATGACCTGCGGACACTACGGTGACACCTATATGATGTGAGATCGATTAAAATTGTTTGTCTTTTAAGTAATTTGTATTTAAGATTTTCTGACTTTGTGTTGAGATTATAAATTAGTCATCAACGTTTAATTTATTTTTCAAATACTGTAGGTAATACCATGTCATTCAAACATTCATATTAATACATTGAATTATTTTAAGTGTAATAAAACTTTCTTGGGTTATATGCCATGACAGGACTAATGGTGGTAGCATTGCCAAAATAATTCAAAATATGTATGGATGTATAGATTAAAGTTTTCTTTGGATAAATGAGTCATGAGTGTGAATTTAATTTTTCAGAATGGACAGCAAAGCAATGCAGGATGCATAATAAGAGTTGAAGAACTTCATGAATTGATACAGTCTGAGATGAAGAATGATAAATTAGATAAAACTAAATTTTGACCCGTGCGTGCACGGGTTGACATTGCATATAATATCGGACATTTACGAAATAGATACATCGACACACCGTATTATTGACATTTACATAACCAAGCTTAAAGACTACAAAAATGCTATTAATTTCACTACACTCTGCTTAGTTAGAATAATCTAACTGTGTCTCTGAACAGGCCTTCACCACAGTTAAGATGCCTCCCATATACCCGTTATGTAGCAAAGAAAAAAAAATGCAGAATCGCTCCAAAAAGATTTTGAAAAAAAATTAAGAGGCTTTTCTGAAAATAACAGTCAAATTTTCATCTTAAAATTTAATTCACTTTAATGTAGAATTCAACATTTTTTCACAAACGTTTTTGACTCGCTTCGAATTTAATTACACACCATATTGGTATTTCGTATTAAATGCACTGAGTTTGTCAGAGTTATCTCCCGTATTCCTTTGATGAACAGAATATAAGACAAATTTTCAATGAAAATTTACACGTACTTGTAATATCGTTTCTGAGTTTATACATGTAAATGTGATATTGGGGAAACGTAAACTAAAGAGCCTCCCGTGGTTTAGCGTGAATGTAATGCGCATGTTCAAGATTGTAAAATCGAAAAAATCCATATAATTTCCGGGTTTTTTAAAGGAATTTCGTTGATTATTAATTGGCGAAGCTTGAGAGAAAAATGAAAACAAATTGGTAATCTTCAAGTACCATTGATGTTTAAAATATATAAAACAAAAGACAGTACTTTTCCGATTTCTCGGTATTAAAGCTAAAAAATTCGAGTCTATTATTTTAATATAGTAGTTAAGATTTAAACTTATACTTTAAATGAAAACGATTCGGGTCAAAATTTTTAATTTGTTTCGCTGATATTATGCATTTTACACTGGTTTTCCTGCACATTCTGTTAATATAGCAATTAAACAGACTGCTCTGAGAATGAGAACAAATACATTACAAGTACAAACACAGGTATACAATAACTTTAATGGGGAGACCATAATTAATCTTGTAGATGTTCCATTTATTAATTGTTGCCAAAAGGTCCAACCTATTACGTCATGGCTTCACGCCCCCTGGAAATTGTTTCATTGCACTATGTCGTGAGAATTCACCCCTCCAACCTACTGCTAATAAATTTCGCCTAGCTACTTCCAACCTACTGCCTACCTACTGCCAACCTACTGCCGACCTACTGCCTCCCCTGTAATATTGTGTTTCTATTTTAAATATATGTCAGCATTTCCAAACTCGATCTTGTATTGCTATTGGACCTGTTTCCTGACACTTCGAAGAACAATACATTAATGCAATTTTACCTGGGCTATAACTGCTGATTACTATTTCCGGATTTTCTTAGCGGTTCGTCATTATTATTCACACGAATTTCAATGTACGTCAGATAAGGCATTTAATTAACCTCAAAATGATAATGCTATAAAACGCGTCATCTTATTGGTCTAGAGAGTCACGTGACAGGGCGAACAAAACGTCGAGTCTCCCGGTTAAATACCGTGTCTCACCTCTTCGGAAATCTCGGGATTTTCCTTTTCAGACGCATGAAAAAGTCAAAATGAGCATACGATGTTGACAAATATCATTAAATCAAAATTATTTAATCATTAAATTCTCTTTATACCACACAAACCAATTTTACTACATTTGATTCGAATTTATGAAGAAAAGAGAGAGACAATAAAAAAAATCAAGACGTTATTGCTTTCGACAAGTCGAAAAATTATTAGAAAATTAGAAATCGACGTATTTTGTATAATCAATTGTTGTTCGGTAAAATAAAACTTTTATTGCATGAATGTTTGGAAAATATGAAGATTTATTCCCCCTCTCCCCCCGAAAAATCATATTTCCCTCGAGCAAAGCCCTTGGGAAATATGATTTTTCTTGCGGGAATAGATCTTCATATTTGCCTCACCATCATGCAATAAATTTGTAGTAACAACCTCTAATGATACAGTATCCACTCATGATATAACATAGCATTTATTTAGTGGTCAGCCTCCTGACTATTTATGATATAATTTTAACATTAACGAACTACTCACCGTCCATTAATGATACAAGTTCAAAATAATATCATTAAGGGTCAAAGTACAAATCAGTTAATTAATAATTATACTCTCACTGACTATTAATGATATTTTTTTTTATTTTTATTAGTGAATGAAATTCAACCATTCATAAAAAATGAAAATTTAATTCAGATCATGTTTTGCATCAATATATTATTCTTCGATTTGGAGTAAATTGAAAACCCAGACATGGCATTTCTTGTAAAGATTTTTACAATTGTACGGTATTTAAGTGATAATTTAAATTGGCAATTGTTAACAAAAGGGTCAGTCTGAACTTAACATTTGAAGAGGCTGCGTGATCAACAAATTACTCTTCAGATTTGCCTTGAAATATTTGCCATTAATTATTAACCCAAATATATTAGATTCAAAATTTGACTATTTGCATATATGTGTTTTCAGAGCTCTTTGCCTAAAAGAAATGAACATACTAATTAATAGTCTACAAATGGCCACCACCATCCAGTCCGCTCAAATAATTAAACGTTTTCTTTGCAATTCGTGTTTCATGTCTGTATGAAGGTAACGATCATGACTTAGTTTATTCATTTTTTCCTTGAATCGTCACTATTATTTTAGCCAACGTTAATCGTAAATAAAGCATTGAATTGTTTATATTAACATCTTTCTTCTAAGCTTTCTTATAGAAATAATTGCATAGAACTGTAAACGACAAACCCCTCTAAATCAACTTTTTTTTCGCTAGCGATAAAATTCTGAGAGGTTCGCGAGAGCATCGTTGTAGCAATTACTTCTCGCTGCGAACCAGCCCTTGTCGTATGGTTGTCATATCATCACGGGTTTGTATAAGGCTTACTCGCGAAAATTAGTCGTCACGAACCAATTTACCTTCAGTAAATCGCGAAATAATGTCGTCGCGAATAAAAAATGATTGATGGTAGTTAAAAACGCTTAAACCATTGTTATTGTAGATAAGTACGTTTTAAAGAAGGAAGAGTCAATTGTTCCAGAAATGGATTTTGTCAATGTAACGAAGTTTAATCGATTATCAGTCTTCTTTAATAATGTTTAATTAAACACGCCAAGATGAAAGTTTTGATGCAGAATAAAAACGAAGTGATGATATATAGTTTTTTTCTGACATTTTATTTTGGTTTAATCAATACGATTTGCTTTTTTACATATAATATTATATTGTGCATGAATTGAGACAAAATATTTTTTCTAGTTGAAATGGTTAGATTATAGTCTTGCTCATTGCGTAAGCAAAAAAAATATGGTGGTTTGTTTTACCGTATACGGACTAGACATACGATGGAATTGAGATTTTTAAAACGAGAAACATTTTGTATATACATTATAATGCTATCATTAAGTTTCATATTTGATATTGAAACACAAATACTTGTAGGGATCCTGTACTAAGGTTTGCGAAAGGTGTCAAACTACAGATTACGTAAACACGGTGATTCTATATTCTGGAAGAACACCTTCCGCGTAAATGCGCACAGTGCACATGTAATTACATCAGAACTAACAGGGGAAGTGTATCACAGTCAATGCGAGCAGTCATGAATCTCAGCCAGTGGCATATAATGTGTAGACGGGTATCAGCAATTCAATCAGACAGGTATGCTCAAGGTGTGGTTTTCTCCTCTATGATGTGTCACGCTCCCCATGAACACTCACAGAACTCAGGTAGTTGTATTTAATGCATAGATAGGTATCATCAATTCAACAAGCCTCCTGGTTCTCCTCTCTTATAAGTCGAGAAGAACGCGACGATTAGCAAACAGTTCAATTATAATTATTATATCTTTAAATGAATACTATGCTATTTTTTCATATATGACTCAAAGGATAGATGAGAACTAGGTTTTAAATACATACAGACTGTACACTTGTAGATGACAAACTAAACAATAGGATACTTATTGATATTTCTTGAAAACTGCAGTTATCAGCGGAGTTTTGTTTGCCAGCAATATTGAGTGTCCTCTTTATGACAAAAAACCAAATTAGAAAGACTTGGATGAAGTCGTTTACTTTAAACACATAGAGAAACATAGCAGCAAAATATTTTCATTTGCTTAAAGTAAAAAAAGGGGTTTGCCATACTGATATGAATAAATACTTTGCTTTAGCAAGATTGTTGACTGGTTCAAAATTTTGGACATCAAGTTTATCAAATGAGCATCAAGAGAAAAAGTTTACATCTCGTTTCTCACTTGGAACCCTAGCGGTATTTGATAAGCATATAACAACATTCGGTCTTGGTCATATTGTATTAAGCCCATATGTTTAATCTTCAAGATATATTTTGTAATTCAATACATATATAGCAACATTTGTACGTACATGTACATGTAGCTTGACATCAGGTAGTTGATTTTTGACAGT
The DNA here is from genome assembly GCA_015776775.1 of Magallana hongkongensis. Classification (NCBI taxonomy): domain Eukaryota; kingdom Metazoa; phylum Mollusca; class Bivalvia; order Ostreida; family Ostreidae; genus Magallana; species Magallana hongkongensis. The sequence continues at coordinate 14,491,822 of CM027470.1, forward strand.
GATAAACCTTATCAAAAAGAAATTGATAATATCGGCAATCAATACACGTTTCAGGTACTTGAAATGTCAATTTTTCTGTTCCTCATACAGCATTTTGGCCTTTTAACGGTCACAATGAACACCAAAGGAAAGATGATTGCGTGGAGGACGTTAAAAAGTGAGATGACAACATCTAACGAAGGATTCATAAAATTTGGATCGAAGTATTCTCCCGTCTGTAGCCCCAGCATTGGTATGGATGGAATGACGGTCGTTAAAATGGCGGATCGAAGCATTTTCAATGTCCTTGGCTTCCACTTTCCACCTTGTTTTTGAGTTCTTGATTCGTAGTTTGGTTGCTTACACGTAGTTTCGGAATTGACCTTTGGTTTTTGGTCGATTTGACGATTTGTTGCACTAGAGTTTGCTGTTGAGAAAATATTTGAATTTTCTGGAAAATCATTCATTTTTCGGCCCGGCCCTTTTGAAACTGTCTTTGAATTACTTGAGTTATCTGATTGTAACGGTTTCACTTGGACAATGGCAGGCCGAGAATGGCTTACAGCTGGCTTAGGAACATTTAAAGTTGTAATTGTACGGATTTTCTTTACTATGAAAAGGTATATCCCTAGCATGGAAACAATTTCTATAAGAAAAACAGTTCTGAAATATCGCAGCACAAACCTAGCATTATTTTCAAACAACGTTTCTGGTCCGCAGGAATAAGGATCTTTAACACTATTAATGAAAATAGGTGGTGCGGTAATGAGAGCTGATATCGTAATAGAGAATAAGAACACAATTGACCTCCCTTTTAAAGTTATCATCTTACGAAAAATGTTGTTAAGAGTCACAATTAGGGCAAAGCATCTTTCAGTACAGAGACTGAGAAGATGAACATGGATGTTTTCCCTACCTAAAGCATACAGAAAAAAGACAAACTGACAAAAGTACTCCACACCTTCGTCTCTCCAATATAGAAGGACGATATACAACGCGTCAATAGATGCCTCAGTCAACGACATACTGATGTACACGAAAAACTGGTTATGTTTCCTCAAATCCTTATTTCTCATCATTACCAGACAGTTGGTAATATTAAGTAAAATCGCCAGGGACATGACTATTCCCAAACACGAATAAACAATAGTCCTGTTCTCTCCTAAAGGATCCACAAAAGATGTATTGGAGATTTTCATTGTTCAACCTCTTCTTCCTTATTTTAGATCGTTGATTATATGCAGCCTCCCTGTACACAGAACGTCGACAATGGACGATGTTGTATATTGTGCTTTATATACCGTTAGTATTGAAGCAAAAACGCCTACAAGAAGAATCTATTGGAAAAGAATTCAAAATAATGATAGCAAGAGATTTAGACTTCAGTAACTACATTTTACAAAAGAACTTACGACAAAGTCGTAAATATTTTCAGTCTTATGGAATGACATTTGAAGAACAAAACTTAAACTATATTTAAACAACTATTCCGATGTCCATGATTATATTTTACATCAATGAGAACAAAATATTGATTAGTTTGTAATTAATTAGCATTTATTAATTTGGTCGCAAGTCATAATTTCTTTTGTAAAACGCAGCTAAGTTCCGTAATTATCATGATTAACATAATAAGCACGACGTCATTTATTGTTTTTTGTAACATCTTTACAACATTAAAGTAACACGATAGTACATACAAGTAGTAGTATTAAGAGTCGTTTTTAACGATTTAATTTTACGATACCTGTTTAGGGAGTGAACCTACCAATACTCGTGTCGGATAATGAAATATTCAAAGGTTACATTAACTGTTAGTATTTTCTATCATTGCGTCTTAGATATTATATCATAATTTAGCCAATTTACACTTGATCTATATGCAAATCAGTACAATATGGCCGATATTCTCGCTCTGTGACAAACATTTCAAAATTGGGTTAAATAGTAAATGATATAACACATGACAATTTTTGTGTTGAATTAAGTTTCAACCTTGTAGATTTGGCTTTAGTCAGAATTCTCTTTAGATTTCTTGTCCGTCTTCTGTTATTTATCATTTGCGAATTCATGGTTATGGGTTTCAAACTTTACATATTTTATAGCAAATAAAACTCTCCTGGTGGTTGTAAGGATCATTTATATAAATGTTTCTCTAGGTATATTTTTTTTCTTCAAATTATCTTCTTTGAATAGAATAGGAATGACAATAGTTTTGAAAATTCCCACATTTATATGTTTCTCTCGATAATGTTGTCGTTTAAGGTATTATTTCCTTGGCCTCGAAATTTTGATCGTAGGAAATCATCAGATTTTGTTGTACACACTAGGTTTCTTTATTTCGATGCAGCACGGAATATATAGTTTAATTTGGAATGGATGACAAGAACGGAATGCAACATATTGGTGTGAATTAGTTCTGTAATTACAGGTAACTCTCAATGGCTCGAACTTCGATCGCTCGAAGTTCTTGATCGCTCGAAGTGAGTCTAGGGTCCCGATTTTTTCCCCTATATATAACTAAGCAAATTTACTCTTGATTTCTCGAACTCTTGATCCCTCGAAACCCTTGATCCCTCGAAGTCAAACTGCCGTCCCGTTATTCATAATATATAGTTTTTTACTCTCGATACCTCGAAGTGGCTGTGTATCTCCAAGCGCTATACCTATTTAACACATACTTGGTCATCTAAATGGATCTAGGTGTTAGACCCGGGACCCGTGTCACGGGTTGTTTATTGAGGCGACACTGGTCCTGCAAGGTGATAATTGTTTGATGATTGTCCATGCCGATTCTTTATCTATATTTAACACAAACCGTTTTACGATAATTTGGAGACGCAATGAAAATGAGAAATTAATTGAGACGTAACGATAATATAATATTGAGCCTTGGTCAAATTTTAGAATTATAAAACTGTAACTAGAGCAGAGCTCGTAGCAAAGCCACGAGTAGGTCTTCCGTTGTTGAAAATGTATGTGATATGGTGTCAATAAATTATAATGACTAAATTTTCTGTTCTGCTTTTGTTATAAAAACGTGTTGTGATTGAAAGTCTGTATATAAAACGTGTTTTGAAAAAGAAAGAAAGAAAATGTTTAAGGAAAACTATTGGTCGAACACAGTTTATGTAATCGTTTCAAACATTCTTAATAAAATGAGATGTTTAATGGCGAGTTAAATTTTCAGAGGGTAGCAAGCATTGTTACATGTACTCATGATTCATGTCAGGAATTGTGTTTTTTTGGGAGTTTTTGGGAGTTGATTTTAATCAACTCTCCTATGCAGTTACTCTAGGAAACCGAAACTGAAACAGTGTTTGCACCTAAGCACAAATCATCACCGCTGACAAGAGTTAGTTCTTGAAAATAATCGATAAATTCGATGTTATGTACGCAGAAGCATTATTTAAAGGAAACTTAAATGGTACGAACAATTAGAAGTTTTTTGCAGTCGTGTGTATTCCTACGCCAGAGTTCAATATAGTCTCGTTCAACCATCGGCTGTCTCCGTACATCTCCGGCAAGTAGAGAGTCAGTCTATAATTAGAGGTCGCATCATCAAGCTATCACGTGACCTGGTATCTCTTATTTGTCGGAGATAAACGGAGGCAGCCGAGCATCTGGTTGAACGAGACTAGAGTTAATTATTGGTTGAATCCATACAATTTTTGAAATATTTCGAATACCGAAACATAGTTTGATGAAATCAATTCTATTTTAAAATGTTACACAACATGATTCATAAGAGGTTTTCTCGAAATTCTTGTCGGAAAAGTCAGAGAATTCATATTATAAAAATGTGAGTAATTCACATGCAGATTATAAACTAGCATATCGTTGATTTTAAAATAAATAATAATCGATAAAATCAACTCCCGTCAGTACATCAGTACTTTGATTTAAAAACCGAACCCGCCTACAAAACACGTAACCTTTTCTCTAAGATAACTTCATTATTTAAAAATATTTCTAAATTTTTGAAAACTATGTGCAAGTTTAGAATTGTTGCGTGCTGACCAAATTTAAAGACCCTGAAACGTACTACTACACAAAAAAGCGTGCGACTTACGTGCGAGAAACGATTCGTGTAAACCGTTTAGCGTTTCGTGTGAATCGTGAAGAGTTTCGTGTAAACCGTTTAGCATTTCGGGCTAAACATGCAGAGTTTCGGGCAAAGCGTGTAAATAGTTTCGAGCAAAGCGTGCAAAAACCGTTTGTAACGTTCATCAGATTTCATATGTTGGTATAAGACTACCTCAGGGTATATTAAGTGAGAAAGTATTAACTATTATCAAACAAACTTTATAATATTAATATCAAGTCAGCGTTTAGCCTGCCATTATTTTAGTACTTTCATAGGAAATACGACAACACACTTTAAACAAAAAAATTAAAAATTAAAAATAAAAATAAAAGGAAAACCAACATTACTTAAAAATTGTACATTTTTTAAAACAACTTATTTGACTATCAATTAAATGATATACCGATTTAGATATTTAAATAATATAAAGTAATGCAGTTTCCATTTTTATATTGTTAGTAAACAGTAGTTAATATATTACTAGTAGCTGTTTTCAGTGCAACGTTATTTAAACGATAAAATGCTTTCTTTGGTGATTCATGCGCGTTATGAAGGTTGCGACATTGCAGAAAAAATACATAAACAGCGTTATTTTTATTTTCTACAATGATCACTTCTTTCATAGCCCACATGAATCACAAAAGAGAGGATCGTATTGTTGATATTTACGTCTTTCTTTTAGCAAAATAATCAATCTATCGTAAAAAGTATGTAAAATTAACTTACTTTTAATGTACAAATGTACTTCAGACGAGAGTGCGTAGCTAAAAGAAACAGCAAAATCGTCTTCTATGTGAACATCATGATTATTTCGTGCAGTCCGTGCTTTTTCTTAGGCTGATGAAGGTGTCGAACAATCGATAAACGGGGCGTGTAGATTTCAGTCCTACCATTTCTACAGAGCTATGAATTACATTCAATTTCCATAAGAAATAGAGGGAATCATATTTGTAAATTTTAAAACTATACAACATTAATTGTAACACGAGGTAGAAAACGTGTACATTTTCATGTATCACTATAATTCTGGTGATCGGATACATTTTATATCTTAAATTATGTATGTTCTTTATATGAATTTGAAACAAGATGATGTTCTATGAGAAAAACAATTTCTAATAAAAAAAAATCTTAAGTTTGACACACATGATTGAAACATTTCGTAAAACTAATTGCTGCACATGCGTACGCATTGCAAATAACATTTACGGGAATCCTTAATTTCTTAGGTCTACTTTTTTGCCTTTTTTTTTTTACCTTAGTAAAATTAAATATGGAAAAGGAGCTAGAGAACTTTGACTATCGTTTGAAATCAAACATTGAATTTTAAGAGGGCTTAATGGTCGGGGCCATTTTTAGACTGTATTCATCTCCATAGGAAGGAGAGCTCTTAATTAAGATGCAGGAAGTGATTAAAATTTAAAAGCTAAAATTATGTAATTTTTCTATACTAATATTAGTTTATAGCTTAACAAATTATATCTAAAAAATTAAGGATGATCTTGTGGGTAATTTCTGGACCACCCACCCTCCTTAAGGTGGAATGACACACCTGGAAAAAGTCACTCAAATTTACAGGAAATTTTTTGATAATGAAAGATATAATGATAAATAAACTGTACAAATGTCAAATAGGCGAAAAATTTGCAGTTTGGGGATAAAAAAATGAATATCTAAAATAATTATTTCAGAGAGTAACCACAAAAGCCCCTGCGGGATTGTTTACATGCCAGAAATTTTCGCATGGTTCGCGAAAGTCTCGTTGTTGCGAATATTTCTCGCTGCGAACCAATCTCAAATACGTTCTAGATGATCTACATCTTGATAGCGAAAATCAGTCGCCGCACTCCTGATTATGTGTGGTAACTCGCGAAATTAAATCGTCTCGAATAAAAGTTGGTTTACAATAATTATGTATAATGACCTACGGACACTACGGTGACACCTATATAATGTGAGATCGATTAAAATTGTTTGTCTTTTAAGTAATTTGTATTTAAGATTTTCTGACTTTGTGTTGAGATTATAAATTAGTCATCAACGTTTAATTTACTTTTCAAATACTGTAGGTACTACCATGCCATTCAAACATTCATATTAATACATTGAATTATTTTAAGTGTAATAAAACTTTCTTGGGTTATATGCCATGACAGGACTAATGGTATGCTGGCAGCATTCCCAAAATAATTCAAAATATGTATGGATGTATAGTTTAAAGTTTTCTTTGGATAAATGAGTCATGAATGTGAATTTAATTTTTCAGAATGGACAGCAAAGCAATGCAGGATGCATAATAAGAGTTGAAGAACTTCATGAATTAATACAGAATGATAAATTAGATAAAACTAGATTTTGACCCGTGCGTGCATGGGTTGACATTGCATATAATATCGGACATTTACGAAATAGATACATCGACACCCGTATTGTTGACATTTACATGACCAAGCTTTAAGATTACAAAAATGCTATTTATTTCACTACACTCTGCTTAGTTAGAATAATCTAACTGTGTCTCGGAAAAAGGCCTTCACCACAGTTAAGATGTCTCCCATATACCCGTTATGTAGCAAAGAAAAAAATGCAGAATCGCTCCAAAAAGATTTTGAAGAAAATTTATGAGGCTTTTTTGAAAATAACAGTCAAATTTTCATCTTAAAATTTAATGAAGAATTCAACATTTTTTCACAAACGTTTCTTACTCGCTTCGAAATTACACACTATGTTGACATTCGGAACTCTCGGGGTATTTCGTATTAAATGCACTGAGTTAGTCAGAGTTATCTCCCGACCCGTTTTCCTTTGATGAACAGAATATAAGACAAATTTTCAATTTACACGTATATGTAATATCGTTTCTGAGTTTATATATGTAAATGTGATATTGTGGAAACGTAAACTAAAGAGTCTCCCGTGGTTTAGCGTGAATGTAATGCGGATGTTCAAGATTGTAAAATCGAAAAAATCCAGATAATTTCCGGGTTTTTTAAAGGAACTTCGTTGATTATTAATTGGCGAAGCTTGAGAGAAAAATAAAAACAAATTGGTAATCTTCAAATACTATTGATGTTTAAAATATATAAAACAAAAGACAGTACTTTTCCGATTTCTCGGTATTAAAGCTAAAAAAATTCGGGTCTATTATTTTAATATAGTAGTTTATCTATACTACTATAAATGAAAACGATTCGGGTCAACATTTTTTAATTTGTTTCCCTGATATTATGCATTTTACACTGGTTTTCCAAAATTCAAAAATGCAGAATCGCTCCAAAAAGATTTTGAAGAAAATTTATGAGGCTTTTTTGAAAATAACAGTCAAATTTTCATCTTAAAATTTAATGAAGAATTCAACATTTTTTCACAAACGTTTTTTACTCGCTTCGAATTTACACACTATGTTGACATTCGGAACTCTCGGGGTATTTCGTATTAAATGCACTGAGTTAGTCAGAGTTATCTCCCGACCCGTTTTCCTTTGATGAACAGAATATAAGACAAATTTTCAATTTACACGTACTTGTAATATCGTTTCTGAGTTTATATATGTAAATGTGATATTGTGGAAACGTAAACTAAAGAGCCTCCCGTGGTTTAGCGTGAATGTAATGCGGATGTTCAAGATTGTAAAATCGAAAAAATCCAGATAATTTCCGGGTTTTTTAAAGGAACTTCGTTGATTATTAATTGGCGAAGCTTGAGAAAAAAATAAAAACAAATTGGTAATCTTCAAATACTATTGATGTTTAAAATATATAAAACAAAAGACAGTACTTTTCCGATTTCTCGGTATTAAAGCTAAAAAAATTCGGGTCTATTATTTTAATATAGTAGTTTATCTATACTACTATAAATGAAAACGATTCGGGTCAAAATTTTTTAATTTGTTTCCCTGATATTCTGCATTTTACACTGGTTTTCCTGCACATTCTGTTAATATAGCATTTTACAGTGCAATTAAACAGACTGCTCTGAAAATGAGAACTAAATACTTTACAAATACAAACACTATTTATAATATCTTTAATAGGGAGACCATAATTAATCTTGTAGATGTTCCATTTATCAGTTTTGTTGCCAAAAGGTCCAACCTATGACGTCATGGCTTCAAGCCCCCTGGAAATTGTTTCATTGCACTATGTCGTGAGAATTCACCCCTCCAACCAACTGCCAATAAATTTCGCCTACCTACTGCCAACCTACTGCCTACCTACTGCCAACTCACTACTAAATATTTAATCATTAAATTCTCTTTATATCACACAAACCAATTTTACTATATTTGATTCGAATTTATGAAGAAAAGAAAGACAATACCAAAAAAAAAAAAAAACACCAAAAAATCAAGACGTTATTGCTTTCGACAAGTCGAAAAATTATATTAGAAAATTAGAAATCGACGTATTTTGTATAATCAATTGTAGTTCAGTAAAATTAATCTTTTATTGCATGAATGATAGGAAAATACGAAAATTTAATCCCCACCGAAAAATCATATTTCCCTCGAGCAAAGCCCTCGGGAAATATGGTTTTTCGGGGGGGGGGATAGATCTTCATATTTCCCTCACCATCATGCAATAAATTTATAGCAGCAACCTCTAATGATACAGTATCTACTCATGATATAACATAGCATTTATTTAGTGGTCAGCCTCCTAACCATTTATGATATAATTTTAACATTAACGAACTACTCACCGTCCATTAATGATTCAAGTTCAAAATTATATCATTAAGGGTCAAAGTTCACATCAGCAAATGTCATAAGAGAAAAACCCAAAATAATTATACTCTCACTGACTATTAATGATATTTTTTTTTATTTTCATTAGTGAATGAAATTCAACCATTCATGAAAAGTGAAAATTAAATTCAGATCTTGTTTTGCATCTGTTTCATTTCTTGTAAAGATTTTTACAATTGTACGGTATTTAAATGATAATTTAAATTGGCATTTGTTAACAAAAGGGTCATTCTGAAATTCAAGTTAACATTTGAAGAGGCTGCGTGTTCAACAAGTTACTCTTCAGATTTGCCTTGAAATATTTGCCATTAATTATGAACCCAAATATATTAGATTCAAAATTTGACTATTTGCATGCAGGTGTTTTCAGAGCTCTTTGCCTAAAAGAAATGAACATACTAATTAATAGTCTACAAATGGCCACCGCCATCCAGCCCGCTTAAATAATGTTTTCTTTGCAATTGGTGTTTCATGTCTGTATGAAGGTAACGTTCATGACTTAGTTTATTTATTTTTTTCTTGAATCGTCGTTTTTTTCTTGAATCATTTTAGCCAACGTTAATCGTTGATGAAGCATTGAATTGTTTATATTAACATTTTTCTCTCAAGCTTTCTTATAGAAATAATTGCATAGAACTGTAAACGACAAGTCTCTCTAAATCAACTTTTTTTTCGCTAGCGATAAAATTCCGAGAGGTTCGCGAGAGCATCGTTGTAGCGATTACTTCTCGCTGCGAACCAGCCCTTGTCGTATGGTTGTCATATCATCACAGGTTTGTATAAGGCTTACTCGCGAAAATAAGTCGTCACGAACCAATTTACCTCCAGTAAATCGCGAAATGATGTCGTCGCGAATAAAAAGTGATTTATAGTAGTTAAAAACGCTTAAATAATTGTTATTGTAGATAAGTACGTTTTAAAGAAGGAACAGTCAATTGTTCCAGAAATGGAAAATTGAAGTTTTAAAGAAGCTAAAATATGAGTTATATAGTACAAAATCGATACGTAGTGTTATCACAGGCAAAGACACTGAAGAATGTAACAAGTTGCTGTCCTTTAAAAAACGTTGCGTTACGTATACATGTATGTATAGCCCTGACTTCTAAAACAATTATGATCTATATATGAATGAAGTTTGCATGTATAGTATCAGGCATTCAGTAAATTCTACTATATTTACATCATCCAGTGTCTTTGTCTGTGATAACACTACATATCGATTTTGTACTATATAACCCATAATACAAATGACGCAAAATTGAGGCGCCGGCGGGGTTTGCTTATTTATAGTTAAAGATTTTAATTGTACGATGGCTTAAAATTATATAAATATAAGTAATAAGGAATCATTCTTTGAATATTATGAGGTGTTAATTTCGGTCGGGGCGTGATCAAATCTATCATAAAGCCCTTCGGGCTTTATTGGATCTGATCACGCCCCGACCAAAATTATGAGGTGATAATTTCGGTCGGCTATCATAAAGCCCTTCCGGCTTAATTGGATTTGATCACGCACCGATCAAAATTATCACCTCATAATACTCAAAGAATGATTCCTTATTCCTTATATAATTTGCGCACACATTACGATTTGCACTACTTTGTTAACTAACGTTATGCAGTGAAGGCTTTGTGTAAATTAAAAATTTCATATTTTGATGCATTTTTCTTGAGATTTAAACTTTTATACAGTGACATAATTATTCATTCATACTTAAATGCTTCAAAAAGTTTAATCGAGAAGTTCTCTAGCCTTGCCTACTATAAAAGTAAAGTTACATGTGTATTAGGAAAACAACAAAACATTGCAAAGTATATGTTATTTGATGCATGTTGTAGTTTCGGCATAACATGTTTCTGTACTGTTTACCGACAACTTTACAATTACAGCGCCTTTGAACTTATGTGTGCATATGGCACGGAATCCCGATCCCGATTCAGATAAACGTGTGCTAGCATGGTTCCCTGAGCTACCCATTACGCACAGGAACCAGGCTAGCTCATGTGCAGGCCAAATTTTCCCCATAGCATCCGGTTTGACCTCGCTTATATATTTTCTGCGTGGACACCAGGGTCCACGCAAAAACGCTTAAATCATTGTTATTGTAGATAAGTACGTTTTAAAGAAGGAACAGTCAATTGTTTCAGAAATGGATTTTGTCAATGTAACGAAGTTTAATCGATTATCAGTCTTCTTTACTAATATTTAATTAAACACGCCAAGATGAAAGTTTTGATGCAGAATGAAAACGAAGTGATGATATATAATTTGTTTCTAATATTAAATTTTTGTTTATTTAATATGATTTGCTTTTTTACATATAAAGTTATATTGTTCATGAATTGAGACAAAAGATTTTTTCTAGTTGAAATGGTTAGATTATAGTCTTGCTCATTGTGTAAGCAAAAAAAATTTGTGGTTTGTTTTACCGTATACGGACTAGACATTCGATGGAATTGCGATTTTTAAAGCGAGGAAACTTTTGTATATACATAGTAATTTTGTCCTTAAGTTTCATATTTGATATTGAAACACAAATACTTATAGGGATCTTGTACTAAAGTTTGCGAAAGGTGTCAAACAACAGATTACGTAAACACGGTGATTCTATATTCTGGAAGAACACCTTCCGCGTAAATGCGCACAGTGCACATGAAATTACATCAGAACTAACAGGGGAAGTGTATCATAATCAATCCGAGCAGTCATGAATCTCAGCCAGTGGCATATAATGAACAGACGGGTATCAGCGATTCAATCAGACAGGTATGCTCAAGGTGTGGTTTTTCCCTCTATGATGTGTCACGCTCTCCATGAACACTCACAAAACTCAGGTAGTTGTATTTAATGCATAGATAGGTATCATCAATTCAACAATCCTTGTGTGACAAAATTATGGTTCTCCTCTATATAAGTCGAGAAGAACGCGACGATTAGCAAATAGTTCAGTTATAATTCTTATATCTTTAAATGAATACTATGATAATTTTCATATATGACCCAAAGGATAGATGAGAACTAGATTTTAAATACATACAGACTGTACACATGTAGATGAAACTTAACAATAGGATACTTATTGATCTTTCTTGAACACTGCAGGTTATCAGTGGAGTTTTGTTTGCCAGCAATATTGAGTGTCCTCTTTGTGACAATAAACCAAATTAGAAAGACTTGTATGAAGTCGTTTACTTTAAACACATAGAGAAACATAGCAGCAAAATATTTTCATTTGCTTAAAGTAAGAAAAAGGGGTTTGTCATACTGATATGAATAAATAATTTGCTTTAGAAAGATTGTTGACTGGTACAACATTTTGGACATCAAGTTTATCAGATGAGCATCAAGTGAAAAAGTTTACATCTCGTTTCTCACTTGGAACCCTAGCGGTATTTGATAAGCAAATAACAACATTCGGTCTTGTTCAGATTGAGCCCATACGTTCAATCTTCAAGATATATTTTGTAATTCAATACATATATAGAAACATTTGTACGTACATGTAGCTTGACCTCAGGTAGTTGATATTCAACAGTGATAAACCTTATCGAAAAGAACTAGAAAAGATTGGCAATCAATACACGTTTCAGGTACTTGAAATGTCAATTTGTCTGTTCCTCATACAGCATTTTGGCTTTTTAACGGTCACAATGAACACCAAAGGGAAGATGATTGCGTGGAGGACGTTAAAAAGTGAGATGACAACATCTATCGAAGGATTCATAATATTTGGATCGAAGTATTCTCCCGTCTGTAGCCCCAGCATTGGTATGGATGGAATGACGGTCGTTAAAATGGCGGATCGAAGCATTTTCAATGTCCGTGGCTTCCACTTTCCACCTTGTTTTTGAGTTCTTGAATCTTGGTTTGGTTGCTTACACGTAGTTTCGGAATTGACCTTTGGTTTTTGGTCGATTTGACGATTTGTTGCACTAGAATTTGCTGTAAAGAAAATTTTTGAATTTTCTGGAAAATCTTTCATTTTTCGGCCCCGCCCTTTTGAAACTGTCTTTGAGTTACTTGAGTTATCTGATTGTAACGGTTTCACTTGGACAATGAACGGCCGAGAATGGCTTACAGCTGGCTTAGGAACATTTAAAGTTGTAATTGTACGGATTTTCTTTACTATGAAAAGGTATATCCCTAGCATGGAAACAATTTCTATAAGAAAAACAGTTCTGAAATATCGCAGCACAAATCTAGCATTATTTTCAAACAAAGTTTCTGGTCCGCAGGAATAAGGATCTTTAACACTATTAATGAAAATAGGTGGTCCGGTAATGAGAGCTGATATCGTAATAGAGAATAAGAACACAATTGACCTCCCTTTTAAAGTTATCATCTTACGAAAAATGTTGTTAAGAGTCACAATTAGGGCAAAGCATCTTTCAATACAGAGACTGAGAAGATGAACATGGATGTTTTCCCTACCTAGAGCATACAGAAAAATGACAAACTGACAAAAGTACTCCACACCTCCGTCTCTCCAATATAGAAGGACGATATACAACGCGTCAATAGATGCCTCTGTCAACGATATACTGATGTACACGAAAAATTGGTTATGTTTCCTCAAATCCTTATTTCTCATCATTACCAGACAGTTGGTAATATTAAGTAAAATCGCTAGGGACATGACCATTCCCAAACACGAATAAACAATAGTCCCGTTCTCTCCTAAAGGATCCACAAAAGATGTATTGGAGATTTTCATTGTTCAACCTCTTCTTCCTTTTTTTTTTTTTTTTTTAGATCGTTACCGATTATATGCAGCCTCCCTGTACACAAAACGTTGACAATGAACGATGTTGTATATTGTGATTTTAATACCGTTAGTATAGAAGCAAACACGCCTACGAGAGGAATCTATTGGATAACAATTCAAAACAATGATAACAAGGACATAAGAGATTTAGAGTTCAGGACTGCATATTACAAAAGAACTTCGACAATTTAAACTCGAAAATATTTTCAGTCTTATGGAATGATATTAAAAGAACAAATTTAAACCATATTTAAACAACGTTCTATTCTGGTATTCATAATTATACTTGACTGCCATGGGGACAAACTATTAATTAGTTTGTGATTAATTAACATTCATATATTTGATTGCAAGTCATAAGTTCTTTTGTAAAACGCAGCCCAGTTCCGTAATTATCATTATTGTAACACGATAGTACATACAAGTAGTAGTATTTAGAGTCGTTTTTAACAAATTAATTTTAGGATACCTGTTTAGGGAGCAGAGTTTCAATACTCGTGTCGGTAAAGAAATATTCAAAGGTTACAGTACGTAACTGTAAGTATTTTCTATCATTGCGTCATTGATATTATATCATAATTTAGCCAATTAACACTTGATCTATGTGCAAATCAGTACAATATGGCCGATATTCTCGCTCTGTGACAAATATTTCAAAATTGGGTAAAATAGTAAATACTAAAACACATGACAATTTTTGTGTTGAATGAAGTTTTAACCTTGTAGATTTGGCTTTAGTCAGAATTCTCCTTAGATTTCTTGTCCGTCTTCTGTTATTTATCTTTTGCGAATTCATGGTTATGGGTTTCCAACTTTGCATATTTTATAACAAATAAGACTCTCCTGGTGGTTGCAAGGATCATTTAAATAAATGTTTCTCTAGGTATATTTTTTTTCTTCAAATTATCTGCTTTGAATATAATATGAATGACAATGGTGTTGAAAATTCCCACAGAAATGGATATTGTCAATGTAACGAAGTTTAATCGATTATCAGTCTTCTTTAATAATATTTATTTAAACACGCGAAGATGAAAGTTTTGATGCAGAATAAAAACGAAGTGATGATATATAGTTTTTTTCTGACATTTTATTTTGGTTTAATCAATACGATTTGCTTTTTTACATATAATATTATATTGTGCATGAATTGAGACAAAAGATTTTTTTCTAGTTGAAATGATTAGATTTTAGTCTTGCTCATTAAGTAAGCAAAAAAAATTTAAAAAAAATGTGGTTTGTTTTACCGTATACGGACTAGACATTCGATGGAATTGCGATTTTTAAAACGAGAAAAATTTTGTATTTACATTGTAATTTTGTCATTAAGTTTTATATTTGATATTGAAACACAAATACTTGTAGGGATCTTGTACTAAAGTTTGCGAAAGGTGTCAAACAACAGATAACGTAAACACGGTGATTCTATATTCTGGAAGAACACCTTCCGCGTAAATGCGCACAGTGCGCATGTAATTACATCAGAATTAACAGGGGAAGTGTATCACAATCCACCTGAGCAGTCATAAAACTCAGCCAGTGTCATATAATGAACAGACGGGTATCAGCGATTCAATCAGACAGGTATGCTCAAGGTGTGGTTTTTCCCTGTATGATGTGTCACTATCCCCATGAACACTCACAAAACTCAGGTAGTTGTATTTAATGCATAGATAGGTATCATCAATTCAACAAGCCTCCTGTGACAAAATCATGGTTCTCCTCTCTTATAAGTCGAGAAGAACGCGATGATTAGCAAACAGTTCAGTTATAATTATTTTATCTTAAAATGAATACTATGCTATTTTTTCATATATGACTCAAAGGATAGATGAGAACTAGATTTTAAATACATACAGACTGTACACTTGTAGATGACAAACTAAACAATAGGATACTTATTGATCTTTCTTGAAAACTACAGGTTATCAGTGGAGTTTTGTTTGCCAGCAATACTGGGTGTCTTCTTTAGGACAAAAAACAAATTACAGGGACTTGTATAAAGTCGTTCACTCTAAACACAAAGAGAAACATAGCAGAAAAAATATTTTCATTTGCTTAAAGTAAGAATAAGGTAAATCATACTGGTATGAATAAATAATTTGCTTCAGAAAGATTGTGGACTGGTACAACATTTTGACATCAAGTTTATTAAATGAGCAACAAGCAAAAAAAGTTTACATTTCGTTTCTCGCTTGGAACCATAGCGGTATTTTATAAGCAAATAACACCATTCGGTCTTGGTCAGATTGTATTAAGCTCATACGTTCAATCAAAATATATTTTGTAATTCAAGACATATATAGCAACATTTGTACGTACACGTAGCTTGACAACAGGTAGTTGATTTCTGACAGTGATAAACCTTATAAAAAAGAAATTGATAATATCGGCAATCAATACACGTTTCAGGTACTTGAAATGTCAACTTGTCTGTTCCTCACACAGCATTTTGGCTTTTTGACGGTCACAATGAACACCAAAGGGAAGATGATTGCGTGAAGGACGTTAAAAAGTGAGATGACAACATCTATCGAAGGATTCATAAAATTTGGATCGAAGTATTCTCCCGTCTGTAGCCCCAGCATTGGTATGGATGGAATGACGGTCGTTAAAATGGCGGATCGAAGCATTTTCAATGTTCTTGGCTTCCACTTTCCACCTTGTATTTGAGTTCTTGATTCGTGGTTTGGTTGCTTACACGTAGTTTCAGAATTGACCGTTGGTTTTTGGTCGATTTGACGATTTGTTGCACTAGAGTTTGCTGTTAAGAAAATATTTGAATTTTCTGGAAAAGCTTTCATTTGTCGGCCCAGTCCTTTTGAAACCGTATTTGAATTACTTGTGTTATCTGATTGTAACGGTTTCACTTGGACAATGAAAGGCCGAGAATGGCTTACAGCTGGCTTAGGAACATTTAAAGTTGTAATTGTACGGATTTTCTTTACTATGAAAAGGTATATCCCTAGCATGGAAACAATTTCTATAAGAAAAACAGTTCTGAAATATCGCAGCACAAACCTAGCATTATTTTCAAACAACGTTTCTGGTCCGCAGGAATAAGGATCTTTAACACTATTAATGAAAATAGGTGGTCCGGTAATGAGAGCTGATATCGTAATAGAGAATAAGAATACAATTGACCTCCCTTTTAAAGTTATCATCTTACGAAAAATGTTGTTAAGAGTCACAATTAGGGCAAAGCATCTTTCAGTACAGAGACTGAGAAGATGAACATGGATGTTTTCCCTACCTAGAGCATACAGAAAAAAGACAAACTGACAAAAGTACTCCACACCTCCGTCTCTCCAATATAGAAGGACGATATACAACGCGTCAATAGATGCCTCTGTCAACGATATACTGATGTACACGAAAAATTGGTTATGTTTCCTCAAATCCTTATTTCTCATCATTACCAGACAGTTGGTAATATTAAGTAAAATCGCCAGGGACATGACCATTCCCAAACACGAATAAACAATAGTCCTGTTCGTTCCTAAAGGATCCACAAAAGATGTATTGGAGATTTTCATTGTTTAACCTCTTCTTCCTTTTTTTTTTTTTTTTTTTAGATCGTTACCGATTGTATGCAGCCTCCTTGTACACAAAACGTTGACAATGAACGATGTTGTATATTGTGATTTTAATACCGTTAGTATAGAAGCAAACACGCCTACAATAGGAATCTATTGGATAAAAATTCAAAACAATGATAACAAGGAAATAAGAGATTTAGAGTTCAGGACTGCATATTACAAAAGAACTTACGACAATTTAAAGTCGAAAATATTTTCAGTCTTATGGAATGATATTAAAAGAACAAATTTAAACCATCTTTAAACAACTCTTCTGGTATTCATAATTATACTTTACTGCCATGAGGACAAAATATTAATTAGTTTGTGATTAATTAACATTCATATATTTGGTTGCAAGTCATAAGTTCTTTTGTAAAACGCAGCCCAGTTCCGTGATTATCATGATAAGCATAATAAACACGACGTCATTGATTGGTTGTTTTTGTAACACGATAGTACATACACGTAGTAGTATTTAGAGTCGTTTTTAACAAATTAATTTTAGGATACCTGTTTAGGGAGTGAAGTTCCAATACTCGTGTCGGATAATGAAATATTCAAAGGTTACAGTACGTAACTGTAAGTATTTTCTATCATTGCGTCATTGATATTTTATCATAATTTAGCCAATTAACACTTGATCTATGTGCAAATCAGTACAATATGGCCGATATTCTCGCTCTGTGACAAACATTTCAAAATTGGGTTAAAATAGTAAATGCTATAACACATGCCAATTTTTGTGTTGAATGAAGTTTTAACCTTGTAGATTTGCTTTAGTCAGAATTCTCTTTAGATTTCTTGTCCGTCTTCTGTTATTTATCTTTTGCGAATTCATGGTTATGGGTTTCAAACTTTACATATTTTATAACAAATAAAACTCTCCTGGTGGTTGCAAGGATCATTTAAATAAATGTTTCTCTAGCTATATTTTTCTTCTTCAAATTATCTTCTTTGAATATAATAGGAATGACAATGGTGTTGAAAATTCCCACATTTATACGTTTCTTTCGATAATGTTGTCGTTTAAGGTATTATTTCCTTGGCCTTGAATTTTTATCGTAGAAAATTGTCATATTTTGTTGTAAACATTAGGTTTCTTTATTTCGATGCAGCATGGAATATATAGTTTAATTTAGAATGGATGACAAGAACGGAAAGCAACAAATTGGTGTGAATTAGTTCTGGGATTATATAGGTTTCATCTTTGATAATGAGGATATCCGGAAATAGTAATCTGTTCTCACTTCCTTTAGTAATCTATATGGATTTTTGTACACAGGTAACTAAATTAACACAGTGTACCATTGTAGTATTTTCTCTTCATGTTAATTCAAAACATCACTAATTATAAGGAGATCTACTTTTTCCGTTTTGGCGAATATATTCTGCAAAATTTTTTTTTTTGCATCTTGTAAAATTCTCAATCATTTTTTTATGAACGCAATTATAATCTATCAGCAGGGTTACAAAGGTCGTTGCAATTTACTAGGTCCTTTAATTTGAAGATAAAATTTTCCATCAAAATGTGTGGGGTTTTTTTCAAATCACTTTAGACTCAAGAGTTTCAAGTATAAAGTCCCAAGAAAACATTAAATATTTCCAGAATGGAGCTGTGGAGAAAATTGCCCTTACTTAAATTTGTTAAGATAACTACATCAATTGTAAATACTTTACACAGCTAAAAAACGGGTGTTGCAGTTACTTTGCTATTAGGCTGTATGTTGACCTGTTAGATATCCTTATTTAGATGTCTTTATGAAAATTTACATTGTAGAAGGCAATCGTTGGTAACTTCTGCCATTGTGCGTTATTTGTCACTATTCAGCTCAGTGCATCATGCAGTCAATGACACTCCGTTTATCACCAAAGATCCCACTTGATCAGAATTTATGATATAATTTTAACATTAACGAACTACTCACCGTCCAGTATTGCTGGTTTATATGTATTAACTATTCTGATAGTTACTTAAACCTATTTCCTGTTTGTTACATTACCTGGTCTTACGAGTTACCATTATCGCCCCCCCTCCTCCCCCGTCTGAAAGCTTGAAAATGATTTTTACATTTATAATATATGAACATAAATTAACAATTCTCACAAATAGCAAGGTATACAATAAATCGTCACGGTAAAATTCCACATTGTGAGATAAACAACTGTGTAAGTGTAGTGAATATTGCTTTTGATCACTAGTATGTAAATAAGGAAATCAGAGTCAATCAAATAAGTTTAATCATCAGCTATTCCTCGGGTGTGGTAAACTGTTTCATACGTGTTGAAGACCCTGAGGTGAGTGAGCAGAATTGCTGAAAGGTATACATGTAACAAGGTAAGAAATTAGGTCAGCGGAAATATTATAGATTAGAGTTCAGGTATAATTTTTTCTTCCCTCTTTTACAATCAAGATTTCTAAAAATGGCAATTCGCTTTCGTTGATTTTTATTGTGAATTGTATGCTGTCATGTAGGCGATTCCGTATGTTTTAAAAATCTTGAAAATCTTTTAATGATTTTGTCCAAAATATAAAGCAATCGCCCAAATAACTTTACCAGGGTTTTTATGTGTACAGACTAAATTCTTCTCCAAAAATGTATTAAATTCTGAAAGCAGTTTCTCCTAAAGGAATCATAAAACTCATGTGGCGTAAGTGGGGCGACCTTTGTTCCATTTGTTTGAAGAAAATATTTGGTTGTAAAAATAAACTATTTTCTAAAACTTTTTTATTCCTTCCAGGATAAATTACTAAGAAAATCTCGATTGCAATACATCTTCATATTTATCAATCTAGAAAGAAATCGCTTCTATATCAAAGCTATATGGGATGTCTATGTATAACTGGTAACATCAAAACTCTTCAACTTTGTACTTTCGTCCACGATATTTGGAATGTGGTTCAAGATATCCATGGCGTATCGAATATAGATTGGGATTAATTTGCAGATGGGTTTCAGTATAATATTTGAAATATTCCTAACTAACAAGAAGGACCAGCTACAATCGGGTGCAGTTTTAAATCAGTAGGCCGAAGTAATAAATTTACAATTCACACATTTTCTGCATTCCATTGAGTTTTTGTGTAGACTTGTGCATTTTTGTTAGTCCCGTGAAAATTACTAGTGTTTACCTCAAAGTTGAGTAAAAAATCGACTTCTTTTTCTGTTTAATTATCGGAAAACTTTGAAATATATATGCCTTATTCTGGACATTGTTTTATTATCTTCATTTGAAGGTTGTTCCTGGTAGAAATTGATATCCTCTAACTGTGATTGTACCAGTTGCCTTATAATGATCTTCCTCCATGATTACTTTTGCTCCTCTTTTGTCGGCCTCCTTTATCATGATTGGTCTCATCGTAACTTAAATTTTTTAATGCTGTTTATTTATCTTTTGAGATTTTATCTCGAACACGGGATATCAAAATTATTGTTGGCTTATTATAACCTTAGTTTCCTAGCAAGGGTTCGTAACTTTTATTAGAGTTTTAAAAATATTCCCTCAGTCTGAATTTTCTACAAAATTCCTCTGTGTCCTTGATAACATTTACGTAGTTTTTTTTACGGATTGGTGTGAATTTAAGACCTTTCTTGAGTAGTTCTAGTTGATTGTTGTTACTTGGTGTTCTCCAATGCCCTCCATAGTTGTTGATTCGCGTTTTTCTTCCGTTTGATATCTGGTTGCTGCGAGTTTTAAAGTGCTGAATTTTACATATTTCGCTCTGATGTTTTGGTATATGTTCTGTTTTATTCCAGTTAAAATGACCAGGAAAAGTTGCAGCGTTACCTAGATGACGAGTCTATGAGGGTTTTTTTAATGCTCGATTCTAAACAGACCAAACTTTTAAAAAATTGTTCACCGGTTTAATTTTGATTTGCAAAATATTTTTGAAATCTGATCTCCTTTATTCATAGCGAATGTCAAGTAAAACAATAAAAATGCCCCGACGTCGGTGCGAATCTTATAAGAAGCAAAATAACGCGGCGCTCTTTTCTAAAAGTTTGCTTTGTGAACAAATTTTTTACATCATTTTCTTAATAAAATATTGCTTTATTGACCAGAAAAACTATTGCAATGCCGATTAGTATACACATATTAAACAAAACTTTCATTTAAAACGCAGTAAATACAAACCTATTAAAACCGGACTAAACAGCTTTAACATTCGTCAACTTATTCAAATCGTGATACTGTAATCATCATCACAAATCACGGATTACATAATAAGATCCTCTCCGTTTAACCGTGACATAGTTCGTTAAAGCAATGACCAAAACGATTAAAACATTGCCGGAGATATACATTTGATGTGACTTTTACCACCCAATCGCAGTTTCCATAAAACATGTTGCTAACTACTTGTGCGGTAACAGCACACTATTTGTAGAATTATAATAGGATATAACCTGACATATGAAATTAGGCGATGACTTCAAATTCGCGAAATACATAAAGTAATTCAATACAAATAAATGCATAATCATACAGTTTACTGGACTGGAGCTTTTCATTTGACAAAGATCAACAACATTAATAAACTATTGTAATAAAGATTATTTATACTAAAATTTTATATTAAACAGACAAAAGAAAAGCAAATTTACTTTAAATGTCCATTCGAACACTCTTCCGCCAACATTTTGGCTGTTTTACAGTCACAATGAATACCGCAGGAAATAGTAATGCATGTAGTAGATTAAACAGAGATATGATAACGTCTAATTTAGCGTTCATAATCGTGGGATCAAAATAATCCGCAATCTGCAGTACAAGTACAGGAATGGAAGGTATTACAGTTGTCAGAATGGCGGATCGAAGCATTTTTAAGGTCCTTGGCTTCCACTTTCCTCCTTGTTTCTTAATTTCTTTTCGGTGCTGTGGATGGTTGGGAACACTTACAATTTCTTTGGCTTTCTCGTCCTTGCAGATTTGAGAACTCGATTGAAAACACTTCTTCTCTACACAATCTTCCGTTTTTTCTCTGAGAACTTCCTCTTTTTTGCCAGAATCGGTCAACTTTGTCTTTGAGATATTCTCTGCCTCCGAAGACTGTACTTTGATAATGAAAATTCTAGAATTATTGACAGCACAAGTATTTGGAGCAGTAAGGGTACGAATTTTCTTTATTATGTATAGGTATATCCCTAGCATGGATACGATTTGCAATAGCAAAACGGTTCGGAAATATCGAAGCACAAACCTAACATTATTTCCAAACAGAATTTCTGGTCTGCAGGCAAGTGAATCTTTTACAGCATAAATGAAAATAGGTGGCGCGGAAATAACAACAGATATCATTGTAGATATTGAAAACGTAATTAACCTCCCTTCTGGAGTAGTCATTTTACGAAACATGTTGTTAAAAGTCACGGTAAACGCGAAACATCTTTCAATACAGAGTGTAAGTAAAAGAAGATGGATGTTCTCCCTACCAAGACAATAGAGAAATAAGACACACGCGCAAAAGTACTCCACATCTTCCTGTTTCCCAAAATATATAAAGAAATACAACACGTCGACAAATGCCTCAGTCAACGAAATAGTGATGTACACAAAAAACTGGTTATGTTTCCTTAAATCCTTGTTTTTTAACATTACAAAACAGTTGATGATATTAAGTAAAATCGCCACAGATACAACTATTCCTGAAAAAGGATACACAGTATCGTTGCTTTCTTCAAAATTGCCCTCAAATGATGTATTATTCATTTTCAGTTTCTAATCCTTTTGATTTTAATTTGGTTCTTTACGTTTAAGATACACTATTTCACTTCAGAAGCAACATGTCCGATCGGAAGGCGTTGACACTGTGCTGTCTAATGCCACTGAATCCGTCTCAATATCTAACGTATGAATCTATTGGGTATTCATATATCATGTCATTAACACCTATTATATATCAAGCGATAGATAGTGTATCCGGTTTGGTGTTAGATTAGATTTATTACTGTAATAATTTGAGGGAGATCGTGTCTCGAAAACGTTGTTTTCAGAAATTTTCAAATGAGCTATATCTCTCAAGCTGTCTTCTCCAGCCAGGTTAAAAATACACATGTAATTAGACCTGGAAAGTTGAACCGAATTATTATGTAACTAAATGACTTTTGAGTTTGATAATGCAAGGAAATCATTTACATTTTCTTGCTCTAAAAGATGGTTTAATAAAAAGATGTATTAATACAATAGTTTTAATTAATGGATATTCTATAAACATAACGGAATAAATAATCTAATATCTGGTTATGGATCAACAATTTATTATTTTGTTAGAAAATTTGAGTCGTTTTGTTCTTAAATATGTTCTATTAATACATGTATGTAGCATGAGAAGACTTAAAAATACCTGGCGAAAAGTTCTAACCTCCGACCTGAAGAAAAGTCGAAAAACTTAAGGAGAGGCAAAAACATCGCAAAAGACAGAGGGAGATGGAAAGTCACTAGCTGCCCTATGTCTCCAATAGAACGCAGTGGATTAGGTAGTCCAGTCAAATCCTTACAATTTACAGAGTCCTGTTTCTCATGATTTATACCCTACACAAGTAAAGGTGCTCTACACCCGATGACTTTTTATGACATAATGTTCGTACATGGTTATTGCATTTATTAAAATTAAATAGCATTGTATTGCCGAAAATACAAATGTATGGCATCAGCCTACCGATCAATATATACATGTGCCCATATATACCTAGTTTGAATACGGCTGGGATTTATGAATACATCTGTGTTGCAATTATTTTGAAAATTATGTTTTCAAAACTTTCAGTCGTTTTCAGATCTTTCAATCAAATCTTTTAATATAATTGCTAATTTGTGCTTGTTTGACAAACTTATCCAATAGGATCAACTAATTTAAACAAAATTGAATTGATTAAAACTCAATTTAATCCAAAAACGCGAGGTGGGAGCATTGGATAAAAAAAGGCAATTTATTTATAAATTCATATCTTGATATCCCGACAAAGTTTAAATTAATCGACATACGTGTACATTTGAAAATATAAATTATCTTTTTTTTGAATCATATTTACTCAGTGTATTGTGATTATTTACCTATCAGTCCTAGAAAGTATAACTTACTTTAGTATTTTGTTTTTGATACAAAGAAACTATTCAAAAAAGATCATCTTTCTTTGTCAGTTATTTTTAACTGAATCAAAACACATAATAAATGAATGAAGGATACCATGCTTTAAAAGTTAATCAGATTATTTTTCGATATCTTATAACTGGACTGAAACCCTTATTCAAATCTTACTAGTCTTCCATATCCTCCTTATGGTACCATCATTTCTACAACAAAACCAAGCCAGAGACAAAAATCCTTTAATGCAGGCTTTTCTCGTCATTCGTTACTTTGAAACTCTCCTAAAGTAATCCGTTAAATAAGTGCATGTTGTTGTAAAAAATATTTTACTTCATAAACTTTGTTTTATCAGTACTACGTTAGAATATACAACAAGAGGCCAATAGGCCTTTACGGTCACCTGAGTAGCATTTTACCCATACACAAACTTGTCGAGGAGTCTCATATATGCATTTTATTAGGTTTCATTCTGGAGGAAAAAAAATTATAAATTTGTAATGACGACCACATCCTTGTCTGAAATCTTTCAAAAAGAACTATGAAACCTATAATTTTGGCGATAAACGTAAAGATTTTGTCTACAAAATCATGAATTCAGTTTTTCTTACAGGTGTAAGGGAGTAAAGAAGATAATTTTTAAACATTTCATATGCATTAACACCTATACATCCATTTTGTCCCTGATCTAGAGTCAAAACCAATACTCCAGGGGACATGAAATTAAAAATTTTAGTAGAGGACATAATTATGAAGTCAGTTTTTCATACAGATGTATGAGAATAGAGAAGATTTTTATACATTTATGTATTACCACTATATGACCATATTAGCCCCACCCTAGAGCCTGAACCCCAAACCCAGGGGGCATGAATTTCACAATTTTGGTAGAGGGCTTCATGGACATCATAACCATGCAACCAATTAGAGAGGAAGCCTTTTTTATTTTGCTTTTTTTTTTGCATATTTGGCACTACCTGTGGCGCCCTGGGGTTGGTAGAGCCATGAATTTCACAATTTAGATTCCTCTTACCATAGAGATGCCTCACACCAAATATGGTAACAATTAGCCTTGTAGTTTTTAAGAAGAAGTTAAAAATGTCAAATTGTTAACGCAAGATAGACGCACTACGACGGATGAAAACAGATAGCAATAGGTCACCTGAATTTACTTAGGTGACCTAAAATAGTATGAAACATTTAGAGTCTAATGACGTGGGAAGAAATACATATTGAGGATTAGAACTCAGGATGCATTAAGTGAGCGCTAATTATTATAACATAATATTTGCTCTAGAAACAAACAACGACATATCTTTATGTTTTATGTTCCATTCTCCATTACTTTTTGATTAATATTTTTATTATTAAGACTATTTCTTTAATAACCATATAGGATGATGAATTTTTTTAACGAATTTTCCATCCCACGATCACATTTTTGGACGATGTAATTAAATAGAGGGGGAAAGTTTACGTACAACGTCAATACTTACTAAAGAGTGCAAGGTAATACGACTAAAGAACGTTCATTTTGATAAAATCGACTTGTTTGTTTATGCTGTCGAGACTGAATATACTCACTCTTTCTTACTCTGTCTGTCTGTCCGTCCATCTCTCTCTCTCTCTCTCTCATTTTAGTATGTCAGGCTGTACACTAAGCTTATAAAGCACTCATAGAGCCTCCCTCTCTCTTTCCCTCATTGCTACTTAATGAAACTAAAAAAGACAATATTCAGTCAAACCCTTTTTGTTTTGCAGACATGATCATGTTTCTGATAAAGAAATACTCTGCTGAAGAAATGTTGAGGTAACATGATAAGTTTGTGTTTAGATTAACTTAAAAATTAAAAAGAGAAAACATGTTTTGGTTAATTCAACATTATTATAATCATAACTTAATCATATTCAGCAATAAGATTTAAACATCAGTGTATTTACTTATTACTGTGTGTACTTCTTATGATATTTGTTATATTTTTAGAAATGTTTGTTTTAAGACAACATCTGAGCTTGTGTAAAACTGGTGGATTTAATTTTAAATCTGCAGTAGATATATAATAAAAAATTAAGTATTTCCATTATTAATTCTTTAGCAGACGATGTACATCCCAAGTTCTATAAAAATAAAAATTCAATAGAAAATGTAATACCAGCAATTTTAACATGAATGTGTCCCAGAGCAGATATCTAGGATTACTGTGACAGGGGTCCGTTTGATCTATAAATGATAGACACATTCGGATTCGTTGTTGTATAATTTATTAGCTTTTGATTTTATTTACAATACAAAACAAAAGTATGAAGATTCATAATAGTTTATCTAAACATTCCGGCAGAGAAAGATGGCACTTGGATAGTTAAAACACATATAGGTAAACAACAGTCATACAAAAAATCACGTATTAATCATAAAGTATTGCACAAAAATGCCTCAGTCACCCATGTATAAGTAGAGAGACTTGCTTGATTGAAGAATCCTCATGGAAGAATCTTCCCGATGTATGATACATCGCCAAAATGAAAATTGTTGAACAAAGCAAGACAGAGTTGGAAGATCCACATGGTAGAAATTCCCAAGTACGTGTGTACTGCAACAACGGAAGTTGTTAACTCTGCTATGAAATGCACAACTATGCAAGTTTTAGCTGATTATAAATTCTTAGTGTGGAAATTATGACAATAATAAGGCCAAAACTCAGGAACGATTAGTAAACATGAGTGACTGAGTGCCCCATTAGTATTTATAACATTTACGCCATGGTAATACATACGAATAAAACAAAGACTTCGCGAGATATATACAGTACTAGTGCATGTATTACAGTATAAAAACAAGAATTTAAACAAGTAATAATGGTATAACGCATTCAACCGTGTAAAAGTATTTTAGTATTTAAACACTGGGAAAGTGTTTGTAAAGAAAATGTTATATGAACAGATGACACTAGCAAAATTAAGAGTTTACCATTTACAATATTATACATATTCTTGAAGATGCGAAATAACAAGGCTTACATGTTCAGGCACTATTAAAGTCAGATGACACGGATCATTGACCGTTGAGCATGTTTAATAGCAGAGTCTGGTGTTTCAATATATCGCACGTAGGAATCGGAAGGGATTTGATGAGATGATCTTCAAAACACGCTTTTGCTGCAGATGTGGCAGCACCGATACGGAATGAATGTCCAATGATGTGGCTGTCGGCATGGTTTGTGCGCTTTATAATTTCTCATAACATAGTAAAAAAGTTACACCTATTGAGGGCACTTCGATTCTCTGTTATTAATAGGGGGATATGCACTTTTGGGTCGAAAATGATGTTTCTTGCAGACAAGTAGCTCTTTAGTTGTTCAAATGAACACAAATTGGTATCATATCTAAACAACTTGATTGCAACTCCTTTTCGAAAAGGATCGGTCTTGGATTATTTAAGAAAAAAAAAAAAGCATGGTCAATGTAAAATTGCACATCATTTATGCACAGATTCAAAAAAGGGTCAAAAGATGTTTTGTATGTTAATTCTGCACATCCAAGAAAACTGGTACTATGACACAAGAAGCAAAGTTCAAATGCCCTAAGAGTTGCAAA
This sequence comes from Magallana hongkongensis, assembly GCA_015776775.1. NCBI lineage: Eukaryota > Metazoa > Mollusca > Bivalvia > Ostreida > Ostreidae > Magallana > Magallana hongkongensis. The sequence goes on from CM027470.1 coordinate 14,519,660, forward strand.
AGTTCTCGTTAAGTACAACTTTGCTTTGCACAGAAAGTTTCTAGCATTTCTCGTATTCTATGAACTTTATCTAAAGGAAGTCGAGCTTGCATATTCTGAGAATCTAATATGATTCCGAGGTACTCCACGACGGTATCCGGGCCAGTAGTTTTATGTTGAGCAATTGGAACATTTAACTTCATGAAGATCATAGTCAGGATGGCCATGGGCCTATCGGCATGGAAATCTGGTTTGTCTATGGTCAGGAAATCGTCGAGCAAATGAAGAATAGGTTTGATTTTATTATTGTTTTGTGCTATCCGACAAATTGCTTGAGAAAACTGATCAAAGATCTTTGGACTTGATCTTCATCCGAACGAAAAAACTAGTATAGAAATAATATGAATTCCTCCAGTTCACACAAAAGAGATGATACTGGGACGGTAGTATAGGAACAAGTTTCAGTCTTGCACATCAGGGCACCTTGCCCACATTGGACGATAATTTTGATAGCATCATTTATTTTTACATAAGACAGAGAGCATTCCTGTTTATCAATGAGTTCCTTTATACTAGGGTGTGTTTCGTTGTTGTGAGGACCAGAAAGGTCCACGACAGAAAGGTGTTCGGCAATTCCAAGAGGGGACACGCAATATCTTTAAAAAGAAGGAGCTTCAAAAATTCCTGCAAGAAATCCCTTCTCAACTTCTTTTGATGAAAGTTCGTCAACTGTATCCACGTTATATAAAGCTGACCTCAAATGTCTGCATTCTCTTATTTTCAAGTCTGTTTTCTGTACTTTCGTATCGAATCCATTACCAAACTCTTTCTGCCATGCCAATCTATATTGGCAGGTTGGAAGGTATTTTCTTCAGAACTGATTTGCAGTTGCGGACAGAACTTGGTGTTGTGGGAAACTTCTGCACAAATGGAGCAGGATTTGGATCTCGCAGATATCAATTGTACGAGATCTCTGTCTCTCACGGACCAATCTACTTTTATCCTGTGGACTGCCAAAGCATTCGCGCTTCTTAAGCAAGGAGTCTATGATACTCATAGAAACGTTCTCCATATGCATTGTACAGATCTGCTATGATTGCTACAAGGTCAGCCTTCTAGGTTTTGCTTCCTTATGGAGTTCAAAATTAGTTCCATTTGGGGCAGGTCTTCAGGTGTGTTCCGAATTTCCTCGATCTATGACTGATTTCGTTCGACAAATAGTACTCCTGTTCGTTAAATGCAGGAAAACCTTAAAGGTTGGTTTCTTTAGTCATGATCAGGGAAGTTAGACTAGAAACCATCGTTTGTAGACTCTGATCTGGGTGTAATAAAGACTCGATAACTGCTGGGGAACTAGAGTCAGTTGTTGATGGGTTTTGGGAACCGGAAGTCGAATTGTGTTGGTAAGTCGTACGTATACCTAAAGTCGTATTGTCAGTAGAGTCTTGTTCGGCTAATAACATTGAGCTGATGAACTTGGCTGTTCGGCAAATTGCGTTGAGCTTGATGAACTTTGCTGATTTGACGATGGAAGGTTCGATTGAACAGAATTGTCTGTAGAAACAGCAGAGACGGTCCGGATTTCATCTGTAGAATAAGACGCTTTCCCTAATACATTATCCACATACAAATTCCTTAAAACAGATATAGGGAAGTTTGAAGCGGCACTAAAATTCACTTCAGACAGTTTTTCTCTTAGGATACCGGCAGGCCAATTTAATTAATTACTCATGTCGATAGAATAGCCTTAAGTTTTCTGTCTCTTAGAACTTTTTCTGGTCGCAATTGTTCTTAATAAAACGATCGATTAAATTCCGTACTTCACAAACAATAGAAAGTCATCGTCCAAAATAACATCCATAATAGTAGCATTAAAGTTCAATGGAAGTATATGCACGATCAAAAAATCCGGATAATCGATATTTACAGAGAAATCCTATTGATAACAAAAGGTAAATAATTATATAATAGCTCGGTACTGACGCTGTCCGGGACCATCGAAAGATAAGGGGTCTAGTAGCCTATTTACTAATGACCAATGGACAGTCATTATTGCATAACTATTGCATAATATTAAGAACAACAACATACAGACGTAAAAGGGGCCTAGAATTAAGAGAACTGTATGAAATAAACTACGTTAAAAATTTTAAATGGAATAGTTTAAGTTACAATTAAAACTCACACTGGAAATGTCCATAAAAAAAATTAATTACATAATAATTCAGACAGGATGAATGACCATCTTTAAGTTCTCCTTAAAGATAGCTTAAAGATGCTTAAAGGTAGCTTCAAGACAATCTTTAAGCCACCTTTAAGCTATATGTGTTGCTTAAAGATGACTTAAAGAAAGCGTAAAGCTGGCTTAAAGGCAGCTTAAAGACTATCTTTAAGCCACCTTTAATAACAGCTTATAGGTCCTTAATGTCCAAACTTCTTTAAGTCACCTTTAAGCTACCTTTAAGCCACCTTTAAGCCACATTTAAGCCATTAAAAAATCTTTTAATTCAATATTGTGCTTAATTTACCAACAAAATATATTAACTATAATTTTGATAATGATAGAAAAGGTATTAAAAACGGTTTTTGTTCTAGAAAATAAAATGAAAAAAAAAAAATAACCAAAACGCCCAAGACAAGGATTGAACCTGGGACCCTTCGTTTACCAGCATCACCTCACTACCTCTGCGCCATGGCAAGTTAGATATATAGTGAGGTTTTTATATCCTATATATCAGTGGATATTGAATCAATGTATTCAATGTGTATTTTTTACTTGAAAAGATTTTGACTTCCATTCAAATTGTAACAATCAATCATATCTAATTTATAAATTACATGCATGCATATATTTAGAATGAAATACGGAACTTGGTCTTCAGTGAAAATAAAAAATATATTATACCTTACCATTAGGCTTACTTAGTAAATAAGTTTAAACAGAGTAGATAAACGTTCATCTAATTCATAGCTAAATGAAATGCAAGGAAGAAGATGAAATCATTTCTTTTATCAAATGCATTGAATCTATTAGCCTGAAGGTATTAGTTCTACGCAATTTTCCCGGTTTTCATGATCACAGCGCTGTTCCAGTATGTTTAAAGATTTAATTGTATACATGATTTTTAGACTATCAATTCCATAACAAACAATATTACCAATTACGGGTGACGTATTTACTGCATGTGGCAATTGTAAATGATGTATACATATACTTGTACATCAATTGTATGATGTACCAGGCCGGGTATGTGACATATTTACTCTTATACATATATTTAAACAATTAACCCCTATTTATGATCACCGGTACAGGAATAAATTAGCCTCTAGATTTTACTCTTACATACATGTATCTTTAATTTGTAGACATAACATTTTTTAAACCCAGAGTTAGGAAATAATACTTTGAAAATGAATAACAAATGTAAATAAACTTTTATTCACTAGACTTATCGTATACACGTACATACGAAGATTTCAACGCCTTTAGAAACCCTGACTTGCACCTGGGCACACGACACACCTGTTGTGTATATCTTGTATATTCTGTGTTAGTTCCAGGGGTTTTCTTAAGTTGGACAAACAATAGACTCTAATTAGATATACACAAACGTGCACCTGGGCACACGACACAACTGTTGTGTATATCTTGTATATTCTGTGTTAGTTCCAGGGGTTTTCATAAGTTGGACAAACAATAGACTCTAATTAGATATACACAAACGAACAAAACTTTGTCTAGACAAACAAAGCAGTAATATCCTGCACGATATAACAAAGGCAGTTGATAGTCTTTTCATCTTTAACATGTATCTAGCAGATCTAGAATAAGACCTAGAAATAATTAAAATTGAAAAAAATACATACCTTCAACCGATTATTAAATCATGCAGTTTTGGTTCATTATCTTTATTTTGTTTAATTACCGGATGAACTAAGAGAGAGAGAGAGAGAGAGAGAGAGAGAGAGAGAGAGAGAGAGAGAGAGAGAGAGAGAGAGAGATATTTCACCGATTAATTCATAATAGGAAACAAACATACTTAAATATAATTTCATGCACAAATTTAGACACAGAGACTGTGCTCACCCCTACAATAATTTTGAATAATTTTGAAACAAAAAAAAATTATAAAGAATTTTATAATGGCGATCAGTGTCCATCGGAGCGTTGTTGATGATAGCGATATGTGTTTAATGGAACGAGAATTAAAACCGCCTGAAACACCCCCCCCTTCCTTGGAAATTATATCATCACTCGGATCACCCCCTCCCCTCCCTAGAAAAGAGCTTTTGCATTTAATATATGTTTTTATTGTTCAGTTTGATCAAACTTGACTTAAAGGGAACTTAAAGATGGTTTAAAGACAACTTAAAGGGAGCGTAAATGCCACTTAAAGATGCTTGAAGGTAGCTTAAAGATGGCTTAAAGGTGACTTAAAGAAGTTTGGACATTAATGACCTATAAGCTCAGCTTAAAGGTGACTTAAAGGTGGCTTAAAGATTGTATATCCGTTAAGCCACCTTTACGCCACCTTTAAGCCACCTTTAAGGACTTGCTTAAAGATTGTTTTTCGCCCTGTGTCATATGATATAATTTATTTCACATACATAAAATATGCATTATATTTCAATGCAATACTAATCACCGAATTGTGCACGGATTTTCCCGTTTTTCCGATTACGACAAAGAGCAGAAGATGCTCACTCCTCCATGGCACCTGATCCTGCCTCTACATTTTGTAAAGGTCCGTGTTTGCTTTGTTCCTGTTTTGTATTTTTCCTTTGGACTTTTGATTTAAAACACTGTTCGTTATTGTCACATTTCATTCATTGAAGAGTTATTTCCCATGGCACAGGATTTTACATGTCTAACACAATGAATCTTTACATGATAAAAAGAAATCTATACATGCTCAGATTTAACATTCATTATCATTATTATGCCACCCTTCGAAGAAGGGAGGGCATATTGCATGATTTGCTGCTGTCTGTAGGTCCAACAACAGTTTCCGTTCATTTTTTTCGCAGAGGAAGACCGAATTGAAATGAAATTTGATATAAGGTTTATCATGTTAATATCTAGGTCAAGTTCGATATTGGGTACGATCAAGCCATTTGGACGTAGTAAAATTCCAGTTATTTGCAGTCCCGCTCATTTTCTTCGCAGAGGATGAACATATTGAAATGAAATTTGGTATACACACCCCTGCGAATGTTATTGTCATTCAAATTTTAGACCACGTGGTTTTATTTGACCCTTTCAGTTTCGCAGTAAGAATCGTACCTCCTGTATAAAGTCTATTTCACAGTACATGTATCTAGGTTCTTAATATAGTAGTCAAATATAAAATCTAGAGGTTTATTGATTTTAAACTTTATCTTCATTAATTGGTGAATAAAATGTGTTCTAGAAATAAACGTGACTATACAAAAATTAGTTTTTGTCTGCTGTTGCAACAACTAACATGCTTAAAAGAGATCCCTCCTGAGGATTAATTTTCGATCCGCGCCTGACCTAGTAATAACATCAATAGTGAAACAGACTATACCATTTTATGCAGAATGTTCCTTGAAAATGGCTCGATATACTAATTTTTAATACAAAGCAGACACTCATTATTTTTTTTAAAACATGGTATTGCACACCACAAGCATCAAACATGGCTATGATTTTATTAAGCAACTCAATGGTTATATTTTCAACCACTCTAAACGTGTTTGAACACGAACGATAACTCTGTTCTGAATATCATCGTTTAATATAAATAACTGCTAGATGGTAAAATAAGACATACATCTTGAAAGCTTTTCCCGTTTTAACATAAATCACAGTAGGATATGATATGAAAAACGACCAGTACTTACGTATTTTGAGAATATTATCCGAACACTTATACTTCCGCTCGAAATTTCACAGGAAGTGAACAAATATCGGTGAAGTCTCGTGAACTTTCATTCGAGCACCTCTGGATTTATTACTTACTTAGCAACGATAAAGAAAACATTCCGAACACATTCGCAGGGGTGATACAGGTTTATCATGATAATATCTAGGTCAAGTTCGATATTGGGTACGATCGAGCCATTTTCGACAGAGTTATGCCCCTTGGACCATTATGTTAAGGGTTTTCACTATTTCATGAAGTACATAAATTTGAGAATAAGGATTCATGATGTGTTAATCACTGATTAAGGAATATTAATTAATGCAGTGTAAAACTGAATGTATTTTTCAAATTCAATGTATTTGTGTGTTTTCAGTAAGTATTAACTAACATTTTCTTCTTAAACTGTTAGTTAACTTGGTAGGATAATAACTTTCAAGCATGTTGTACATATTTGAATAAATAAGCAGTGCACAAGAGTGAAATAATACATTTCATTTACATGTTTTAATGCTATGTTTGGACAATTTACTTGGACAGTGTTATTTTGTATAATAATACTGCTAAATGGTGTCAGTTTTCGCATGTTATCAGTAGATACTGTTAAACTAATTAATATATTTAATTATATTTACTCAAGTTTTTGAGATCTATTTACATACAAATTAACTAGGCTAGTATAAATTTCTTTGATTCATAGTATGACAAACAACCTTAATAGATGAGATGAACATATCAAACTAATAAGAACATTAAAATTAAATTAGTTATCTTAGAAAGTGTGTAGTAGTAATTTGGAATAATAAAACAGAGAATAAACCAATGCAAGATAACAATTTATTGAGCATTAAAATGCTAAATAATAACATGTACATACAGTGCATGATGCATGAAGACAAGTTCATTCAACTTCTCTTTCTCTCTCTCTCATGTGGTCAATCCGGCAAACTTCCAAGCATCTTATTTTAGTCTTGTATGCATCCTTTATTCACTGAAGATAAATTATCTTCAATGAAATTTGTAATAAAAATATTTGTTATATTAATGATAAAATACAATGAAATTTTGACATGCGGGGGCTAAAAAAAATACTTCGTTGAAGCCGTAAATTTGCTATAACTCTGTTTGTTATACTTCTGACTTGCTAGGATTTCGCCCACAGCTTTTCGATTGTGTTAATTTGCCAAGGGTAATGTCAATTCACTGAGAAAAGAGAAAAATGATATTTAATTAACTTTTCCTTTCGATTGCTATATATTTAAAACCATGACACAAACAAAATAAACAACATATTTGGAGTGAATATATTCGTATGAACAATCATGACACCGACATTCCAACGGCTTTGGTTCTTTTCTCGATGATTTTTTTTGTGTGTGCCAATTTTAAGGTTTTTTTTTCACATTTGAAACTATTACTTAATACCATTTTCAATCGCAAAAAGTTGCCTATTATATTATGCGTGCACAAATAATAGCCAATTTCTTGTTTGGACGTTTCATCACGTGTCCAATAAAAGAAATGTTATTTCATCCCGTCTAACAAATTTGATATTGACCGATCTACGAACTAACTCTTTCAAGGAATCGCCAATACAGTGTGTCTGTTGGGGCGTGCACATTTGTGGTCAAACAGATTATAATGTAATGCTCAAATTAGTTTATATAAAGTAAGGGCGTGTTAACATTCGCGACGGAATTAGGTCAAACTTTAAATTCCACTTTAAAGGGGCATGGTCACGGTTTTGGTCAATGTTTCTATTCCATTTTTATTGTTTACAATGCATCAGTAAGGCATTTCAGACAATCAACCAAAATTTGAGTGTCAGCTGTCGACTTACTAGCTCGATACAGGCCTCAAAGTTCTTTGCAATGAAAACAAAATAAAGGTGTATTGAGCCAGAGTATACAAAACATGGCACGTGTCTTGTTTACATAACAAAACACTGTATGCTCTGCATCTTGCTTATACAATGCACATGTGATTCTACGACTGACACTCAAATTAATGACTGTATTCATACCCTGGATCAGGACGGGCAGTTCATTCGTTATATTGAGATTTGTCATTCAAAATGTCCGTAGTACTTATGTCTTGACACCAGAGACAACTTCTTTGTGGCCGAGTGGAACATTGGTATAGTAAAGAAAATACTATACTACATCTAAAACATTGCAATCAGTAAATCAATGTTTATATGTATTATATGTTGACACATTGAAGTGTATATGCTAGAAGTAGACTCAATAGACATGCAAAAAGCTAAGCATGTACCTTAATTAGTCTTAACTTGTCAACATTATTTTTCTTTTTATATCACTTTGTACGTATTAAAAGCAAACAAATTCTTTCAATGAAAAAATGACAATAACAAATTAAACCGTGAACCATCTCAAACATCCATAAAACGAAATACAAATTCAAAGCAGAGCAACACGGACCTCCAACAAGATAGAGGTAGGATCAGGTGCCTAGGAGGAGTAAGCACTCTCTTCTGACTGATCACACCCGACGGGCGCCCAATGTCATATCAGTAAAAATTTCATTATTGCATGAATAACCAAAGAAAACATTTTATTGATGAAATACCAATGCATTCAAACGAGATTTTACAAATGATATGCAAGAAACCGGATAGTGGCATTAAAAATCAAAGTACTGAAGTACTGAAAGCCGGGCTCTTTTGTTGTGTCTTATGCATATTGTGTAGTAAAGACTGAATATCTCTCTCTCTCTCTCGTTCGCTCTCTCGTTCGCTCTCTCTCTCTCTCTCTCTCTCTCTCTCTCTCTCTCTCTCTCTCTCTCTCTCTCTCTCTCTCAAGTGCTAGTCTTGTTTTTAAAACACGTTATTAATAAGAAAATTCAAAACAGACAATTCTCTAAAAAAAAAACCCCAAAAAACCAAAACAAAACAAAATGCCAAAACATTTGACCAAACGTGGCTCTTTGTGTAACTATTTGGTATAGCGGAAACTTTTAATTTGACGCTGTTTGTTTTTTTGTTTACTTTTGAAGTTGTGCTAAATATATTTATAGTAACATTAGCGATTTGTCTGCCTACAGCCAGGACTCTGCTTTCAGCAGAGCCCGGCTAAAAATGACGCCAGGTGCTCCAAGTTACTTCTGGATGGAAAAAAATTTAAAGTGTTAGATTTCCCCAATATATATCTCCAATTTAGTTAAAATGAATTTTCTGGAGAAAAAGTGTGTTATTAAAAAGGTCCCTTTAATAATTTTTTTTAATTTCTACAGTACATATATGTGCATATTTGTCATAAGTCTACAAAACGTGAGGGAAATGGTGAATTGGGACGGATTTAAATGTGATATCTGTCGTTTGAGGAACGAATTAGATAGAAATCAATTTCTACATGGTAATTGTTATGAATGTGGTTTTCTAAAAAATAGTTTGTTAAAGTCAGCGTAGGACGACACGCATAACTGGAAACACGTATACAATTTGAAAATATTTTAGTTTAATGTCCATCATGTAACCTTATGTTGATATTTAAAAGTATATATATATCGGTATATACATTAAAGCTCCTGTGTGTCTTTGCTAGTCCATTTAAATTGTTGTTGTTTTTTCTACTGATCTCGTATCGGAAATGAATGGGTTTTTAAAAAGGAACAACATTCTTCAGTGTCTCTTAAAATGATTACCCTTTCAAATTATTTGATATATTAAGGCGTCTAAAAATACATTTTTTACAGATGAAATACATCTATTTATTTCTATCCATGTTTCCATCATTTACAGTTTGAACCATTTACATTAAAATGGGGCGAAACCAGTTGGCACAAAATCTATGTGCCAACATATTACCGGGGCTAAACCACCCGTGACCTCTGATACTATTGAGTCTACCAACATGCCGACGGTGGAAGTGTAAGGTCTCTGAATGAAAAGGTACAGAAGTCTATACGTCAGTTGATTTTTATTTCATACACAAACTAAAGACGCTTTTAGGGAATCGTTAATATTTTGTACGTTGTGACTGTTTGGGGCAAGTGCAATGGAAGTCAGAACATATTACGATACAGTCTGTTGAAATTTGTTTATAAAAATGGCAGCACGTTTACCCTCGAGACTGGATTAGTCCGAGCTTTAAACTCAAGATATGATATTTTGAATGATTTAAACTTGTTAATGAGAACTAGCTGGTATGCATGTAGGTACATAAGGTCTGTATATATTAAAACGAAATTGCTGCCAAGATGCGTTGAATTGAACCCAGGATGTTTTGCACCTTTTCTGATCTTTTGCACCGAGCTGTTTAATGTTAATATTGTGGCAAAACATATGATGAATTTTGGTATATTTTTTGTCAATATGTAAATCAATTTTAGTCATAAAATATTTCTTAATGCAAAGTTCATAATCCTGAATACTGAAACAGAGACACATCTTTCTGTGAATATCGATTATTTGGCTCAGATCAAGCTCGAGTATTTGTAATTTCATTTTTGTAAGTTTTATTTGAATTTAGGACCCTAACACATTTACGAGGAAACTTGATATATAGTTGGAAAAATATGAAAAAGCTATATAAAACAGGATGTTTGAGAGGCATCATTTGCTTTTTTTCTTTTGATTTGCTTGTTTTTTTTTTAAATTATTTTAATGGGGAGAGAGATATTTGCAAAACGTTATAATCTTTGTTTAAATTTTGACAAAGTGTATTTGATATTGTACTTCAAATGTTTGAATCTAAACCTGTTTTTAAGGCTTCGAGCTATGCTCGACATCCTTCCATCAATCGCCAAGACTTATATTTCTTCTACGTAGAAGATTGATCCTTCTGTAATTTTAGCTAATTATTTCAAACTTAGTTTATTTGACTTCTGTTTCATGTGGAATTATCTTTTTCCGAAGCCATACAAGATTAAAATTGCAAAAAGAAACATTATGTATTAACCAGCATATTATGTACCGTCTCCAAAATTTAGGTGGATATTTTTATTTTCATTAAGCTATAATAAATAACATTATAATAGTACAGTAATTGTTAGGTATAATTACTTAATTCAATTTATTTCATTGTTTGACTTCTAAAGAGCTGTATATAAACATATAGTAAACTGTTTTAATTTTAAACCAAGAGCTTTTTTTATTTTACAAAAAATAATCCATGGACATAAGTGTCATAAAAGAATTAAGACACTAAGAACTAAGACACCGGCGCCCACTAAAATTGTCAAAATAAAGTTGAATCATTCTTCTTGTGGCAAAGAAATGTCTTCTTGCGAGTTTTTTTTTTATCAACGTTTTGGAAACTCATGGGATTTCTCTACATTAGATTAATTTCAACGGTGAATATAAATAAAACACATAGAACAAATTGTGTAACATACTGTAAAATGAGAAAATTTGGCGCATACATATTTTAGCGCAAATGCAAGTGCCAGTACATTAGCGCAATTATATTTTAGTGCATGCATTCTTTTCTTTAAAAAAAGAAAACGAAATTGTTGTTGTTTGATAAACGATCACGCCCAAAATTTAGTTCTGTGTTCACTCAAGCATGTGAACACAACGACTTTGATTTTTATCTCGCACGCACGGTACACTGTCGTTGAGAACAATACACTTACTTTTGTGTAAATCGTCAGTAGATAGATATGAAAACTTCGATTATTGGCGATAATGTGTAATTTTTGTTGGTAAACAAATTTGAGTTATCGGACTTTGAATTTAACGTGTCGACTTGGATAACACTAGAAGAGTCCCAAAACTAAAAGTGAAATCGAATGCTACATTTACCATGAGTATCGATCACCATGAGAGAATCTTTTTCACAGTAATTTTACATTTAAAAAACACACAAGAAATAGGTATCGTCTTGTTATCTTTATATCCACTAATCAGAGATCATAGAAATTATGATCAATCATGTATTGTCAGCGTAAACGATCGCCACGCTTAATCACATTTTTACCTCGAGGCACTCAATGGAAGTGGCATGGGGAGACGCCCAATTTTCAAGGTGCTAATGAGAGATATTAAAAAGCAATTCAAACTGAATAAATTAATCCATGTTTAGGCACTTACACCCGATAACCCATACCATTTACCTGTGTAATTGTTTAAACAAACAGAACCGACAGTATCTGATATTTAAATGAACACTTCTATATAGCCTTAAAAATAGAATGACGTTATTGTTTTGCAACTTGAAGAAATTTAATACATATAAAAAATCGTTGGCGCACTATTAATTTTAGCGCTCAGAGGCAGTTGCGCCATAGGCGCTAAAATTTGTAGTGCACCATATTTTCTCGTTTTACAGTACTTAAAGAGCCCACTAGCTACACTCCCCTTGGGTTCAACTGTCACCTCTCACTTAAATTTAAATAAATGGTTCTTCTAACTTGTTTTTATAGACTTTTCCATATTTATTATGATACAAGCTGGCATTGTTATCTTTTTAAAAACTTCATTTACATCGTCCTATTAAACTTTTTAAACTAATTAGGTTACACCCGTTCGTGAAAACAAAATGTAAAGGAAATTTTTCTTATATTTCTCATGGCGGATTGTTTCGATGGGATTTTTTCGAGTATTAAAATATATTTAATTGTTTTACTTTTCATTTTACTCACGAGAAGATATATCAAAAAATCTACATTTGAAGACTTCATTTTTACCCTACTACATTTCCAAAATTCAGAAGCTTCCGGGGGGCTTAGCCTCCGGAACCCAATCTGGACTTTGCTCTGGACCAACTAGGGTCAGATATCGAAGTTGAAATTCTTTGTTTTTGTAAACAATGCTGAAGTCTTGTAACCGTGTCCATGTGTACTACATTGCTATAAGTTTCTAATAAATGATGCTTTCTTTTGTTGATAATATTACTTTAGAACACATTAAATCAAGTTATTGTTAATGCCTCTAGTCATTTTTCATATGTATGGTATATTCCTTACTTAATTATATTACAGGGTCTGTAAACAAATATAAGACTTGGGCTTTGTTTACTTTACAATGAATTCTTACCTCTGTATTTCTCTTATGACTTAAAGCACCTCATACTATAAATATTAAAGTTATTACTTAATATATTTAGGTTTGAAAAAGACAAATAGTTCAGGATTGTTAAAATTACCGAGATTTTATGTTTACAATAAACCAAGCGACAAGCTATAAGCGTGTGCTATGATCATTGTGACGTCATGACAAAAATTCTTACAGAATTGAACGTTTTCGCTATTCTGTAGGTTTATATAAGGAAACATATTTGCAAAGGTAACTATTGATGAAATCACATTTCATAAGAGACAGCTTGGTATTTACTTTTAAAGTTTACTAAATTTTCCTCAAACGATTAAACTGCTATTTGATTCAAAATAAAGGTACAATGTTTACAAGGAATCGATAATTTGTTGTATGCTATTCAATGAGTATTTAATTTTCATCAAATTCTTTTTTTTTTAGATTTTGATAAGAAGTATCTGACCTGATGGATCAGCGTTGGGCCCAGGATGTGTTACGGTGTCATCTCTGTGAGAATACAGCTCCCTCTATGTACTGTGACATTTGTCACATAGATCTGTGTAAAGCCTGTGTTGGAGAACATCTCTCCGATGAATCCCAAGATCACAAAGTTGTGTCATTTAAAAAGAGAGGATCTACAACTAAATGTCCAAAACATTCTTCAAACATAAGCGTACTTTACTGTCAACAGTGTGACATTCCTATTTGTACAACATGTGCTTCATCTGAAGAGCATCATGGTCATAAATTTATTGAATTAATGGAAAACAAGAGAGAAGTCATTCAAAAAGATTTACAGGAATTAGAAAAACTTATTTATCCTCAATATCAAGAGATTGCATCAGAAATTCCACTACATGTCGCTGATCTGTATAAAAACTCACAGGAATTGACAACAGCTATCAACCAGCATCAAGATGACTTATACAAAGAAATAGACACCATGGCTAAGACACTGAAATCTTATCTTGCTAAAATGGACTCCGAACACCTGGCTGTACTACACAAGCAGGAAGATGAAATTAAACACACTGTTTCTGAAATCACTCAGAACATTGCTGATCTAAAGAAGTTACTAGACTCTAATGATGCCAGCCTTGTCGCTGCCTACAAATCGAGAAATGCCGAATTCAGAAGATTGCCTCCTCAACTCAAAGTTTCCTTACCACGTTTTATTCCTCGAGGAATCACCAAAGAACTGTTTGGTTCTCTGACAGCGTTATCTTTAATAAAAGCAGCACGCTGTATCATAATTGATTCTCCCGTTGCTGAGTCATCTCCCTTGGACAAACCGCTCATTAATGTACCGCGGATCATCGCAAATATAAGGACGGAGGTTAAATTTTTAGGTAGTGTGGCCTGTCTAAGTGATAATGATATGTGGACGTGTGGTGATGACAGTATCATGCGACTGTTCAATATCCATGGAGATCTAGTGCAGTCAATCCATTCCAAGTCTGGGAACAATCCATGGGACATAGCAGTGACAAAGACTGGGGATCTTGTTTATACTGATGACAAAGATAGAAGTGTGAACATACTTAAGAAAAAAAAGATAAAGAAATTGATCAAAACCAGGGATTGGACACCTCGCAATATATGTAGTACCTTCTCTGGTGACCTCTTAGTTGTTATGACCAGTGATGATCAACCAACAAAAGTTGTGTGTTACTCTGGTCCCATAGAGAAACAAAGTATTCAGTACGACGACAAAGGACGACCTCTCTATTCATCTGGGTACGTGAAATACATCAGCGAGAACAGAAATCTAGATATTTGTCTGTCAGATTCTGGAGCTAATGCAGTAGTGGTAGTTAATCAGGCCGGGAAACTCCGGTTTACCTACACTGGCCCTCCCTCTACTAAGAAACGATCATTTGATCCACTCGGCATAACTACAGACAGCCAGGGACTGATACTTGTTGCAAATATTAATACCAGTTGTATCCACATCCTGGATCAGGACGGACAGTTTATCCGGTACATTAGAAACTGTGCTTTTCAGAATCCTCGAGGTTTTAGTGTGGACACCAGCGACAACCTATTTGTGGCTGAGTACTATTCTTATCAATTGAAGAAAATAAAATATTATATGTAGAAGAAAATATGTCTCTTCGATAGTGTTTGTATGTATTGCTTGTTGACAAACTGAAAGTCTATATATAGTATAGAAGTATGTGTATGAAAGATGAGTACCTGTATTAAATAAGAAAAATATTAAAATACCATATACCTTCATTTAATTATTATTTCAAGTATTTCATGTCAAAGGGTTATACACTGTACATGTACATCATGACAAAAACTCATTTTTAATCCCTTATCGGTATCACATGAGGGGACTAGAGCTCTCTTCATCATCCGTCAGTCTTTCAGGCTCTGTTCCACTTCAATCGGGTATACACATAAGGTTTGTTGCACGGCAAGGAAAATGCCACCTATAAATGTGGTTTAAATCACTTTTTTTCTTCCGGGATAAAGTTTACATTATGTTCTAAAGAAAATTTCTTCAAATTCAACCATTTAAACGTAAAAAATAGCAATTCGTCAATTATGATTAATTAAAAGAAAAAAAGAAACGACTTCGGTTATTACCAGGATTACACGGGGATCACCTAATGAGAAACCAATAATCAATTCACAGGGACCGTCGATGTGAAATTTAAGGAGAAAAAAATCTATCATATGCATAAATCAACTTTCATACAAAATACATTTTGTATTCAATATCAAACCTATAAAAACAACTGTGTACAAATATCACAGCTTGAAAAATATTAATATTATATAACTCTGAAAAAACAACCCTTGAAGCACTGAAGATAAGTCGAAGATATTTTGATAATTGTTTTTGAGTATTTACAACTTCGTCCGGCACGTAGCTTAAAGGTGTTTCAAGCGAAGATCTTTCTTAAAATAACGAATAAAAAATGAACTGAAAATAAGAAAAAGAACAGTGAATATGTATACTAGGACCCCCACCTCCCTTTTCCACCAGTTAGGATTTTAACGATTTTGGAATATTTTTTAGAATTTTGCTTGTCATGATTTTTTGGATTAGTCTGCCTCTTTCACTTTCGAAAAGATGCTACGTGCATTATCATTCAATTCAACGTGGATTCATAAGAAACAATTATTAAAATTTAAAGGTGATTCATTAGATTTCGAATTTCACAGATATGCGCATAATTTCATTTTCACTCAAAAATATTAAATGAATAATTCTTATCAAATTTTAGTTATAAAAATATTTCTAGGGCACTCTGATTAAAAAGATTCCATAAATGTCATTTTTTTTTATCAACTTGAAAGCGATACATACTTTAGCATAATATCAACCATCTTGCCCTGATGAAAATTGGTGAAGGTCTTAATACACTATTACGGCATAAGGAATCTTTTAGTTTTATCAAAAATTCTCTTAAACATGGGTTTAGCTTGAACAAAATTACCCACACAAACAGACGAACCATTAGATTTTTTTAGAAAATTATCAAAAAATTTTCGATTACAAATTCAGAACAGATAGTTACGTGTTTGATGTATATTAAGTTGTCAAACCAGGTTATTTATAAAATATTTACCTATATAAGGTTCTACGTTTTCCATGATACGCATGTTCAAATTTTAAACTTGTCTATGAAAAATAATAAATCGGTTAAACGAAATTAAACCTGTACAAGGCAGGTATTTGCAACCTGGGGGTGTACAAACATTGATTTTAATCCTTACTGGGTTTCCATTTATGATTTTAATAAACTCTGAACAAAAAAGCGAGAAAGAAACCTTTTTATGTTACTCATAATGTAGTAGCTTTTCCCCCAGGGAAATGCTTTAGTACAGGCATTTACAGGGAGTTAACCTGTGATGAAAATATGTCAAATCCAGGGAGAGTCAATGACATTCCATCTAAACACCCTAGAAACCGGGGATAAACACTAACCTCAGCGTATTTCATGTCTAAGAAAAGGATTCTAACTTTTAAACGTGACAAAGTATTTCCGGAAGCACGAAAACAGTTCAATGCAAGGGACAAACTACTAATGTCCTTATTTTTATGTGTGTTTACTTGTGATGGTAATCAATTTTGGAAATTATTATATATGTACTCAATTAATGTAAAAGAAGTTCTTTGATTTAATCATTTTACTGATGCCCAAAACGCATTATTTTCTTTTAAATATGATGTAAACTCCCAGAAATTTTTCAAAAAAGCATCTTCGATGGAAGAAAGTCTGTACTGATTATTACCCCTGTTGATCAGAGATCTATATATATATAATTAAAGGGGCATAGTGGCAAATTTTGTCAAAAATTGTTTTCCTGAATTTAATGTTTACAATGCATTTCTAATAGGCAACTAAAATTTGAGTGTCAATCTTAGAGATATAAGCAAGTTATAGAGCTTACAATTCGTTGCTATGTAAACAAAGCTTTTGTTTACATTTTGAATGTTGAAGTGAAAATTCCAGTTTTTGACCTAAAGTAAATGCTTGTAATGTTAAGAACTGTTTATTTATGCTTAAGCCGAATTCGAAAAGAGACAAATCAGCTTGAAAAAATTAGTGTTAATAGGAAATTTGACCTATGTAAACAAAAACAAAGCATGAACCTTGTTTACATAATTCAGAATTGTTACATATAGCCCTTCTTATTTTTTTTATAACTCTGCTATTAAATCAAAAATTTTATTTTGTCATCAGAAATGCATTCATAAAACATGTAAATAATAAAAAGAGAAAAATAGTCTTTGATTTAAATCGTCACCATGTCCTTTTAAAGGTTGAAGTAAAAAATAGTTTTCTAATATAAGTAGTCACCATTATTATAAAATCATTAGAAAACTAAAAGCTAGTTTGAATATTTCCAGTTGGACAGGTGCAAACACTTTGAGCACCTTAATATGCAAGTAAAGGGGTCAAATATCCAACAGTACTATATATATATATTTAAAGAAAACAAGCTCGCAAAAAACTGTAGAAAATCAAATTGTTATATCCTTATAAATGTTCTTCTATGTAATCCTTTCTAATAAAAAGTCTAATAAAACGAATGTTATTTCAACCTGTCTGACGATTTCGATGTCGACCGGTCTACGAACTAACGCTTTCAAGGAATTGCCAATACAGTGTGTCTGTTGGGGCGTGCACATTTGTGGTCAAACAGATTATAATGTAATGCTGAAAATTAGTTTGTATAAAGTCGCGGCGTGTCTACATTCGCGACGGAATTAGGTCAAACTTCAAATTCCACTTTAAAAGGGGCATGGTCACGATTTTGGTCAATATTTGTATTCCATTGGTATTGTTTACAATGCATTAGCAAGGCATTTCAGACAATCAACCAACATTTGAGTGTCAGTTGTCGACTTACTTGTGTTGCATTAATATTCAAAATTATTCAAATTTCATCATAAAAGAGCAAATTTTAGTTATAATATTCAATCGGACATGACAATTATCAAGTCGCTTCAAACCAAGAACTCTTTAGTTTGAGAGTGGGGGTAACGTGTAGGATTTCACACGGATTTAAAATTCTGTCTCTTATAAATATGGTACGTATAAGTTCCCAGAAGTCTTCAATACGTCTTCCATCGTATATTACGGAAATAAAATCATAACCCGGGTTATGCATATTTTTCTACAATGCTAGCCACCTTTTAACCTGCATGAATAACCAAAGAAAACATTTAATCAGTGAAATACCAATGCATTCAAACGAGATTTTACAAATGACATACAAGACACCGGATAATAACATTTAAAAAAAAATGACGCGAGGTGCTTCAAGTTACTTCTGAATGAAAAACAAATAAAGTGTTAGATTTTCCTAATATATATCTCCAAATTAGTTAAAATGAATTATTTGGAGAAAAAGTGTGATATAAATGTCCCATTAATCAATTTCATTTTTTTTTAAATTTCTACAATATATATATATATATATATATATATATATATATATATATATATATATATATATATATATATATATATATATATATATATATATATATATGTGTGTGTGGTGTGTGTGTGTGTGTGGTGTGTGTGTGTGTGTGTGCTATCTGTCATAAGTCTACAAAATAATGAAGGAAATTGTGAATTGGGACGGATTTAAATGTGATTCCTGTCGTTTTAGGTACGATACACAGAAATCAATTTCTACATTGGGAGTGTAATAAATGTATTATATATATATATATATATATATATATATATATATATATATATATATATATATATATATATATATGTGTGTGTGTGTGTGTGTGTGTGTGTGTGTGTGTGTGTGTGTGTGTGCATATCTGTCATAAGTCTACAAATAATGAAGGAAATTGTGAATTGGGACGGATTTAAATGTGATTCCTGTCGTTTTAGGTACGAATTACACAGAAATCAATTTCTACATTGGAGTTGTAATAAATGTATTCCAGAAATAGTAAGTTTTCAATTCGGATTCTTTTACAGGTATGGTTAATAGAAGTAGTTTTTTATGAAATAGTTTGTAAAAGTCAGTGTAGGACGACACGTTAGCTGGAAACACGTTTACAATTTGAAACTTTTTCAGTTTAATGAGTCCATTATGTAACTTAATGTTGATATTTAATAATATATATTTACATTCCACATAGTTTTGGCTTGTAAAGTGTGCTGAAAGCTACGGCAGTTATAACACTGAAATGCACACAGGGTACTCAAAGGTTAAAATGACGAGTTTTATTATGACATCACATACGTTGAATGCTGTTAACTGCAACGTCACAAGCGAAGTCAAAGTTCACGCTTGTGGCCGTTTATGGCTCTTCCATTAGTATGAACTTCCCCTTAGAATAATATAAGAAATTTTAGGTATAATCACATTTGCTGACAAGGCAAAAGTTAAAAAATATAAAAACATTTATAAGCATTTAATCATGATTTTTTGAAAGATACAGTCTCAAAACATCAGCGATATGTGTATACAAATTTTCATAACGCGCTAACGCACGTTACTTAATTTGTATGCACACACCGTTACGAGAGTGTATCTTTCAAAAGATCATGATTCAATGCTATAATAAATCGGTATATAGATTAAATATGCTGCGTGCCGTTGCTAATCCATTTAAATTATTGCTGTTTTTACTACTGATCTCGTATAAGAAATGCATGGGTTTAAAAAAAAAGGAACAACATTCTTCAGTGTCTCTTAAAATAATTACCCTATGAAATCATTTGATAAATTAAGGCGTCTAAAAATACATTTATTACCGATGAAAAAAAATCCATTTATTTCTATCCATGTTTCCACCATTTACTTTTTGAATCATTAACATTTAAATGGGGCGAAACCACTCGACACGAAACCTCTGTGCCAACATATTACCGGGGCGAAACCACCCGTGACCTCTGATACAATTGAGTCTACCAAATGACGACGGTGGAAGTGAAAGGTCTGTGAATGAAAAGGTACAGAAGTCTATACGTCAGTTGATTTTTATTTCATACAAAAACTAAAGACGCTTTTAGGGAATCGTTAATATATTGTACGTTGTGACTGTTTGGGGCAAGTACAATGGTAGTCGGAACATATTACGATACAGTCTGTTGAAATTTGTTTATACAAAATGGCGGCACGTTTACCTTCGCGACAGTATTAGTCCAAACTTTAAATTCAAGATATGATATTTTGAATGATTTAAAGTTGTTAATGATAACTAGCTGGTATGCATGTAGGTACATAAGGCCTGTTTATGTACTAATTTAAAAACGAAATTGCTGCTCAGATGCGTTGAATTGAACCCAGGATGTTTTGCACCTTTTCTGATCTTTTTCACCGAGATGTTTAACGTTATCGTGGCAAAACATTTTATGACTTTTGGTATATTTTTTTGTCGACATGTTAATCAATTTTAGTCATAAAATATGAATTCTTTGTGCAAAATTCATAATCTTGAATCCTGAAAGAGAGTCACATATTTTTGTGAATATCGATTATTCGGCTCAGATCAAGCTCGAGTATTTGTAATTTCATTTATTTGAATTTAGGACCCTAAAACATTTATGAGGAAACTTAATATATAGTTGAAAAAATGTGAAAAAGCTATTTAAAACAGAATGTTTGAAAAGCATCAATAGCTTTTTTTCTTTCAGTATGTTTGTTTTTATTATTTTAAGGGGAGAGAGATTTGCAAAACATTTTCAACATTTTCAAAACATTTTTATCTTTGTTCAAATTTTCTAAAGTGTATTTGATTTTATACTTCAAATGTTTGAATCTAAACCTGTATTCAAGGCCTCGAGCTAAGTTCGACATCTATCCATCAATCGCCAAGAATTGTATTACTTCTATGAAAAGATTGATCCTTCTGTAATTTTAGCTAATTATTTTAAACTTGGTTAATTTTACTTCTGTGTAATGTGGAATTACCTTTTTCCGAAGCCATACAAGATTAAAATTGCAAAAAGGAAACATTATGTATTAACCTGCATATTATGTACTGTCTCCAAAATTTAGGTGGATATCTTTATTTTCATCAAGCTATAATAAATTACATTATAATTGTACAGTAATTGTTAAGTATACTTACTTAATTCAATTTATTACATTCTTGACTTCTAAAGAGCTGTGTATAAACATATGGTAAACTGCTTTAGTTTTAAACCAAGAGCTTATTTTTTTTTTACCAAAAATAATCCATGGACAAAAGTGTCATTAAAGAACTTAGACGCCTGGGCCCCATAAAATTGTCAAAATAAAGTTGAATCATTCTTCTTGTGGCAAAGAAATGTCTTCTTGCAAGTCTTATTTATCAACTTTTTGGAAACTCATGGGATTTCTCTACATTATACTAATTTCAACGGTGAATATAATGAAAACACATAGAACAAATTGTGTAACATATTTGAAAAGCCCACTAGTTAAGCTCCCCTTGGGTTCAAATGTCACCTGTCACCGAACTTTAAAAAAATGGTTCTCCTAGCTTGTGTTTTAAGACTTTTCCATTATTATTATGATACAGGCTGGCATCGTTATCTTTTTAAAACCTTCATTTACATCGTCCCAATCAATTTTTTAAAATGATTAGTTTACAGTCGTTTGTAAGAAAAAAAAAACACCGAAATTTTCTTTTATTTCTCATGGCGGATTGTTTCGATGGGATTTTTTCGAGTCTGAAAAAATAATCAATTGTTTTACTTTTCAGTATACTCACGAGGAGGAATATCAAAGAGGTATAAATTTGAAGATTTAATTTTACCCTACTAAATCTTCGGAATTCAGGAGTTTCCCCAGGCTTAGCCTCCGGAACCCCAACAGGACTTTGCTATGGACCCACCAGGGGCCTCAAGGTGGTAACAGATCCCCTGCCTAAAACTGGCGCCTAACCTTAAATCCTGGATCCACCACTGCGGCTATTGTAAATGCTTCCTCAAAATTTGAAAGGCAGATACCGAATTTAAAATTCTTTGTTTTGTAAACAATGCTCAAGTTAAGTAACTGTTTTCGTGTATACTGCATTGCAGTAAGCTTTTATTAAATAGTGCTTTCTTTTGTTGATAATATTACTTTAGAACACATTAAATCAAATTATCGTTTATGCATCTAGTCATTTTTTTCAAAGATATGGTAATTTCCTTCCATAATTATATTACAGTGTCTGTAAACTAATTTAAGACTTGATCTTTGTTTACATTACAATGAATTCTTACCTCTGTATTTCTCCAATGATTAACACTCGAATTTCGATAATTTATTCAAAATTAAGCCACCTTATACAATAAATTTAAAAAAATAAAATTTTGATCTCAAATAGTGTCAAGAATGAACCACTTTCATTGAACTGAATTTCTATATCAATTTTATGAGCAGAAAACAACGTGGGACCCTTAATGTCATATCTGTTGTTTATTTATTGAAATCACATTTCATAAGAGACATCTTATAAATATCTTTTTGAGTGAAATGTTGATGTTTCAATAAATTTTCCTCAAACGATTAAACTGCTATTTTATTCAAGATAAAGGTACAATGTTTACAATGAATCGATAATTTGTTTAATGCTATTCAGTGAGTATTTAATTTTCATCAAATTCTTTTTTTAGATTGATTAGAAGTATCTGACCTGATGGATCAGCGTTGGGCCCAGGATGTGTTACGGTGTCATCTATGTGAGACTCCAGCTTCCTCTATGTACTGTGACATTTGTCACATATATCTGTGTAAAGCCTGTGTGGGAGAACATCTCTCCGATGAATCCCAAGATCACAAAGTTGTGTCACTTAAAAAGAGAGGATCTACAACTAAATGTCCAAAACATTCTTCAAACATAAGCGTACTTTACTGTCAACAGTGTGACATTCCTATTTGTACAACATGTGCTTCATCTGAAGAGCATCATGGTCATAAATTTATTGAATTAATGGAAGACAAGAGAGAAGTCATTCAAAAAGATTTACAGGAATTAGAAAAACTTATATATCCTTAATATCAAGAGATTGCATCAGAAATTCCAATTCATTTCGCTGATTTGAATAAAAACTCACAGGAATTGACAACAGCTATCAACCAACATCAAGATGACTTATACAGCGAAATAGACACCATGACTAAGACACTTAAATCTTATCTTGCTAAAATGGACTCCAAACACCTGGCTGTACTACACAAGCAGGAAGATGAAATTAAACACACTATTTCTGAAATCACCCAGAGCATTGATGATCTAAAAAAGTTACTAGACTCTAATGATGCCAGCCTTGTCGCTGCCTACAAATCAAGAAATGCCAAATTCAGAAGATTGCCTCCTAAACTTAAAATTTCATTACCACGTTTTATTCCTCGGGGATTCAACAAAGAACTGTTTGGTTCTCTGACAGCGTTATCTTTAATAAAAGAAGAACGCTTGTAGCATAATTAATTCTCCTATTGCTGGGTCATTTATCCTGGACAAACCGCTCGTTGATGCACCACGGATCATCGCAAAAGTAAAAACGGAGGTTAAATTTTTGGGCAGTGTGGCCTGTCTAAGTGATAATGATATGTGGACGTGTGGTGAAGACAATATCATGCGACTTTACCACCTCCAGGGAGAACTAGTGCAGTCAATCCATTCCAAGTCAGGAGAAAATCCATGGGACATAGCAGTGACACGGACTGGGGATCTTGTTTATACTGATGACAAAGATAGAAGTGTGAACATACTTAAGAAAAAAAAGATAAAAACATTGATCAGAACAAGGGATTGGATTCCTCGCAATGTATGTAGTGCCTCATCTGGTGACTTCTTAGTTGTTATGACCAGTGATGATGAGAAACAAGCAAAAGTTGTGCGTTATTCCGACGCCACAGAAAAACAAAGTATTCAGTTTGATGACAAAGGACGACCTCTCTATTCACCTGATTGCATTAAATACATCAGTGAGAACAGAAATCTAGATATTTGTCTGTCAGATTATGGGGGTCATGCAGTAGTTGTAGTAAATCAGGCCGGGAAATTCCGGTTTACCTACACTGGTCCTCCCTCTACTAAGAAACAATCATTTGATCCACTCGGCATAGCTACAGACAGCCAGGGACTGATACTTATTGCAAATATTAACACCAGCTGTATCCATGTCGTGGATCAGGACGGACAGTTTCTCCGTTACATTAAGAATTGTGCTTTACAGAATCCACGAGGTTTTAGTGTGGACACCAGCGACAACCTCTTCGTAGTTGAGTACTATTCTTATCAATTGAAGAAAATAAATATTATATTTAGAACATAATATGCCGCTTCGAATTTCTTTGTATGTATTGCTTATTGACAAACTGAAATTGTATGTATAGTATACATATATGTGTATAGAAAATGATTACCTGTATTTTGTAACAATATTATTCACATAAGATATACCTTCATTAAATTATTCTTTCAAGTAATTCATGTCATAGGTTTCTACACTGTACATGTACATCATGACAAAAACTCATTTTTTAATCCCCTATCGGTTTCACATGAAGAGACTTGAGCTTTCTTCTGCGTTCGTCAGTCATTCCGGCTGTCTGTCCCACATCGATTAAAATGTAAATATGCAAAGGGGCGCAACTCAAGTTGCTCGCTAGATAGCGCCACCACATTACCGAGTTTTCGTAATGAAATCCGCCAAGGGTTTATGGGGAGCAAAGTGGACCGAAAACCCTTGGCTAGCGAAGATGTTGCAAGAGTGATGCACGATTTTTAACGGTGGTAATAAAAATCGCAGTTGTTTATATGTGTATTGTGCGACCATCAGACTGTTGCTCAACGCACGCACGCACGCACGCACGCACGCACGCACTCACACACCAAAATATGAAGATTTATTTCTCCGAGAAAAAGTCATATTTCCCGAAGGCATCGCCCGAGGGAAATATGTTTTTCTGGGGGAATAAATCTTCATAAATGTCAATTGTGGCCTGAAACAGAGAAGCTTATACAGTATAAACTGTATAAGGAAACTATTTGCCCTCTTTTTATTTTAGTTCATTTTGCTCTTTTCTTTCGGTTAGCGGATTAAGGTTTTGCAAATTCCAATGTACTCACATTATCTCTCTTTTGCCACAACATTGTCGGGGCGAATTCAAAGCGAGGCAAAACCACGGGGCGAAAATAACCCCGTATCCAATATATACTTTTGGTAAAGCATGGGAACTGACACCGATAAATCTTGCAATGATAGTAAAACATATAGATAGATTACGTGATACACGTTGAGCAACAGTCTCACGGTCGCACAACACACGCATTAACAGCTGCGATTTATCTTACGATCTTTAAAAATCGTGCACCGCTCTTGCAAGTACGAAAAAACGTTGTAAAACGTTTGTAGTAACGTTTTTACGTTGCATTGCAATAATTTGGATCGCATTCGGTCGGGTCTGAATAGTTTTTCCACTACTTTTATGAGACTTGATGCGACCACAAAAACTCAAGGAACGAATGCCAGAGCCCCTGCAACGTATGCGATAACTCGTGCGAAGCCTAGAAATTCCGATAGCAAATTGTTGTAAAGTGCAGTAATTGTGTCAGGGGATTGCGGCACGTCCGACCGTCTAAGTCCACTAACAGTTTGGTCGTGGCAAGTAAACACTGCATTATGATAGCCCGACTGGTCGTGTTAAAATTCCATTCAGTGAGTCATTCAAGCAAACTCAGTGTAATAGTATTGTACAACAGAACAAATAATCAAAAGCTATGAGTTCAAAATTATTTGTCATTGAAAATTCAACATGTTACGATTGTCAGTATCTTTGAAAAAAGTCACTCGACACACTTCTTTGTATTATGGATCTCTTTGACGAAAGCGATCGGCAGACATCGGTATGTTTCTGGGTATTAAAAATAAACTTTAAGCGGTTATGGACAGTCTTACGACAACTGATCGGTTGATTATTGATTTCTTAATCGTTTTGTTTATGAATTAATAAATCCAAAAAAGTTATTTAGTAATATGAAAGAAAGAGTTTTTTGTAATATTCTTATTGATAGAGAAACATATTGATTTTATTGAACCGAAACTACCTTGTACGACCTATTTACGATATTACTTTGTTTTATTGTTGACGTTAAAAATGTCCTTACTCGACTTTAGTTTAGAGGAAAGGAAAATTATGAATCTAAAGCTAAAGGCAGAGCGAAAGTTAAACCAAAACCAAAAGGCGAAACGTTGGTGTTTTTTACACTGTCTTTTTAATAGACATAAAAAGAGACCACATTTATTACACTCTACCCCAGAATACAAAAGCTCCAGGAAAAAATAGAGTGGCTTTCAAATCAAGTTATCAAACCGATATATCCTGTCGCAGATTTATTAGGTATATGTACAATAAAAACTCTCAGAATTTGTTAACAGTTACCAGCAAACATGGATAAGACTTGCATAGCGAAATAAAAATCATGATCAAGAAACTGAAATCTTATCTTGGGGAGATTTATAAAAAAACCACATGTTTTTCATAAATAAACAGGAAGATAAAGTCACACACTATATCTGAAATAACAGAGCATTGCTGATCAAAGGAAGTTACAGGACTTCAGTGATGTTAGCCTTGTCTGCCTGTAAATCTAGGTATGGTACAGACTGCCTCCTAAAATCACAGTTTCCTTACCAAGTTTTAGTCCTAACAAGATTAGAAAATAACATATCTATCAACAATTTGGCTCTCTGTCAGCGTTATTTATCATAACAGAAGAACAAATCTGCACAATGGAATTCCCCGGGACTGAGTCCTCTCCTCCGGACACACGGCTTATTATTGTACGACTGATCTTCACACAGATAAACACCAAGTATAAACTAGTTGATCTACAAATTATATACTGTGCGAGTGATGAAGATATATAGACCACGGGTGGTGATGACAAATTCATAAGAATTTACAATCGGGGGGGGGGGGGGGGGGAGCTAATGGAGGGGGGAGCTAATGAAGTCAATCAAAACCATGTCATAGAAAATCCATAGGACATGACGGGAATTGTGATCCAGTGTATACTGATAGAGATGATAGAACTGTGAGCATAGTGAATGATGAATAGATTAAGACATTGATCAAATTTTACTAGAATGTGCAAAACCATGCACAATGACAATTACCTTGCTGATGTCCATGAAAACTTGCATAATTGTAGGTAGTCGAGTTATACACAAGGTTTGTTTTTGCCAAGATGGATTGGATTTTCCGCAAACTTACTCATATTACTACCTTGTATTTCTCCATCAAATCTAGTTCGATGATTTTAGGCATACCTTAAAGGGGCATGGTAAAAGTTTTGGTCAAATTTTTATTATTTCCAATGCTTCAGGAAATTTGGGTGTCAGTCGTTGAGTTTTAAGCAAGATATAGGTCTTACAATTCTTCGTCATGTAAATAAGGTTTGTGCCCTGTTTTTGTTTACATAGGTTCAATATACCATTAAAAATCTTTTTAAACCTGCTTTGTCAATCATTTTATTCATTTTAAGCATAAATAAACAGTTCTTTATGATTAACACATTCATTTTAGGTCTAAAACTGGAATTTTCACTTCAACATTCAAAATGTACGAGGGTTGTTCGGAAATTATTTAGACATCACGGATATTTCCATTTCTAAGTGACGAATTATGGTGAAAGTTGGCATGGACATTGAAGAAACATTAACAAATAATTAAAGAAAGTAATATTTAAAAAATGTTTAATATTTTGTTCACAACGGTAGATTAACAAATCGGTGGTCGGGGTACCTGGCGCAAGCATAAACTCGGAGAATAAAAAAACTAAAACATCGTCTATCTAAGTGTCCGCAAACTTACAGCTTATACTAAAAGAAATCAGATTATATATGTTCATTTTGCTATTTATTGTGACTAACTTTTGATCAAGTTTCACGAGTGTTTGAGTTGAAAAACGGACATGGTACAGATATATTTACCAAGCGATAGGAATTTGAAAACGACAGTATATAGAAATTTGACGTCAAGGCGGCGCAGCGAATATACATCAAATTGATGGAAATTTCGGAAAAAGACCTTTTAATACCACCCAACTGCTTTAACAAAAACTAAACGATGGCAAGGGATAAAGAACTTTAGTTTATCGTCTTTTTTCACTAATTGTTTAGCTAGAATTCAGACAAAGTTACTAAATATCAAATACTTTTTCACACTTACTGATGTAAACAGTTCTAAAATATGTACACAGAATCACTGTAGGAAACATTTCACAGTAATTTGACTTTCACAAAATCAAGAATGGAGGGGATATTCCGAATGTTTACATATTGAAATGTAAACAAAAGATGAGAAATGAAGAACTTGATTCTTTTGTCCCTTCTTTTGTTAGGTTTTTAAAACATAGGATCAATAAGAAGCGTCAAAATGACGTTGCGGTATTATGTTTGCGATTGCGCCGGGTCACTGGGCGATGGCAATTTGGTCAGCTTACCAGGAATGATCCAATCATGCTATGGACAATAAATTTTTTACATTGATAAACTCTATCCTGGTGTACGTTTTGGTGAAATTTCAAGGATTTATCTTTTTCCCCAAGGAAATAAGCGTAAATGTCTCAATAATATCCGAGCAACCCTCGTAAACAAACGCTTTGTTTACATAAGCGAAGAATTGTAAGCTCTGTAACTCGCTTATGACTCATCAAATGACATTCAAATTTTGGTTGCCTATTAAAATGCATTACTGAAGCATTGTAAACATTAAAATCGAAAAAAATATTTTTGACCAAAATCGTGACCATGCCCCTTTAAAAACAAACAGAATATTTTTGATCAATGTAAATATATAGATAATATTTTTAAAAGAATTATACAATAATCTCATAGATTTGTCATTCCTTTTCTAAATACTAGAATTCATACGAATTGGCCCATCCTTTTCTGACCGTACTTATCATACTAACATATATTTCTTAATGATGTTATAATTACGCGAGATACCACACGTCACAGTAAATGTTTTATTAGGATAAATAATCTCAATAGTCACATAAAAAAATTCCTTGAAGTCGTTATTCTTACGATCGGCGGCAATTCATACGAATTTGAACTTTTTGGGAGTGGAGAAACAATGGAAAATATCAAATAATGAACTGCCCATTATCAAAGAATGGTAAACATATTTAATATATACGTGTTGCAATATACCAAAGTGCTATGGAAAAACAAATTTGAAACGCAACAATTTTAAAACGTAAACGTCCTTATGAAGATATAATGGAGTACATATAATATAAATTAAGTAAACCGAACCCCTCATCATTGGATCCGAGTATATAAAAAATGAAGAACGTGCAAATATACTTATTACATTCAATTCAATGAAGATGAATATGAAGTTTGGCATAAACAAGACCGCAGAATAAGATACGCCCAATGTATCAAATTGAAAAGTACCTGAATTTCCCAATACTTGCCAGAGTACTTAGTGATAAAGCACATCTGTTCAAAAAGTACGTTTAATTCTATAGGGTAATATCCTAAATCATAACAAATATAGCTATAGTTACAACTATCCTAATGTTTTGTTAAATTGTTTAATAGAGCAAGGTAAATGTTTACTCTTTCGATAATAATTGATATTCAAGTATAGTAAACTATTCTAACAAGTAAGGTTATATAAAAAAAATCAGATAGAAAATGTACATGTATATAGTGTATGTATTTAAAATTGTCAGGTTTTTTTTCATAAATATATTTATCAGAATTATGCTTCGTGTTTTTAAGGTATGCCAACCAAACTAGATTAAATGGAGAAAAGAAGAATAAGAACTTAACTGTTACATGTATTGAGAGAAATGCGACACATTTTAACAACACGCCTGTAGATTATAACACAAAAGAGGTCTCTTTTGCCAATAGAACAAGTTTTGATGGACATCAACAAAGTAAACATGAACGTTAAAGAAGTGCATTACGTTGTGCTCATGGTTTTATAACCAAACTTCCAATTTTTATCGCAACGACATAACATCTCCATTTTCTAGTGTCCGACTTATTTATGCTGACCATTGTTTAAAACATATACAAAACACAGAAAAAACGGACGGTTTTTTCGCAGCAAGTAGAACTAGATGCTGTCATTAGACAGTAATACCCGCACCATGTGTTTGCCCCTAAATAACACTGTTTTGTACCAGTTTAATTAAAAATGAAGGTTATATGCAAGCTCCGTTAATACAATTAAAATTTATAATTTTCATATGATAATACACATCGTGACATGAGCAGCACTTCATGTGCAATATGGGGTAGAACTGTTTGCATTGAATTTACAGTTAATCAATAATCTTAACATTTTATGTCATAGAAAGTATAATGGTCTATATAACTATTACAAACAAAATTGAAAATTAAATTATGCCCCCTCCCTGTGGCGGTTGCCGGTTTTAGATTTGCTTCTGTGTGCCTACATGAACATCATCGTGTGCACAGATTTAGAGAAGGGGTGGGAGTGAGGGGTTCAGACCCCCCCCCCCCCCCTAATGAAAATTCATTTATATCAATTGTAAAAGTACCAAAAATACACCTTAGACCCCAATGCTCTTACAGACATGTAAACGCTCAAACCCATTGCACTTCAATGTTAAGTAACATTATTTGGGGGGAGGGGTAAATATTTAATCAATATTTGATATACTTTATTGTTCATCTCAATAGAAAGTATACATGTACATCACAATATGCAGGTGTCCCTGCACCACCTTAAAGCTGTTATTTACCTAATAAAATAGTGCAAGTGGATTTGAAGAATAGGTCATAAAAATACATGCATGTTACAAATGAATGATCTTTGTCTGAAGTTACGTACACAACACAGGTCTGCATGTCTCATTAGCGGGTACTAGTTTTACCCAGCTCTTCGATTAGATGGGTTCACGTGTATACATACATGGGTGTTGCTAAAACGCGGAACGGAAAATGGAACGGAAAGCGGAACGGAAGGGAAAACGGAAAATCTTATCTAATGTTATTTACCTCATAGATTTGTTAATCATGCTAAAACGATATACTTTATGTACCTTTTTATTTATTTTTTTTTGAAAGATTAGCAATATTAGATTATCTATGTAAGAATGTATTAAGAAGACTGAATGTTTTTAACAAGATTAGATTGGGGGGGGGGGGGGGTGAATGTGGATATAAACATTTATAATTTGAATAATTTATTGTTATTAATTTTAACTTGTCAATGAATACTACTTATTGATCCCAAGGTAAAAATATGACCTCTGATCATATCTCAATAGATCATTTGTCAATTATGCAAGGTGTTATATAATTTTTTTAAGAATAACATTTTTTACCAGTTTATGTAAGTTTTTAGACACCCAAATTATATTTTGATTTTGATAGATCATTCGACAAGGGAGGGGGGGGGGGGGGGGGGGAGAACAGTTTATATTTGAGTTTGTTTGGGAGTGGGGGTTCCAAGTCATATATTTGACAATTTTTTAATGTAATTTGAAATAAGACTAAGCCATACTACAGTCATGAACATGAATAGTATAGAATCAAAACAAAAACTAATACATATACATGTATATATACATAGGAAGTATTACAAAACAGATGATTGATCTATATCTGGGTTCTTAAATTGATCGATCATATATCATGTACATATTATATAATTGTTTCTTTGTTCAAGGCATTTAAGATGGTATGTAGGTCATGATCCCAAATGCTCTTCCTGAAATTATTAAATATCATCAAAACCATCCCCACCTTAATCCAAAGATATTATTCCTCCTTAGGTCATGCAGGCGCATCAGATCATTATGGCATGTAAGTCATGACCCTAAGGGGTCATCCTGACCCCCTTAGAATCAGAAATTGTAAATTATCTTTAAATTATTGATGTTTGATGATCCTATCTCTATTTAATCTTTATTATTACGTCTCCCGAATAAAATTTGAAGACTTATTGTTTTTGTACGGTTCTTAATACATGTATTATTATTCTTCATCTTCTTTTTCTTCTTTCCTGCTCCGAACTTGTTTCTTAGAGATGGCTGAACAGAATTGTACAAAACTCTAGGATTTGATAGGCCTGCATATCTAGTTGTGCACCCTGGTTTGATTTTTCTCATTTTGGGTTAGACAACCACTTTTCGAGGGAGGGGGTGTCAAAAGGGTGTGGGGTCTACATTGAACCTTGTAGGAAGAATCGTAGACTCTATTGTAAATGGTAACTTGAAAACGGACAAAGATAATAATATAGGGTTTTCATAATCATACATTGGCTGTTACTGGCAATATATAGGGTTTTTTAGATCTGACCCCTGGGGTCATCCCTACCCCCCAGGAATTTGAAATTACTATATATCTCAGAAACTGTTATAATCATGACCCCTAAACCATATATATTCATGTTTCTGATGTCAAGGGGCATCAAATGTTATGTAGGTCATGGGCCCTGTGGGTGGTCCTGACCCCCTCAAACAGCAAGTCCCTTAATATCTTCAAAACAGTTGAGATCCCCACCCTTAAACCATATATATTCTTGTTCCTTGTGTCAAGGGGCATCAAACGGTATGTAGGTCATGGGCCCTGGGGGTGGTCATGACCCCCCTTGAACAGGAAGTGCACGAATATCTCGAAAACGGTTGAGATCCCCACCCCTAAACAATATATATTCTTGATCCTTATAGGGCATCAAAAGGTATGTACCGGTAGGTAATGGGTCTCAGGGTTAAATTTAATTTTTCAAAACCGTAATGCACATCTATGGAACAGTTCCTATCATATCCCAAGATATGATGTGTCTTTCCTTTAATTCATAAAAGGATTTCTAGGATCTATGTTTTTTTTAAGTGATAAACGTCAATTTTCTGCTACTTTTTGACTCCCTGGATGAAATTTAAATTTTTAAAGCCTTACTGCACATCTATATAACAGTCCCTATCATATCCCAAGATATGATTGTCTATCCATTAAATCATAAGAGGAGCTCTTGGATCAATGTTTTGTTTTTTAGTAATAAACGTCGATTTTCTGCTACTATTTGACTCCCTGGATGAAATTTCAATTTTTAAAACCTTACTGCACATCTATAGGACAGCCCCAATTATATCCCAAGAGATGACGTAGTTACTCCAAAAGTTGTAAGTGGAGTTCTGGGAACCATATTTTATTGGCCAAAAAACGTCATTTTTTGTTGCCCACTGATCCCCTTAATAAAAAAAAATTCTGGAACCGGATCACGCCTCAATATGACACCCCCAATCATATTCTAGAAGATCATTTGGCTACTGCCAAAAAAAGTGACGTTTTTGAAACCAGTTTTTTTGTAAAAAAAAAAAAAACACGTCATTTTTCAGCCATTAAATGACCCCCAGGACAAAATTGAAAATTCCGGAACCTTATTGCGCATCTATAGGATACCCTAAAACATATTCCAAAAGATGATTTGTCTACTGTTGAAAATGTAGGAGGAGTTCGAGGAAGAAGGTTTTTTGTGAAAAAAACGTCATTTTTTACCAATTATTTGACCCCCAGGACTAACAGAGAATTTTTGAAACCTTTTTACAAAACAACATGATACCCCAAATCAAACTCCAAGAGTTCAGTTTGCTGGTGTATAAGACGTAAGATCAGTTTGAGAAAGTAAAACGTGACAGACGGACGGACAGGACTGCCGGACGGACGGACGGACAGACGGACGGACGGAACAGGGTAACAACAATATACCCGAACTTTCTTTAGAAAGTGCGGGTATAATTAAAGCGAGGCAGTAATGAATAGTGGATTTGTGTACTTTATTTTTTAACAGTATTAATGAAAGAACTTTGAAAAACAAACCATTTATACATGTAGTCGTCATTTTTGTTTTACACAATGGAGGTAACTAGTGTGTCTGCGTACAACAAATAGCATGGGTATCATTTATAATCTCTTCTAAACCCTGATGTAGGATGTTTAACTTTATTGATGAAGTAACTCCATAGACACATTGCGTATCTTCACGATGCAAATATCAAAATTCCGTACGTGTAACACAACATAGTACACAGTTGTGCTAAAATACAAATCATATTTTAGTTGGATAGCACAAACACGTCCAATCGATACAAGTAATTAAATGCATGTACTGTCGTTTTTTGACAACTTATCCCTTTAATGGGACACAAACATTTGAAAGGGCTTACATAAAATTTAAATCTTCGAAATATTGAACCTTAGTGATAATTGATTAACATATGTATATATTAAAGTACATGTGTAAATATCTATCGTTTTCTCACGTTCTCTCTGTCCCTTTTCTATTTCTTTTTCTCATTCTCACTCTGCCTGTTCTGCTGTCTGACTGACAATAGGAATAATCCATATAGTTGTACCCCGACAATTAGGTCTTGATTTGGATAGCGTAGATTTTTGCTTTGTCATACATAATAGTAATGAACTATAATCAATTTTCTGATGAATAGAAGGAAATTTCCTAAGTAGATGTAAATACATGTACTGAGTCACCATTTTGAAAATTTTGGGTCTAATTTTCAACCTAGACAAAATAAAGCCAAGTATGAAATATATATATCTTTTATATTTACAATGCTGGAATATACAATTTGACATATGAATATAAATTATTTTCAGTGAAAGATTTTGATGCAGGTGTAAGTTTCCGTGCAGAAAATATCTCTCCTGTATGATACAGTGCACCATGTGTTTGTCAACATAATTATTTATTTTATAAATTATATTCCATATAATACATACAATTGCACATAAACAGAGCCCGTCTTTTAATACTTTGATTCAAATTGAAGACCAAAACATACCTTAAAGCAAGTGCAAATGACAGAGTGTTCCCGGAAGCACAGAAGATTAACTTGCCCCCAAAAATTTTGAAATCAAACAATTGCGCAAAATATTATGATGTGATCATTTAAAACAATTTCAGTGTTTAATATTTTTAATTGATTCGCAAAACAGTTTAGTTTTCTTTAAAATTTATTATTGATAACTCAGAAATAAAAAATAGAAGAAGCAAGTAAAATTGTTTATTTTCCCTGGAGATGATATTTTTAGAGGAGCTCGAAATGAAACACAAATATGTTTCTGAAATAATTATAACTAAAACCCATTTAGTAAATTTATTAAAATACAAGAATAAAATTTTATAACTACAAACGCACGTTTCACACAGAATTATTTACACTGAAACAAAATTCTAAGTGTTCACCCATTGTAATGGTTTAACTATATGAAATAAACATTTACTTGTCTTGTCTTCGGGGAAATGGATTTCCATTAAACTTTGAAGTAGTTAAGATCAATTGATTTAGCATGACTTCTGGTTGGGACCCGAGACCTTGACTTTTGATTGATATCACAAGCACTTCCGGTTTGCTTGAATTTCGCCAACAGCTTTTGGATTGTGTTAAGTTGCCAAGGGTAATGACGATTCACTGATGAAAGTGAAAAATGATATTAAATCGCTTCCTTTCGATTGCTTAATATTTAAAACAATGACGCAAACAAAGTAAACAACAGATTTAGAGTGAGTACAATTACATGTAGTCGTATGAAAATTTATTGTAAAAGAACTTGTTTCGGTCGGTTACAACTTTTGAAGTAGCTCCGTTATTTATTATCTGTTCCTTAGATTAAAGATGTATCCTTTTCTTGGTAAACCCAAACTTCCTATTGAAATAATGTTTGTTTTGTAATCCAACGTCGCCATCAACTG
Organism: Magallana hongkongensis; assembly: GCA_015776775.1. Lineage (NCBI taxonomy): Eukaryota > Metazoa > Mollusca > Bivalvia > Ostreida > Ostreidae > Magallana > Magallana hongkongensis. Next base: position 14,555,708 of record CM027470.1, read on the forward strand.
ATTTTGCTCATTGCTGAAAACAATGGTGCATTCATTTTATCTTATAATACATTAACTATAGGGCTTACAAGAATAAGATACTATTTTTATAACATACTTTTTTGTCCGAAAATAAGTACTTCAAATATTTTCAAAATATCTGAGAAATACATGTATATCACGTTACATAGAAAGTTAGTTATAGTTCCTAGAAATGTACATACTGTATCTAGAATAATTTCATATAATAGTCTAAAAATTACCACGTTATGCATTCCTATCTGTTTTGATGTGGGGAAAAACAATCGGCATTTGTTGTATAAGAAATGGCTCACACATTGTTTATTCAATACTGAAATAATATGCAACCATATTTTGCCAAATCCGCCCGAATGTCCTACACGTACTCAACAATAAAATATGCCTACAGTGTTTGTTTAAGACTTCAATGTAATAAAAGACATGGCTTTTTATTAAACAAAAAAAAAGGAATAAACATAAAAGAGTTGTAATCTAAATTTTATCGTCGAAAATGTCTTAGGTTTTAAGATTGCTATCTATTAAATCAAAGCTATCATCATTTAACCCCCCCCCCTCCCCCAGATATATACATTTTAATAAAGAGCAATGTTATCTGACAAGACATTTTAAAAACTAGTGATTTTATTCAAGTTCTCCCTTACCATTGGGAAAAACATTTTTTTACCTTTAAGAACAAACAGAAACATTTTGAAAACTTAAATAAGATTTAATGTTTGACTGTTACTATATCAAAGGATTTCATTCCCATATAATTTTTTCAACATTACACGTAAAGTACGGACAAAATCGGGGCTAGGGAAAGCACAGAAGCGTTGCATATTTTATTTGGGCGAACAGAGGTCCACCATAATTAAACAGGCTATGCACATATCAAATGTATCATTCATAATATGTTACATTTATCTGTACAATCTTTTTGCTTTTTTGTTGCTCAACCTTTTTCCTAAATAAAATCAAACTTTAACTAGATGCTGTCATTAGACAGTAATACCCGCACCAAGTGTTTGCTCCTAAATAACACTGTTTTGTACCAGTTTAATTAAAAATGAAGGCCACATGCAAGCTCCTGTAATACATTTAAAAATCATAATTTTCATAACTGAAGGATGAGATCCCTACCCATATGATAATATGAGCAGCACTTTATGTGCAATTTGGGGTTGAACTGTTTGCAGTGAATTTTCAGTTAATCAATAATCTTAACATTTCATGTCATAGAAAGTATAATGGTCTATATAATTATTATAAACAAAATTAAAAATAAAATTATGCCCCCTCCCCATGGCGGTTGCCGGTTTTAGATTTGCTCCTGTGTGCCTACATGAACATCATCGTGTGCACAGATTTAGAGAAGGGGTGGGAGTGAGGGGTCCAACCCCTCCCCCCCCCCCACCATGAAAATTAATTTATATCAATAGTAAAATTACCAAAAATACACCTTGGACCCCAATGTTCTTACAGACATGTAAACGCTCTAACCCACTGCGCTTCAATGTTAGGTAACATTATTTGGGGAAGGATGGGGGGGGGGGTAAATATTTAATTAATATTTAATATACTTTATTGTTTATCTCAATAGGAAGTATACATAACAAAATGCAGGTGTCCTGCATCACCTTAACGCTCTTATTTACCAAATAAAATAGTGCAAGTGGATTTGAAGAATAGGTCATAAAAATACATGCATGTTATAAATAACTGATCTTTGTCTGAAGTTACGTACACAACTGCAGGTCTCATTAGCGGGTACTAGTTTTACCCAGCTCTTCGATTAGATGGCCTGTCACGTGTATACATACATGTATGTGTTTTCCATATGCAGGAAAGGATTAGTTAAGATCAGCTAAATGAATTCATTATTGTGTTTTAATTGGATTATCATGATGTTGACCAATATAGGTAAGCATAATACATGTAGTAGCAGTAGCACAATATAATGAGATGCCAGCATACATAAGTTCTACTTTCACTTTCTAAATGTGATCTCCCTTTGACAGCATACTGTATCATCATCTTTTAATATTTAAATTCACTTATCATCGTTACATATCCTACCGCATTTGTAAAGTTTCTGTTATTTTTATTGCAAAAGTTATTTTTTTCATTTAAATGTCAGACTTGCACTATTGAGTTGACCCCATATTGACCCTGTATAAATAATTTCGTATTATATTTGTGTATTACATGTAAGTAAGTGTAGACACTTATCATTTTTATATGAGTTATAATAGGAAGGAATTAAGGAGTATTTCTTTCTTAATATATTATAATGCATCAAATACAATGTAGGACTGTTCTGACCCCACGAAACAGGAAAATACAAAATATCTTGTAATGTCATTATGATGCATCATATGGTGTAAAGTACATTAATGACCCCAAGTGTTGTCTTTAACCCCCCCCCTTGCCTTTATGAAATAGGAAATTATGATACACTGTATGTTTTGTTAACTTCTGAGATCTGAGATCCTCATCCCTAAACCATATAATTTATTCTTGCTCTTTGTGTCATTGCGCGTAAAATTGTATTTAGATTATGCCCCCATGGAGACACTCTGACATTCTAGAACTAGAAAAAATAAAGTATGTTATCTTATTCATATGTAGTGTTTGATCCATGTGGGTAATTCCTAGCCTAATGATGACACGGCTTTGTTTAGGAGACTTTACAGTTGCCCCAAATAGGCGAATACATATAACATTTTGTTTATAAATCTTAAAAATTGAATTAAGCAATTTCCAAAATGTTAATGTGCATCAGGAGAGAAAAAGCAATCAAGAAATGATTTAAAATTTGCTACTGTACACATGTAAGAATGTATTAAGCTTAAGAAGACTGAATCTTTAGAACCAGGTTAGATTGAGGGTGGGGGGGGGGGTAAATGTGGAGTATAAACATTTATAATTTGAATCATTTTACTGTTATTGATTTTAACTTGTCAATGAATACTAGTTATTGGTCCCAAGGTAGAAATATGACCTCTGATCATATCTCAATAGATCATTTGTCAATTATGCAAGGTGTAATGTAAGTTTTTAGACACCCAAATTATATTTTGATTTTAATAGATCATTCGACAATAAAGGGGGGGGGGGGCAGTTTATATTTGAGTTTGTTTGGGGGTGGGGGCTTACAAGTCATATATTTGACAATCTTTTAATGTAATTTAAAATAAGACTAAGCCATACTACAGTCATGAACATGAACAGTATAGAACAAAACACAAACTAATACATGTATATATACATAGGAAATATTACAAAACATAGATGATTGATCTATATCTGGGTTCTTAAATTGAATCATATATCATGTACATATTATATTATTGTTTCTTTGTTCAAGTCATTTCAGATTGTATGTAGGTCAGGATCCCAAGAGCTCTTCCTGAAATTAACAAATATCATAAAAAACCATTGAGATCCCCACCTTAATCCTAAGATATTATTCCTCCTTAGGTCATGTCGCATCAGATCATTATGGCATGTAAGTCATGAGCCTAAGGGGTCATCTTGACCCCCTTAGAATCAGAAATTGTAAATTATCTTTAAATTATTGATGTTTGATGATCCTATCTCTATTTAATCTTTATTATTAAGTCTCCCGAATGAAATTTGGAGACTTATTGTTTTTGTACGGTTCTTAATATTCTTCGTCTTCTTCTTTTTCTTCTTTCCCGCTCTGAACTTGTTTCTCAGAGATGGCTGAACAGAATTGTACAAAACTCTAGGATATGATAGGCCTGCATATCTAGTTGTGCACCCTGGTTTGGTTTTACTCAACCACTTTTTTTTGGGGGGGGGTCTAACATTGAACCTGGTAGGATGAATCGTAGACTCTATTGTACCGAGATGTGGTAACTTGAAAACGGACAAAGATAATAATATAGGGTTTTCATAATCATATATTGACTGTTACTGGCAATATATAGGGTTTATTAGATCTGACCCCTGGGATATTCCCCACCCCCAGGAATTTGAAATTACCATATATCTTAGAAACTGTTATAATAATGACCCCTAAACCATATATATTCATGTTTCTGATGTCAAGGGGCATCAAATGTTATGAAGGTCATGGGCCCTGTGGGTGGTCCTGACCCCCTCAAACAGCAAGTCCCTTAATATCTTTAAAACAGTTGAGATACCCACCCTTAAACCATATATATTCTTGTTCCTTGTGTCAAGGGGCATCAAACGGTATGTAGGTCATGGGCCCCGGGGGTGGTGGTCATGACCCCCCTCGAACAGGAAGTGCACGAATATCTCAAAAACGGTTGAGATCCCCACCCCTTAACCATATATATTCTTGATCCTTAAAGGGCATCAAAAGGTATGTAGGTAATGGGCCTCAGGGTTAAATTTAATTTTTCAAAACTGTAATGCACATCTATGGAACAGTCCCTATTACACCCCAAGATATGATGTGTCTATCCATTAAATCATAAAAGGAGTTCTAGGATCTATGTTTTTTTGAAGTGATAAACGTCGATTTTCGGCTACTATTTGACTCCCTGGATGAAATTTCAATTTTTAAAACCTTACTGCACATCTATAGGACAGCCCCAATTATATCCCAAGAGATGACGTAGTTACTCCAAAAGTTGTAAGTGGAGTTCTGGGAACCATACTTTTTTTGCAAAAAAACGTCATTTTTTGTTGCCCACTGATCCCCTTAATAGAAAAAAAAATTCTGGAACCTGATCACACTTCAATATGACGCCCCCAATCATATTCTAGATCATTTAGCTACTGTAAAAAAAATGACGTTTTTGAAACCAGTTTTTTTTGTAAAAAAAAACGTCATTTTTCAGCCATTAAATGACCCCCAGGACAAAATTGAAAATTCCAAAACCTTATTGCGCATCTTTAGGATACCCTAAAACATATTCCAAGAGATGATTTGTCTACTGTTGAAAATGTAGGAGGAGTTAGAGGAAGAAGGTTTTTTGTAAAAAAAAAAAACGTCATTTTTTACCAATTATTTGACCCTCAGGACTAACAGAGAATTTTTAAAACTTTTTTACAAAACATCATGATACCCCAAATCAAACTCCAAGAGTTGAGTTTGCTGGTTTATAAGATGTAAGAGCAGTTTGAGAAAGTAAAACGTGACAAACGGACGGACGGACGGAACAGGGTAACAACAATATACCCGAACTTTCTTTAGAAAGTGCGGGTATAATTATGATAATTAAAAACATTAGTTTAAACTGGCACAGGATGAGATATACCCATACGATAAACATGAATAGCTTTGATATTGAAATGAAAATAAAAAGTGCTTTATTGGTTAAGATCCAACGAATTCAAATATGGAAAGTGAATTAAAACATACTGTATACAGGGTAATATTTGCCCCCGTTTTATCATGGTCCCTTTCGACCTCGTTGTCAGCGAGCGAAATTGGAATTGGCGAATCCCAATGTTCCAAGTTATTTCTTTAGTACACAAGCGAGTCTGGGCGAATTTAAGACGGGTCGAAACCGTTTGCAAGTGTAGAAGGGCGAAAATAACACGGGGCGGAAATAACACTGTATACAGTACACAGTCACATGACTAGAGGAAAACTTTAAAAGCCATATCACTCTACATGCGACACGTATAAATACCTTTTCGTGGATTAATGTTGAATTCATGTTTTTTTTAAAAAATACATTGCATAGACTGGAGGATAATTCAATACCAAAAATCTATTGTGATCAAGTGCATGGACTTAGCAAATGTGATTAATTTTTCTATATAAAATCTTTTTGAACATTTAACTGCTATCGAAAACATGGGCGATAATGGAATCGAAAGTAAATCTTCTTCAAATGGCTTACTTTACATCTCGTGTATAGAGAAACGACTTTTGAAATAACCTATTCCTGTGTTAATTATACTATTGCATTCTTTGGAGGCATCGGGAATCTTGCAGCAATGGGTAAAACCATATACGATCCGAAATACCATACACTGACATTTGCTGCTATCAGACAATTCGCTTTGGCAAATTTCCTTTCTGTTACATCTTTCATTTTTAGCCGGATTCTGCTGAAAGCATAGTCCTGGCTGTAGGCACGCAAATCGCCAATGTTACTATAAATAGCACAACTTCAAAAGTAAACAAAAAACCGAACAGCATCAAAGTAAAAGCTTCCGCTATACCAAATAGTTACACAAAGAGCCACATTTTGTCAAAATGTTGGGTTTTTTTGTTTGTTTTTTGTTTAATTTCGAGATAATTGTCTATCTTATTTAGTTTTCTTATTAATTACGTGTTATAAAAACAACACTATGCATTTTAGACACATAAAATGCGCATGGATTTCCATGAACTACCTTGCTGCGCATTGAAGAAATGGGGATTGAATCTATAAAGCTTGTTGCAAATTTCAAGGCAGCAACTTTCTACTACACAGACATATTTTTTTATTTGTTTATAGCCGCTTACCAAATTTAGTCGCTCGCTGACGCTTTGCTGACATTAAAAGCATATGAGAGAGAGAGAAAAAGAGAGATTTGTACTTCATTACTTTGATTTTGTTTTTCACAAACACTGTCCAATTATGGGAGAATGCTGCATTAATTGGGCAGGTTATATGTTATAGTTTTTACTTTCATGTGTGTTTACTGTCCGCTGTCAGATATTTGATCACTGTTCATCCCCTACAAAGCAGGCAACATTTGACTGTAACGACGGTGTGTTTGTGTTCACTTTCAACATGGATATTTAGCGGTGTAGCTATAATTGTTTTAGATATACTTCTGGCATTAGATAGGACATATACAAGCCCGGTTTTTCTCACATTTAATAGCGTTTTATTGGTGACAGTGTATTCAACAATTACCCTGTTGCATGTTAAAAAGATAAGAACATTACAGAATTCTTTGTCTGCAACAGACCAATCACAAAGAAGAATGAATATTGTTGTCACTGTGATCATAAGACTATATTTGCATTACTTCAATTGTTAATTATTGCATGGGAAATACTGAATATCTTACGAGATGAACTATTTCTAAAGGCTATTGTTTTTTAATTTATTGTTATTATTGGAAGGATAAACTTTTCTTGTAATCCTTACATATTTTGCGTTGAATAATCTTTTGTGTACAGCATTACATGTATAATATCATGATTTTACATCCATGGTTATGTGTCATATAATATTTTATGGTAGTTTTTGATTTGCATCACAATTTTCCATTTGTTTTGTAAATAAACTCAAAAAATGAAAAAAAGTTTTGATAAAAGATATATTTCCTTATAGTCTCATTTCCTTTTTTCATAACACGAATAACGAAGACAGATCGTTCACATGTAGTAATGCAGTGATATATCCATCATCGTTTATGCATTTTGTTCGATTAGAACTAATAAGAAATATTTTGACAATTTAATATGTGAAATAGTAAGACCAATATGGTGAGCACATCAGATAAAAAAAAATCGCCTAATATTTTGTTGACCAGTGAAAATTAATCAATAATGATAAAATAATGTGGTTTTTTTCATTCTTTTGTCGCATTTCTAAATATTTCATGGTTTGAGAAATTAATAGCATGAATTTTTATCGGTTTGTGATAACAAATTCGGGGATTTAATTTTGTCACACCTTTAATATTTCATCGTTTCATTTTAATTTTCAATTGATAGAATAACGTTTTTGATAAAATAAAGTTATTTATAGTTGGCTTTTGTATCTTTTTGCTATTTTGCTATTAACAATCGTGTCAACATGGGTGAAAACAACTTCAACAAATATTACTAAGATATATTTAAACGCGGAAGCGAGGTTACACACTTAACTGATTTGGTGTATGTTTTCCCCATTAGAATTATACCTACAAAATTACATAGTACATAATACCATTTTTTTGTCTACATAAATCAATATTAACAGCGATCAGCTGTTAAATAGTTCAACTAGAAAAGTGATACATACGTAATTGTGATGCCATGTTGAAAATTCACAATCGAACTTGTAGATTTGTCACGTATTCCCATATTTCTCTAAAATAAATTAAAATCCATGAAAATCATTTAATTCTGTCTCCAGACATGCTAGTTATAATGTGTGTTATTTACAAAGACATTTTTTCTGGAATCCTCAATTTTTCTCAATTCATGCATTTGTATTAAAGCAAACGATATCTCTTCGTTGCGTTATTGATTATATAATTCCAATTACAACAGATGTGAAATCGTCAAAATGTTTCCTCCATATTACAACCGTTCAGATACAGACATAGTTTAAGATGTTTTCACCAGGTTACATTACAAATGTTTGTCGATATTTTTAAAATTAACAAGGCTTAATTTTAACCCGGATTATTTTTAAATATAGAGAAAATTAAAAAATCTTCTTTGATAACTTTTGCCCAATGGAGTTAAATGTCGAGATTCAAATTGTTTTAAAACGTTTTCATTTGAAATTCTTTACAAAAAGACTGGCACTGATCAGTACAGCGACATTGGTTTTGAAATAAAAAGTATATGCAAATGATATTTATTTATTGAAATATATTGTTTTATGATGTCTGTATGAGTAAATGATACCGATGTTGGCGTCCATATTGGCAAATATCATATTGAGTGATCAAAATGAGAATTAAAAATTGAAAGCAGATAGATTTCGTAGTAAAAGTTAACATTTTATTTTTATTTAACATTTTATTCAGAGCACGTGTAAGCTTTTCCAGGATGTTAACAAGGAATTCTTTGCATTTATGTGAGCAAAAAATAGCACGAAAACGGACGTAGACGCACACGGGGCTTTAGATGGTGTATGATACATAAACTCTCAACTATATTCATAGACGGATGATCTGATTGAACAGAAACATGAAAGATGATTTCTTTTTTTTGAAAACATTATCGTCCTTTTGATTTTTTTTTTCAACTAAACCACCATCAACGGATATCCCTTGCCTCTGAAAATGACTATGTTATTTTTTTTTTCTTATTTGAAGTTGAACAATCAAATGCAGTTGTATACAATAAAGTGATAACAGCTTTGAGAAAATTTACTTCAAAACAAAATTTTTCCTTGGAAGAGAGAGAGAGAGAGAGAGAGAGAGAGAGAGAGAGAGAGAGAGAGAGAGAGAGAGCATGAATTGGTTGTTGAACATGTGTAAGTACCGGGTAATTGATTTATAGTTTTATATCATCTCTATACAGTCAGAATCTGCTATAATTGTTCAGTGAAGTCTATTAAGAAGAAAAAGCCAAGTTTCCCATCTCTTATAAAAATCATCTAATCTACAATTTCGGATAGCTATATATCTTAGAGTTGATATATGTGTTTTAATATCTATATGTAATTCATGAATTGTTAGTGCTTCATTAATACATCTTTTCCTATAGATATAGGATTTCATAACCAAGAAGATATAATAAATCTCTATAGAAATAGGGTCAGGGTGTAGCCCAAATTTAAAAATTAAAGGATCTCTTTGGATTGTAATTCTCTTTGATTGACAGAATTCAAAAAATTGCTGAAAGATTTCTTGAACATTAGGACACTCACATAGTACATGAAAAATTGTCTCATCATGTTGTTTACAAAAGTTACACAACTTACTACATTCCTTTCCTATTTTAAATAGATATTTATTAGTTGTTAGAATGTGGTGATTAATTCTAAATTGCAGCCATTGTAATTTGGTACTTTTAATGTTGACAAAAGGTAACTGGTATATGGTTTTCCACTGTAAGTCTGACAACATAAAAAATAATCCCCATTTTGATTAATTGAAAGATGTGACATTTTCCATGTTTAGAATATTATACATGATCTTAGATCCTTTTCGAGGTGAGCAAAATAATTCAATGTGGAAAGGTATAAAAGGCCTTCGGTTATCATCTTCTTTTGAGATTACATGATAATGTAAACTAGTTAAAATAGCTTTCTACAAACCAAGATAAGTAAGTAAGTCTGACTTGACATCAAACTTACTTTGAAGGTCTTGTAAACTTAAAAAGGACCCATTTTCATCCAGCAAATCATTGATATAAACAATATTCTTATTAAACCAATCAATAAAGAAAATTGACTTTCCCCCCATTGTAATGTTCTTATTTTACCATATGGGTTGTGTAATAAATTCATGCCATGTAAGTAATTTCATTCTATCTTGTATATTTTTAAAAGCAATAAATGTATCCTTCCAAAAGGAGTTTCTAACTAAATTAGTCAATATACAGCATATGAAGTCTGACCCAGTCTTCAGCACTATGTCCGTATTAATTGATTTATTTAATAATATATTCCATTTTGAATTTGGGCTATTTATCAATCTTCTGATCCAGGATGACTTTAGACTTTGGATGTAATTATTTATTTCAATCATTTTGAGACCACCATTTGAGTATTCTTGTGTAATTTGTTTTCTTTTTATTTTTGTCCACCTTAGATTTCCAAAGAAAATTAAGCAATATTTCATTTAAGACTTTAATAAATTTACTTGATGGTGTTGGAAGTGAAATAAACAGATGATTCATTTGTGATATAATAAGAGATTTGATCAAAGTAATCCTACCAATAGGAGTTGTATGTCTTTTGTTCCACTGATTGATGATTTCTTTAATTTTAACTTTTTATCATAATTGAGTTTTGGAATATTTGCTAGATCTACGTCAAATTGGATGCCTAGTAATTTAAATTGTGTTGTCCAATGAAAATTCATTTCATGACATAATTTTTCAGTAGAATATTTGTTGCTGCCTATCCAGATTAATTGTGTTTTTGATAAATTAATCTTGAGTCCAGAGATTGTATTAAAATTATTCAATTCATCAATAGTTGTTTTGAGGGATTTTTCTGAGCCATTTAAAATAAGTACAGTGTCGTCAGCATATTGAGATATAAGATATTCAGTATCATCTATTACTATTCCTTGTATATTCTTATTACTTTTTATCTTATAGGCCAAAATTTCTGCACACAGTAGGAATAAATAGGGAGAGATGGGGTCGCCTTGGCGACATCCTCTGCTAGGTTTGAAAATTTTTGAAAGATATCCAGCTTGTGTGACCGATGATTCTATATTACATTGAAAAGTAGATATCCAAGATTGAATGGATACTCCAAAGTTTAAAAAATCTAAACAATTGTGAATAAATTTCCAGGAAACAGTATCAAAGGCTTTTTCAAAATCAATCATTAACAATACACCAGGGATGTCATTTTCCTCTGTATATTGCATAAGATCAAATATCAGTCTAGTATTTTCACCAATATATCTCCCTGGTATGAAACCTGTGTGATCGGGACTAATAATAGTCTCAAGCATAATTTTAATTCTCTGAGCAATACACCCAGAACCTATTTTATAAGCAACGTTTAGAAGTGTTATTGGTCTCCAATTTTTTAACAAAAAATTTACTTTTACCATCTTTTGGGATACAGGTAATAATTCCTTGTTTCTGTGTGACTGAGAGTTCCCGAACTTTGTACCCATAATTTAGAGATCGAACCACGAGATGTCCTATCTTGTTCCAAAAAACTTTATAGAATTCTGTTGGAAATCCATCACTACCTGGACTCTTATTATTTGCCATATTTTTCACAACTGTTGTAGCTTCTTTGAAGGAAATTTCACCTTCTAAGGAGTCTCTTTGATATTATTAAGTGTTTTTTTTTTCAATGTTAGTTAAAATTTCATTTAGATTATAGTCAGAGTTTTCATCATTTTTATTATATAAATTCTTATAAAAACTTTCAATTTCATTCAAAATTTCCCTTTGATTTGTTATTTCTTTCAAATTCTCTTCCTCTATTATTAGTTTTGGTAATATTTTATTTGTATAATGTCGATTTTCTAAATTCAGAGAATAATTTGTAGGTGTTAATTATGTTGTCATATTGATATAGAGCTTTCTTTTTTGTTATCTATCTCTTTCAGGAAAACATAAGGGGTAATCTGATTTTGATTGTGCATATGTTCTTAATTTTTCGTAATTATAAAAAAAAAATGCATGAAAATGTGTTATGTATAACTGATAAGATGTACTTAACAAAAAAATTTGGAGCGTACGTCTGTAGGCACAATCGCTAGTGCGAATACATTGGCAAAAATAAATTAAGCGTGCGCAACTTTTATTTAAAAATAAATGACATATTATTGTTTGATTAACGCTTAAGTTTCATTTTGTGTTCAACCAAAGCTAATGAACAAAAATGATTTTAATCTAAGGTTTTATTCAACTCACGTACACAGGTTAACAGTCGATGGGGACATATTCACTTTTGTCTAAAACGTTAGTTAACTTAATTTGTCGGAAATTGGTAAACAGGACTGAGCTATCGGACTTTTAGTTTAACACAGCGGCTTAGATAACACCAGAAAAGTTGCGAAATTAAAAGAAATGTGACCAGCGTGATATTTCACACTAAAAAGCGACAAACAAGACTATGTAATTTTAGGCAACCTTACGTTTATAATTTTAACCACGTGTAGAGTGGTTGAACACGAACGATAACTCTGTTCTGAAAATCATCGTTTAGTTTTAATAACCTCTAGATGATGAAATATGATTTCTTAATAGATTTTCATGTTTTAATATAAATCAAAGTAGGGTATGATATGAAAAACGACCATTACTTACGTATTTTGAAAATATTCTCCGAACACTTATACTTCCGCTCGAAATTTCACAGGAACAGAATAAATCTCCGGGAAGTCTCGTGAACCTCTGAATTTATTACATACTTAACAACGATAAAGAAAAAATTCCGAACACATTCGCAGGGGTGTACAAGATCTTCGCCCGACTACGATCATCATAGTATAAGAGGTAAAAGGGACTCTCTAAACGGAACACGTCTTCACTCTCTCTATAGATTATTAATGATTTAGCAATTTCAGTTCATTTTAAAATGAACAGACATAAATATGTTAGATAACCCCTGCAGGGGCCTCACTTACAAAAATGAATTAAGATTGTAGCAACTCTTGTTATAAACATACAAAATACATGCTTGCAAAATTATAATTGTGGTTATTTTAAAAACTTTGAACAATACTACCTAGGATAAGTATAAAGACATATTACTATCAACAAACATGTCCAGGAGAATCTTCGCGAGCCCTGCATATGTTGTGTTTACAGTAAATACGCATGCGTAATAGTATAGAAGGCTGAACCCCGTAACATATTGCAATGTAAATATGCATTGTGTAATATGTACTTATTAATTTTAATGAAATAATTAGATTTATCTCATGGAGAAATTTGTAATCTTCTGAAAGTTTATACATTTATAAGTATTACAAAAGTACCGAAGCCGATCAGAAATTTTTTCTAGTCTTTTTTTTTTTTAATAAGATGCGCAGTACTGTCTCTTTAAGATGGTATGGGACACTTCCATGTTGCGACGTATTGTTTATCAAATTCAACAATAAAACCAAGTGTAATTATGTAAGTAGTTTCTTTCTCACTTTTTTAACTTGTTCAGCGTAGCACAGTTGTTAAGAGGGTTTACTAAGAATCTGTAAGTCATAAGTTCGAATCCCTCTGGGGTTTTACAAATTTTACCTCTCCAGATATTCTTTGGTTAAAAATTGTAAAATTTAAAATTTCTAAACCGGTGAAAGCATTTCAATTATATTCTACTTTAATCCAAATTAATATCGACAGATGTCCCATACATTGTACCACCTTAAATGTTTCATATGCCAATCAGAGAGCTGGAAAATAACGATTATGTAATATCACTGGGATAGTAACCACGTTAGATCATCTCAAGGCGCTAAAAAGAAGTGGCATCTAGGAAAGTCCAAGTTTAAAAGTGATAATGATAGGTTCTAAAAAGCAATACAATTTAAGTAATTTAAAGTAATGATACATGGTTTTAAACAGAACGTTCTCGATTACCCGGTTACGCTATTTGACCCTGTCTGTGCGTACGTAGACTGAGAATCGATCGTCTAAACGGGCTAAACTTTTAAAATATGTGAAAATGAATACATATTGAAAATTGTTGGCGAAAAATTAAATGTTGCGATCAATGGTTGTTGTGCTAAAGGCGCTAAAATCTGTTGTGCGCCATGAAATCTCATTTACAGTATTGATTGTTTTTACGCAAGCACATTAAATCGTCAATTTTCAAAAAAGGTATGTTTGGTTTTTTTAACTAATTTTTAGTAAAGAAAGTTCCAACATCTCATCTTTAAATTGTGAATATTTTTCTTTCTTTAATCTATATACAAACCTTTTTTTTTCTCAAAAAGATAATATCATCTAAAAATGTTGCAACAATCCAGCCTTCTTAAGTTATACAATTAATATATATTAATTAATAAATATAGTTTTAAAAAAAACATTAAATCCTCAATCATTCGGCACGAGGAGGAAATTAAAGGCAAATTTTTTATAGATGAATAAATATCCTGATATTCTGACATTGCTGAAATTATGTCGACATGTGTGTATATTTGTAAGTAAACTTTATTTTATTTTGGATCTATTCTTTATTGCATGTTGATTTACCAATTAACAGACTAAGAAAGTATAACTTCCTTTATGATATGTTTTCAAACAGAGAAAATATTTAAAGAAAACCTTCTTTTTTCGACAGTAGTATTTAGATAGATTGAAAAACAAAATACATGAATAAAAAAATATTTGGTTGTTTTCTTAATCTTAAAATGTAACAAGTTATTTTTCGATATCTTAGAACTGATTAAACCCTTATAAGGTTTTAAATAGTACGTTTTCTTTATCGTTCTTACGGTACCATTATTTCTTCAACAAAATTAACCGGAGACAATTTCATGCGTGCTTGTTTCGTTATTTGTTAATTTAAAACTTACTACAATATTTAGTTTAATTTATACATAACGTTATAAAGAATATGTTATTTCATAAACTTTGTTTTATCAGTACGTCGTTCGAATATACAAGTATAGTCTGAAACATTAAAATATCATTAAACACGGAAAAAAATCATGCTAAGGATTAAACTCCGGATGCACTAATTAGGTGATGTTTGTATATGTTTCAAGCACTAAAAACAACCGAATGGATGGCTTTAAAACTCTCAAGTTTAACAGTCCTCTTCGTTTTGCGTAACTGTTTTTTTTATTTCCGTGAATACACGCGAGTCCAAACTACTAACGAACATCAGAAAGTGAACTGGGACAAAGAAGAACTTCACTCTTTTAATTTAGAAACTAATAATTTTTCTTACATCAGCATATAGGGAAATGAACTTAACACAAATATCCCCCCCCCGCTTTAACTTTTTAGACGATGCATAAAAAAGGAAAACTTTACATTCAACTGCAATTACTCAAGAGTAATAAGATTAAAGAGCGTTCGTGTTGATGACATGGGTTTGTTTGTTTAGTCCATTCGGATGGAATTAAGTAACCCTTTTTGTCTAACTTTAGTATGTCAGGCGGTACACTAAGCTTATGAAACGCTTCTAGACGTCTCTCTCTCTCTCTCTCTCTCTCTCTCTCTCTCTATCTATCTCTCTCTCTCTCATACTTATTACTGTGATCCATAAGTCAGTATTAGAGTATTAGATTAAGGACGTTGGATCCTGCGATCAAAAGTCTAAAAGTTTTTTCTAAAGTATTTTTCAAAAATCTATACACATAGCCTAACCAAAATCTAAAACAAAATTTAGGGGTCTATATGCTTCATTTGGCGCTAGGGTGTATTTAATATGACCTTTCTGCACTCAATGTGCAGATTGCGCATAAATCGCTTTTCTCTCAATATTTTATTATCGATATGAACTATGGCATCAAATACAAATTTAAACTATTTAAAATAAATGAAATTAGAATTATCATAACGAAATATGCTACAATTTCTTCGCCCTAATTGATATTATGACCTTTTTGCACTAATAAAACGCTGTTTTTATCCATTACCGATTCAACATGAAATAAAATTGTTTAAAAGTCTCAAACTTTTTCTCAAATTATGATAAACTTGTCAGAAAAATCTTCCAATCTCAGCAAATAAAGCCAAAAGTATAGGTCTATTATGTAAAAATTGAGATATTGCATGAAATATGCTAATTTTAGTCAAAAATTGGGATTCATTTTTCCTTAACTTTTATGAAATATAAGTTAAATTTGACAATATGTGTCGATAGAAATATTAAAAAATTGTAAAAATATGTTTTTCAAAACGAAATAAAGATATCCTAATGCACAAACTATCTGGAAATTTTGTTTGTACTGAAAATAAGGAAGCTAAAGTGACAGCACTCTAAACAACCGAGTAATGAAAAATGTTCATTTTCTTCTTAAAAACCTTCCGCCACAAAATATAGTCCCATACTAAACTCTGTAAATATGCAATTTTTCCTTTACTATTTTATTTAAAATAGTTTAATTGGCATTATAAAATATGAATTTATGAGTAGAATCAATAAATGATGCATTATTTTCAAAATAGAGGTGACCTAAAATGGCTACCCTAAAAACAGAGGAACGAACCTCTTTAAAATCTTTTATGTTTGTAGACATCATCATTGTCCCTAATAAAGAGGATACTCTGCTGACGAAATTTACGAGGTAACATAAAATATTTGTATTTAGATTTATCTTAAAGATCAGAACAACGTTTTTAGTTAATTCAATGTTAATTTATTCATAATGTAATCATATACAACATTCAAATTCATATCTATGTATGCACATATATTTACATTTCCTGGGTATTTCATTCTAAATTTCTTCCGCAAACCCCACTAGAAACTGTCAGGACCGAACTCCACACTATTGTGTTCTAACCATTTTACTGAAACAGTCAGGAACCTAAGAAAAATCACAAGCTGCAAAAATAATCAGGATGATATGTTAGATTCTAATTTCCATATACTGTGGTTTCACCAATATTCGTTGAATACCATTTTTCGTGAATTTCGTTGTTAGGCTGGTCCATGAAATTTAATGTTCATTGAAGTGCAATCTCTACTAACATTTTGTATTGATATGATCATTGGCCACGAATTTACGAATCCTTGAAACTGTGATGTTCATTTTATCCACGAAAATTGATACCCTTGAATATTGATCAAACCACAGTATGAATATTTTGCTATTTTGTTTATCTAATGTACTGATGTTCATAAACATTATTTACTTTTACCTACTATTTATATGTATGATTAATTTGATGATTTGATACAAGAACCAAATAAATATAAACAATTGAAAGCTATCTTTGATGATTCATGCGGGCTATGAAGGTAACTATTATTGTAGAATAATTTAACATTTTTTTCTGCAATGTCTTTTCTTTGATATCCCACGAGTATTACTAAATGCAACATTTTATTGTTCAGATATACCTATATATACTTTTTACAAGACAATATCTAATATAATTGTAGGAATGTTTGCTTTAAGACAGCATCTGAGCTTGTGAAAAATCTGAATAAGTGTCGATTTTCCCTAAAATCTGTTGCGGATTTAATGCAAGATAGTAAGTTATTCAGTTTGCTTTCTTTTATCACTCCGAATCAAAACTATGTGTATTAAAATGTACCATGGAGCTGGTCCATACAAACAATTTTTTCCAATATCACCTAGAAATTGATATTTTGACGCAAATAATAAATAGAAGATAGGTACATATATAATTACATATGTAAACCAAAAGTTTACGCAGTAATATATATATATATATATATATATATATATATATATATATATATATATATATATATATATATATATATATATATATATATATATATATATATTGCATTATCTGATCATCGTTTAAAGCAAAACAAATTACATAGATTGAAAAATAATGCAATTTCTCGCGTTGCCCTAAAAGCAATGTTGGGTGATACAAAAACTTGACGTTTCATAAAAGTGTGACTTTTGTGGGAGAATTAATATTTATTCAGCATGACTATACATGTAATAATAAACTGTAAAAAATAATTTTATGTTATTTGATTTTTCGATCAAGTTTTTTTTACAATTGAATTTTGAAACCACTGTACATTAAAATGTTTGTTGCAGATATTTTTCTCTTTTTAAATATAAAAATAATAGGAGGTACCGCCTGTCGTAGTAAATGCGATGTTCGGATGAATAATATCGAGAGTCGCATGATTAATTCCCTGGAAGGCATTGTTTTTACGATCGGCAGCTATTCATACAAATCTGACGTTTGTATGGGGTTGAGAAACAACGGCGGAAGATATCTTATCATCAGCTGCTCATCAACGAAAGATGGTAATAACACTAAATGATATGTGAAACAATCATTCATAACATTTAAGCCGTAAATTTAAAATTTTAATTCATTGGAATAACGACCTTTCACTAATTTATAAAGGTTGCAGATTACATATATTTATAGATTTAACAATGCATTTAGGACAATAGCATTTTGAGAGTAGGCAAATAAAGAAGGGAAATCTACAAAATTAAAATAAACATTCATTTTTTTCAAATACTGTTTCGTAAGGTATAATTAATCTGCTTTAAGTTTTCAGACATATTAGCATATGAGTGAAGTTAATCAGTCAGTAAATCTTATATCAGTATTTATTTTGGGATTAGAAAAGGTAGTTTTGCAACGATAGTGTACGTATTCCAATTATTCTGAGCATTCTTTTTTCTAATAAATATCTTTACTTTAAAAAGAAACTTTAAATATATTCAACATCATTTCTCTGTAAAATCCAAAAATACGCGACCACGCACTATCATAGACTTTGAAAGAGTGTTCCATATAAATACTCTCTGTGGGTATATATTTGACAGTACATACTCAGTTTCTTACGAAAGCCCAGACGGCTCAATCGTACGAAAGCCCAGAAGGCTCAACCGAAATTCAAAATACGAGATTCGAAATACGAGATTCAAGATTCGGAATTCGAAATTTAACATCTAAGTTAAACAATTAAATCAAGGATCTGAAAACTGTATCTTAGCGATATTAAACTGTTCTAAATAAAGATCATTCGTAAAATGATCACAGTTCCTTCTTTTAATAATAATATCATTGTTTGCATATATTTTTAACTGATTAAGATTTTTGCTACAGATGCGTAGTATATGTTCTTAGTTCAATGAATTTCATCTTTTGTAAACCTGTAAAAATGTCGAAACAGCACTTTTGACACTAATGCTACCCAAGAAAAGATATAAAGGATAACAAACAACAAAACAAAGGTCAACAGTTTCTAAAAGTTCTTAGGGCATATGAAAAATAAATAACGTTTATTACATCAAATTTTATATACATGTAGATGGATTTGAGGTTTGGCATACACAAGACTGCAGAAAAAAGGATGCACAATGTATCCAATTGAATAGTACTTGCATTTGCCAATGTTTGTCTGGATACTTAAATGTGAAAGACATCTGTGCAATAAGAAAGTTTAACTAATAGTATTTTATTGTAATATCCTAAGATGATAAAATTATAGATAACACTACAACGATGCTTTTTTGGCTATATTTTCAATAGATCATGGTAAATGCTCATTCGATTATGATTGATATTAATGTGCAATAAAAAGTTCTTACAAATAAGGTCAGAGAAAAGTTAATTAAAAGTACATGGGCAGTTACATGTATAGCTTATACATTTTAAATTGTTACTCTAGTTTTATGTTTTGATAACTCTATTCATCAAGATTAACTATTTTTAAGATGTGCCAATAAGCAACCAAACTAGGGAAAATGTAGAAAAAGAGGAGAGAAATTTAACTGTCATTGGGGAAAATGCGACACATTCTGGCAGAGAGACTGCAGAGTATGTCACAACTGTCTCTAATGCCATAAAGACAAGTTTTGATGTACATCAACAAGGTAAATTGTTTAAGAAATGCATTATGTTGTACCCTGTGTTTTAAAACTAACATTTCAATTTTAATCGCGACGACGTTACTTCTACATTTTTTAGTAGCAAACTAGCTCTCTATGCCAAGTATATGCTGATCATTTTAAACAAATAAAGACCCGAAAAAAACTGGCAACATTTTTTTAGCGCCAAAGTAGTCTACAGAAAACTATAAGAATTAAAGCAATGAAAAAGTCATTAATAATGCTTTAGAGGGTCAGAATAATTTCCGTGTACTATTATGTTGGGCGTTTTTCAATTGTAGCAGGTGTTTATTGGGATACAGCATAAAAAATCTCCAGGAATTTGTTGGTGATTATTAAAACAATTATCCTTGCAAAGTCTTCAATAACATCATGATGTGTAAACCTATCCATAACTGTTCATACATGCAATTCATTATATTTGTTTAAATATCATGGTTATCATTCTAAGGGTTTTTTTTTTACATCTTTTAAATCAATTATATAATATGTAATCTGCTTTTCATTTTTTTAATATTCAGGAAATATGTATGACAATGCAGGTTGTAAGTTAATAACTAACTCCCATAATAACAAGCACTGTATTCTATGTATAATTGAATAACTTAAAAAAAAAGAGTAAAACTGAAAAGAAAAAAATCATTTCTTTTATATAATTAATATCATTTTTAATTTGAAATGATATTTGTTTTGTCACTAATGCTTAAAGAGACAGTACAGCTAAAATCACATGTGTGAATAACTTCAGATTTACCCTATTGTGTCGTTAGGAAATAAGAAATAACGTTGACTGTAATAGTTGAAATACATAAAAATCCCTTTCACATACCTAATTTATGAAATTATGAGCTTCCGGAAATTTAAGGGTCGTACAGACTACGATACTTATTTAATTCCTAAATAATTTTAAAGGTAATTCAAAAACAGCAGAAGATATTATTGGGATACGGTGTGCAGCCTTTTTCTCTGGACTGCTTCTTGGAATAATTATAACATTGGTACTACATAGAAAGTGCAGACTTTGTGTCCGGAAACAGTAAGCGAAAATTTCTCTCAACAATTCATATTGCTGAACAAAATAATCTAATAATAAGATAAATATTATTTGATGTTTTATTTCAAAGCATAGAACCCATTGACCTAAAAGACAATGAGATCTCGTGCAGTGTTTCCAGAATAATGGAATGCAACGTTAATATATATCCTATAGACTGCAATAAACAGGTACAGGATAATTTAAATATACTTATTAAAGATAAGAGTTGAATTGACTGTTTTTCACTGTAAAATAAGTCAAATGTTCAATAAAACTATAATCATATTTGGTAGATTTTGTGTACATATGCATATGCGGCATTTTGCCTCGTGATAGAACTGGTAAAAACAAAGCATGTGTATGTTTTAGTCATTTCAGCGGAACAACGACCATCTGCCGTCCAACGACGGTCCTATCGACTCCCCCATATACACCAGTGTATTGGATATATCAATAGAAGATTGCAAACTGGATAATGAATATAATCACCTGAATAAACAACGAAATACTGACGAATACGACCATGCCGGTCTGCTGTTGTGTGATGAAATATATTCGGATTGTAAAAGAAATGTTCTTTGTGTGAATAGTGTTTACGCTACTGCAGCTGAAATAATATAACATCAGAACAATTTTGATATGTACATATTATATTTTGTGTGATTGTCAACAGGTGGCGTTTTGTATTTATAAAACTGCATATCTTTACACTGAGTGTGTAATTTAATGCTATTTAGAATGTGCGATGGTAGAACCAAAATTGTGTAGACAAATGGGTTATTCAGTTAATCGAAGACACAGGGAGATAAAAGAAGATAAAATCTGTACCATAAAGGGTTCAAGTAATTTGAATTAAATGATGTTTTGATATCAAATATTATATGAGAGTAATTAGTAAAATAAATGCACACTTATTAAAGAAACCTCGATCAAGTAAAAAAAATCAAGTGCCGTCGAAAACTTTGTATGGTCTCCATTTCTTTTTATGTCACAAATTGCTAAATATATATTTTTAAAAATCGAAAACATGATTAAACACTTTTTTCACTACAGCAAACATTTAGAGAATATACAGTACAGGGGTGATAGAGGCAGACAATGGATGTGAACAGTGGAAGACAGGAGATGACAGACTAATAAGCGGATATGCACAGGTCATTGTAACAAATTTTATAGAACGAGAAAAACAAGTATATGATGTTTTAAGACTATTTGTTGCAGATAGATCAGTCTTAAACGTAAACTGTTAAAAAAAATAGCAGTTCATTCATACGAAAGACTAATTTGATAACCCACACAAAGTACAAATTTACATTGGTTTTGCCTTCTATTTGCTTTAATATACTTAAAGTTGTGCAATGATGTCATATGCTTTGATAACAAACCAAATTCAAACCATGTTATTTTAAAGGAAAACTGGTGTGACCGTATGTTTATTGTCGTTTGCCAAAATTGAAATTTTTATATTTGTGGACATCATGCAACAAATTGATCTGCCCCTTCTTCATTTTCTTTGATGACAGGGAGGAAACATCAGTTTTAAAAATTAATTATTGCATGTCTTGTATTCCATCGCCGACGAAAAATGAGTTATTTTATCAAACAGCATGATGTTGTTAAGAAATGGTTAATGTGCAAATTAAAACAATCTGAGTCACACTTAGAATGAAAAAAGGCAGGCCTATGAAACTTACCCTCCTAATAGCATCGGCCAGCAAAACGACCGCCAACACAAAAAATAATTTATAAATTTTGTCCAAGACCACAGATTATGTTTGGAAAACAGATCGAATTTAGATACTCCAATTGATACCCATATTGCATAAAATACATGTACATCTGTTGAATGTTGGCTCGATGCAGGCAATTGTTAACATTTGTACAAAAATATATGAATGTGATGCGATTTTAATTTTGTTTATCTTATATCATATATGATTATATTTCAGCGGTGTTGAATAGCGACAATTTTTTCGGCAAGAATGTGTCTGTAATTTATTTAAATCATACCTTACAATGTTCATCATAATTTGCCTCATGCAACGAAATTTGGACTTTGATTCACGTTTATTTAAGGAAAATAACGTGGTAAACAGTTGCATATGAAATTGATAGAAAATTTTTTAAGAAAATTAGTTATGTAAGTTAGAATTTAGTTATGCAAAAACAAGTAATAAAAATTGCATAGTGCAGGACATTCTTATGTTTCAATTTAAACGTCAACAATTGCCTCCATCGAGCCAATTTGTCATCGATCTAGGTAAACTATTGATATTAATTTAATAACCTGATATCGATATCTCGTTTTCCCCATTATCTTTTTTATGCCATAGATATTTTAGATTGCGTGCTATTTGAACAGGATTTCTGTTAATGATTCCATAGTAAATGTACATCTGAGGTTTTAATATGGTGAATTAAATTTAATACATCATGACAATTACAAGACATGACACTTCATCGTTAAATCTAATTACATGCATAAAATCAGAATAGGTGTAATCATTTTAAAATATTTGGAACATCGATTAAAGAATCGATCAAATCATTAGAAAAACTAAAAATAATTTATTTTGCATCTAAATTTTCTTAGCGCTCATTCTCTGTTCAAATGAAATTTGTAAAACAAAAGTAAAACACAACTCACGTATCATAAATAAACTGAGTTGTTGTTACTATTTGGGAAAAAGGTAGTGTGAACAGTCCTTTAAATTGGTGCATATATTTGAATATCTTCCTTTTGATGATCGAAAACATTATGTTGATGGTACTACATGTATAAAGTACATATTTCTTGTTTGAAATATTTCTTTTAAGTTCAGGGACCGATTATAAGCTCTTTATAACTTAACTATATTTTGTTTACCTTCAGAAAAATTCATTGATTGTGTAAACTAATGCCGAATATAGAGAAATTTAATTGTAGACCTTGTGTTTACATACAGATTGAATCAATTCATGTACATCTTAAAGCATGGAATCTCTTTAAAAGTCAAAATATAACACATAGTATGAGCATAAGGTTCTCAAAGCCGACATCAGACAAAAACAAAAACAGGAAATAAATTATTAGCGTAGTTCGAAAAACTACACAGATAATTAATTTCCTGTTCTAGTTTTTTTTTTATTGTTATTCGATTTTACATTATGAACAAACATCCTATTCTTTTCCTTATTTAGATTGTATTTAGATACAATCAATTTTTCGATCAGATATATCATCATCTAAATTACACTTTACTTAATATGCAATGAAATATACAAGTTTTCTTTAAACATTGAGTTCAGCTGTATTTCGCATGACATTCGTACTTGAATTTACGTAAATTATGTATATTTTGTTTTGAAAGTATATGCATCAATACATTTTACAGAACTAATCTTAATATTTTGTGATTCGTCAAATCGTTTTTATTATTGAAAACGGTTTGCTTCAACGTTATACATTTAGTTCACAATACATATGTGATCAATAGCAGTGTATACAATATAAACCTATTTACTGGCCATGAGGACGATAGCAAGTTTATTGGCCCCCAAGACAGCAACTATTTCACGTTATGAAACCGAAGGAAATGGTTGCTGTCGAGGGGAACAATAAACTTGCAATCGTCCGAATATTCAGTAAATAAGTAATTCATTAGATAGAAGAGAAAATTATTTGTATTCGATGCAAAATTTCGTGATGGTAAACAAATTAAAGCTATCGGACTTTGAATTGCATGTAGCGATCGGATTACGACACAGGTGTTCCGAGTTTAAAAAGGTGGGAAATAGAATGCCACCGGTGAATAGTTTCGATGACTATTGGGCAGATAGCGAGGAAACTGTTTCACGGTTAGATAGAATAGCATGTTTATTTGTTGTACTTTTACATAAAAAATATTCACAGAGGTTTAATTGGTTAATTTTTGTATCTGTAACAATCGTTAATTTTTTCTCGACAAGTCAAGAAAAGTGGTTGACAATTTATCATATGATTTAATTGAAACTGATATATAAAACGAATAAGTTTCTGTCCTTTGGGCCCCAGTATTAGTCTTGGGTTCATGATCTTAACAATTTAGAATTAAAATTATTGAGGTTGCCTGCATAGTATTCTCGATATTCTCTTGTAGCACTATATCTTTGAGAAGAAGATTTTTAAACATTTTCTCTATATATTTTTATGTTAATCTTTGGACCATTTTGGGACCCTAGTAGAAGTCAGTGGGGGAGGGGGGGGGGCAATATTTTGAATTTACGTTATAGGAGGATGCTTCATAGCAATATCACAAATTGAGGCAATGTAGTTCTTGTAAATATTTATGAACGTTTTTCGATATATATTTCTATGTTAATTAAATTTTGAACCTCTTTTGGGGACTCAGTATTAGTCATAATTTTAATAATTGAGAATCTACACTATAGGGGGATGCTTGCCTAGTAGTCTCACAAAGAGAATTCAAAACATTTTCTCTATCACTTTTCTGTTGATCTTTGAACCCCTCTTGGGTCCTAGTTTTTATCCGGGGGTTACGGTTTTAACAATTAAAATGTTCATCATATGTACAAGCTTTGATATAATTATTGCTATTGCTGGTGCGGTTGTTCTTAAGGAGAAGATTGTAAAAAAAAAACATGCACCCTTTTTTCACTTTTTCGCAATTATTTTACCTTTGAAAGGGTTGTGTCTTTTATTTTAACAACTTAGAATCCCCCGTTTCCAAAATAATACTTTGTACTAAGTTTGGTTAAATTTGACTTTGTGGTTTTAAGAAGACGTCAAAAACCTTCGGTTCAGGTAAGATAAATACTGTAACGACCGAGAATAATCTAGAACGCTTAAATATCTTTACTCTTGTATGAGATTCAGAATATAAAAATTAAGCCTGAAAAACAGCCATTAGTAGGAAAACAATAGTTTAAAAATTTGGAAGTCTCGGGGAGAACATTTAAAGAGGTCTAATTGTATAAGTGTATTGAGGAATAATAGAAACAGGCTTGATTGTGACCTTTATTACTTTCAAATTTGTACATTGTTTTTTTTATAGCTTTTACCATTCTACACAATAAAAAGAAAGGGTCATACTCCTTGAATAGAAATTTCATGTGAATTAAATTGGCACAGATCACATATTACATAGTTCAAATGTCAGTGAAACCCATATGTTACTGTACTTTCACATCTTCACAATCTCAGCTTCATAAAACTTAGAAATGTGCGCATGCCATGGAATCCCGAGTCACGTGTCCTTGCCGTGTACTTGCATGGTTCCTGCTCTATCAATAATAGACAAGCTGATTTATGCACTTCTTATGCGGTTTTACTTCGCTTATAGAATAGGTCAACGAAATGATTACGGTGTAGTATCAGAAGACTATTTAACACCATAACCAATGGAATAAAAAAATACAAGATTTGATTATTAATAAACCACCTCCTCATACAAACTTTGGAGTGAACAGTTATCTTTGTCTAACATTTTAGGTATATGAGCAAATAGTGTCCCAAGATTAGAACAAGATGGAATTCAATTTTATGGAAACACTACACGCCGATTACCAAATAACTTGACTTGTTATTTATATAAAATATATGTGAACTACCAGAGGAGTTCATTAAATCTATAATACTGTATTAAAATAATAGACTTGAATTTTTGGGCTTTAATGCCGAGAAATCGGAAGAGTACTGTCTTTTGTTTTATATATTTAAAACATTATTGATATTTGAGGATTACCAATTTGTTTTTATTTTTTCTCAATCAAGCTTCGATAATTAATAATCAAGAAAAAGTCCTTTAAAAAATCCGAAAATCATGTGGATTTTTTGGATTTTACAATCTTGCGCATGCGCATTACATTCACGCTTAATCACCGGAGGATTTTTAGTTTATGTTACCACAATATGACATTTGTCTGGACAAACTCAGAAACGATATTACAAATACGTGTAAATTTTCATTTATATATTCATTATATCAAAGGAAATACGGGATATAACTATAATTCAGTGCATTTAATATGACAAATTCCGAGAGTTCCGAATGTCAACATGGTGTGTAAATTTTAAGCGAGTAAAAAAACTGTTGGTGAAAAAGTGTTGAATTCTTCATAAATGTGAATTAAATTTCTTAAATGAAAGGTATTTACAGCCTCAAAATGGTTTGTTATGAATAATTTGACTGTTATTTTCAATGTAGCTTCAATAATTTTTTCCAAAATTGTTTCGGAGCGATTCTTCAATTTTCAGCTACAATACAGGTACGGGTATATGGAAGGTATTTTAAATGTGGTGGAGGCCTGTCCCGAGACACAGCTACTGTTGGATTATTCTTACTAAGCAGAGTGTAGTGAAATTAATAGCGTTTTTGTAGGCTTAAAGCTTGATTATGTAAATGTCAACAATACGGTGTATCGATGTATCTATTTCTGAAACGTCCAATATCATATGCAATGTCAACCTGTGCACGCACGGGTTAAAGTCTAGTGAATTTGGAATTATATTTGCTCTTTACTTTATGAAGTATTATTATCCGTTTTTGAAAATTAAAAAAAATATTTGGTTTTTTTATAATGCATTTCCTTATTACCCTCTTCTTAAAAAAGGAGATAGAACAGATTTTTAAAAATCATTGGCCGTCAACTTTAACATATACTGATTACAAAACAATAGCCTTTATATCTGCAAAACGATTTTTAAAAAATTGATAAAGATGCTGCAACCTTTCAAAAGGCCCAGATGAAGTTGAAGTTGTGGTTCTGCTATTGACAAACCCGATACTTTATTCACTAATCTTTGACGATTTACAGCCAAATCGAGTGATATAAACAAGAACTGCCAACGCTGACGCCAGTTTCCCGCCTACATTTTATATTTAAATATTTCGGTATTTCTGTCTGATTTTCAAAAAACTTAGTTTTCTACTAAAAAGTATAATCGAATCGTAATCAATTTTCTCAATATAAAATTTGTAATCAAATTATTAATAAAAATTAATTAGAAGATTATCAAAAAATGTCTTTTAGTAAGGCGGCTAGACAATGCTATCGTTCGCAGTTCTTTAACAAATCAAGTCGCAATCGTGTGACGGGTGTCTAGAAGATCTAGGTTTAGACAGGTAACTTAATGCATATTTATTCCTTTCCGGATTAAAGAAAAATAATTCTTTAAATGTGCAAGTAATAGTGGTTACGTGAGTGACCTTGAATTTAACCATTATTCAAGCCTCGACAAAATTATTTTAAAGATTAAAAATACTGATCCTAAGTGACAAATTGAAATTAACCGTTATAACAGAGTGAAAGATAGGTCTTAATAAAAAGTAGCAAGTCATGGAAGACAATATCTCATTGTGAGAATTAGACTGACCATAATGAGAAACCTATTGCAAAGTAGTTCACTCCGTTTTAACGATAAGTGTATTATAGGACCGAAACTGTCCTACCATTTGCTTCAAGCAAACAGTTTAAAAAACAAACCAATTCCACTCACTCAACACAATATATGTGGTCGTCTTAATGTTGCGGATGGAGAACTGAAAATTGTGACCTGCGAATTATATGGTATAAAATTATAAAAAAAAACAAAACATGAAATCTAAAATATTTTTGATATGATACTCATAACCAAAACAAAGTCAACATTTCGGTACAAGAGTACGTTTAGGTGTTGGTTCATAAGGCAAGATATTCATAAACATCATGAAGATTTTTCTTTAGTATAATTTTAAACACAAGTGTGTCATTTCACAAGCTTAAATATAAGGGTAATTTAAAAAAAAAACTCTGACATATTAGACACAACTTTGGAGAGGGGCATTACATTCAACAAGCATCTAAGCCATGGCGTTAGGCAAATTTGGAGAAAAAAAAATTTGTAACATTTTTTTATGAAATGTTGGAATTTAAATAATTAATACTATAATAAGAGAAACTAAAACAGGAACTAATTAAGTCTTTTGAATTTCGGAAATTGAGAGGGGATGAGGCGAAGTGGGGAAGTTATTCACATGATAATCACACATGCCAGGAAGGTCAGAATCAAAAAAACAAAGTAATCACCATCTTGGATTATGCAAGTTTGATGAATTTTTTTACTTATGATTGCATTATATTATTCAGTATGTTATATGAATTGGAATTTATACAGAACAGTACATAAAAAAGGTCATTAGAAACGAACGCTAGCTGGATAACGTTCATTTGCATGTATCAAAAACATTGATTTTTTGTCTCTCATTTAATTCAATACGCAAAGGCATGCTATTCGTATGAACAGTTTCCAAGGCGAGATAAGCTACTGACAGACAAGTCTATAAAACAGGACTATCAACAGTCGGTTTTGAAGTATTCTTTTCGAAAGTTCTATGGTCAATACAACGACCTTGTCAGCAAATATACAATCTTCCACTGGATTGCATGCTGACTTACGTTTTTCATGCTGACTGACGGGTTTTGACGCTAATTGTTAGACCTAATCACTTATTTGTCTATGGACTTTTCCGTTTTCCCCGATTACGACAAAGAGCACACGGCGGTCATCAGAGGATGCTCACTTTACATGTACCTAAGCACCTGATCCTTCCTCTATCTTTTTGGAGGTCTATGTTGCTCTGCTTTGAATTCGTATTTCGTTTTATGGATTTTTGATATGGTTCACGGTTTGTTATAATCATTTTTTCATGCGATTACACAGGGCGAAAAACCATCTTTAAGCAAGTCCTTAAAGGTGGCTTAAAGGTGACTTAAAGGAGCTTAAAGGCTATACAACCTTTAAGCCGCCTTTAAGTCACCTTTAAGCAAGTGCTTATAGGTCCTTAATGTCCAAACTTCTTTAAGCTACCTTTAAGCCACCTTTAAGCATCTTTAAGTGGCATTTACGCTCTCTTTACTCTGCCTTTACACTGTCTTTAAGTGGCCTTTAAGTCAATATTGATCAAGCTGAACAATAAAAACATATATTAAATGCAAAAGCTCTTTTATAGAGATGGGAGGGGTCATCCGAGTGATAATATAATTTCCAAGGAAGGGGGGGGGGGGGTGTTCCAGGCGGTTTTAATCGTCGCTCCATTAAACACAGATCGCTATCATCAGCACCGCTCCGATGGACACAGATTGCCGTTATAAAATGCTTTATAATTTTTGGGGGGTTTCAAAATTATTGTAGGGATGAGCGCAGTCTCTGTATCTTAATATGTGCATAAAACTAATTAAAGTATGTTTGTTTCCTATTATAAATTAATCGGTGAAAAATCTCTCTCTCTCTCTCTCTCTCTCTCTCTCTCAGTTCATCTGTTCATCAACAAAATAAAGATAATGAACCAAAAATGCATGATTTAATTTGTTAATCGGTTTAAGGTTTGTATATTTTTTTTCAATTTTCATTATTTCTAACTCTAGATCTGCTAGATACATGTTAAAGATGAAAAGACTCTCAACTGCCTTTGTTATATCGGGCAGGATATTACTGCTTTGTTTGTCTAGACATAGTTTTGTTCGTTTGTGTATATCTAATTAGAGTCTATTGTTTGTCCAACTTAAGAAAACCCCTGGAACTAACACAGAATATACAAGATATACACAACAGTTGTGTCGTGTGCCCAGGTGCATGTTTGTGTATATCTAATTAAAGTCTATTGTTTGTCCAACTTAAGAAACCCCCTGGAACTAACACAGAATATACAAGATATATATATATACAACAGGTGTGTCGTGTGCCCAGGTGCACGTCAGGGTTTCTAAAGGCGTTGAATCTTAGTATGTACGAGTATACGATAAGTCTAGTGAATAAAAGTTAATTTACATTTGTAATTCATTTTCAAAGTATTATTTCCTAGCTCTGGGTTTCAAAGATGTTACGTCTACAAATTAACGATACATGTATGTAAGAGTAAAATCTTGAGGCTAATTAATTAATGTACCGGTGATCATAAATAGGGGTTGATTATTTAAATATATGTATAAGGGTAAAAATGTCAAATATACCCGGCCTGGCACATCATACAATTGTATGTACAAGTCATTTGCAATTGCCACATGCAGTAAATACGTCACCGGTAATTGGTAATTTTGTTTGTTATAGAATTGATAGTTTAAAAATCATGTACATACAATTACATGTAAATATTTAAACATATTGGAACGGCGCCGCGATCATGAAAACCGGGAAATTGCGGGAAATTGAACAAATACCCTAATAGTATCAATGCATTTAATAAAAGAAATGATTTCATTTTCTTTCTTACATTTTTATAGCTATAAATTAGATGAATTACGTATATCTACTCGGTTTAAATTTATTAACTAAGAAAGCCTATTATAGTGAACCTAACGGTTTCCATTTAGGCATAATATATTTTTGTTCACTGAAGACCAAGTTCCGTATTTCATTCTAAATACATGCATGCATGTAATTTATAAATTAGATATAATTGATTGTTACAAACTGAATGGTTTGTCAAAATCTTTTCAAGTAAACACATTCAATACAGTGATTCAATATCCACTGATATATAGGATATAAAAACGCTGATAAATATGTAAGTTGCCGTGGCGCAGAGGATGAGTGGTGATGTTAGTAAACTAAGGGTACCGGGTTCAATTCTCACCGCGGCCGTTTTTTTTTGGTTTTTTTTTTCATTTTTCTTTCTAGAACAAAAACCGTTTTAATACCTTTTCTTTCATAAAGTTAATACATTTTGTTGGAAATTAAGCACAATATTGAATTAAATTTTTTTAAATGGCTTAAAGGTGGCTTAAAGGTAGCTTAAAGGTGGCTTAAAGGTGGCTTAAAGAAGTTTGGACAATAAGGACCTATAAGTTGTCCTTAAAGGTGGCTTAAAGGTGGCTTAAAGATAGTCTTTAAGCTGCCTTTAAGCCATCTTTACGCTTTCTTTAAGCCACCTTTAAGCAATACATATAGCTTAAAGGTAGCTTAAAGGTGGCTTAAAGATCGTCTTTAAGCTACCTTTAAACACCTTTAAGCTATCTTTAAGGAGGACTTAAAGATGGTCATTCATCCTGTGTTAAGTTTCATGAATTTTTAAGAAAAAAACTGAAAGATTAACATTTTCTTTTCTCCGAATACTCTCAATATTCCATCTCCATCTCTGATTGTTTGGCCTTTTGCCCATTAAGCATTTTTGGCAATGCTAGATCCCGTAATATATTTTATTAGGATCCTCGCCTGATACCACTGATCTAGATAAAAACAAATTCAACAGATATTGTTCTCTTTTCCAGATTCAAGATTTAATGAAATGTAGATACGGTGTCTGACAATGGATCAGCGTTGGGCTCAGGATGTGTTACGGTGTCATATCTGCGATACCCCGGGTCCTCTTATGTACTGTGACATTTGTCACAAACATCTGTGTAAAGCCTGTGTTGGGGAGCATCTCTCTGATCAATCCAAAGAACACAAAGTACTGCCATTTGAAAAGAGAGGATCTACTCCTAAATGTCCAAAACATTCCTCAAACATAAGTGTTCTTTACTGTAAAAACTGTGACATTCATCTTTGTGTAACATGTGCATCTTCTGGAAAACACCAAGGCCATAACTTGATTGAAATAATGAAAAACATTGACAGCAAAAAAGACGCCATCCACAAGGATTTACAAGAATTAGAAAAAAATATATTTCCTCAATATCAAGAAATTGCATCCATTTACATATCTCAGAAATCAGATCTAACTGAAAACTCACAGAAATTGACGGCAGCTATGGACAAACAAGGAGAGGAGCTGCACAGAGAAATAGACATCTTGATACAGAAACTGAAATCTGATCTTAGTGAAATGGATTCCAAACAGCTGGCCCTCATAATTAAACAGGAAGATGAAATTGCACTCACTATTTCTGAAATTACACAGTGCATTGCTGATTTGAAGACGTTACTGGATTCCAGTGATGTCAACCGTGTCTCTGTCTACAAATCCAGGAATGCTAAATTCAGAAGATTGCCTCCGAAATTGTCAATTTTTTTCCCTCATTTTACCCCTCAGAAAATCAACAAAGAACAGCTTCATCAACAGCTCGGTTCTTTGTCAGCGTTATCTACCAAAACAGAAGAACATGGCTGCATCATAGATTCTCCAGATGTTGAGTTTACCTCAGTAGAGGGACCGCTCATTAATGTACCACCGATCATCACCGATATAAACACTGAGTATGGAGAATTTAAACTTCGCAATGTGTCCTGCCTGGATGACGAACAGATATGGACGTGTGGTGATGACAAAATTATGAGACTCTACAACCTTCAAGGTGAATTAGTGCAGACAATCAAAACCAAGTCAGGGAACAATCCATGGGCCATGGCAGTGACAAGGAGTGGGGATCTAGTTTATGCCGATTACCATGACAAAACAGTGACCATTGTGAAGCAGA
Organism: Magallana hongkongensis; assembly: GCA_015776775.1. Lineage (NCBI taxonomy): Eukaryota > Metazoa > Mollusca > Bivalvia > Ostreida > Ostreidae > Magallana > Magallana hongkongensis. The sequence goes on from CM027470.1 coordinate 14,588,946, forward strand.
AAAAGATAATGCCATTAATCAGACTCAAGGGATGGAGACCTCTCGGTGTCTGTAGTACCGCCTCTGATGACCTCTTAGTTGTCATGGTCAGTAATGATAATAAACAATCAAAAGTTGTGCGTTACTCTGGCTCCACAGAAAAACAAAGTATTCAGTACAATGATAAAGGACAACATCTTTATTCGTGTGGTGGACTATTGAACACGAAATACATCAGCGAGAACAGAAACCTTGATATCTGTGTGTCTGACTTTTACGCCCGGGCAATAGTGGTAGTCAATCAGGCCGGCATATTCCGGTTTACTTACATTGGTCTTCCCTCAACTACCAAGGGATTATTTAGTCCACGCGGAATCACTACAGACAGCTATAGTCGGATTCTGGCAGCAGACAGTAGCTATGATAACGAATGTATCCACATTCTGAATGAAAACGGACATTTCCTCCGATATATCCACAACTGTCAGTTGCATACTCCATGGGGATTATGTGTGGATACAAAAGACAATCTCTTTATGGCTGAGTGCTACACGGGTAAAGTGAAGAAATTGCAATATTACATGTAAACAAATTGTGTTCATAATATTTCAAATATTTGTTTATTTATCTACAAATAATGTTAATAGAAATATTATTTTGTACATATTAGACAACGACATTTCATAAGTCTCCAAACTGTTCGCTACAATGCATATCATTTCAGTAAAGTTCTCAAGTGACAAAAGTGAGAATGTATGTGAATGGATTATATTTCTTTTATAATATGTTAGCGTGTAAACAACTTATTTTACATCTTAAGGTATCTGAGAACAAACTTGAAACGTATGTACATGTACGACGTAACTGCCTGTATCTTCATATGAATTTGATCTGTGTTATGCAATGTATGTAAACTAACATGTATATATTGTTTGTTAATAAAACGTTGTCATCAAACTTAGTGTTTACATTTTGCTATATCTTATTAATGAAATACTGTATAATTTGTTCCTTCTTTACAATATTAAATACATATTAAATATTATATACAATATACTTCTTAACTGATTAAATGTACTTGTTTATATTGAAAAAAAAAATGAAATGTAATTGAACTTTATATATTATAAACTGTGATTGACTTCATCAACACAATAGGCTCTTGATATTACAAACATTTCTAACCCATTAGACTAGAACTTCTCCTAACAAATAGTCCATACGAAAAACAATCTACCACTGAGAAGAAATGTTTGCATTATTAAGTGCCTCATCAGCATCAATTAAACAAGACGTGCTTTCTTTTCTGTTTCGTGTTTGTATAAAGACAGTTAGCAATGCAAAAACAATACATAGCCCGTTCATAGCTGAATATGTAAATTCTTCTTCGTTGATTTCTACGTTCATGGCCGGTAGAATTTTTTAGGGTTATATCTTGAATCTTTCCTTCATTATCCATTAAAAGTCACCAATATTGTTTTTGTCGATTAAAACGTTACTGAGAAGGAACAAACCTTCCATATATTTATTAAGGTTGCCATGTTTACTACAACTACTTGGAAGTCAGAGGTCAACATATGCAAGTCTGAGAAGTTTATGGTCTCAATGCATCTAAAGTTTTGATGTATTATGAATTAATTTGGCATTGTTAAAATTATAAACAAGACACCAATGAGTGATAAAAACATTGCCATATGTATTAAATTTGAATGACTGTCGAAAAATTATAAAATACACCGACAAATTGTTTTTAACTTGTTAGATTGGGAAAATATGTTCGAGGTTATATTAAGGTGGCAGGGGAGAGTTTTTTTTATACAATTCATTGTAGCCAAGGGATGCATGTCTTCGGAACTCTGTAACTAGAATTTCTTCAGTTCCCATTCAGCACAAATACCTTTAATTCACTCTTTATAAGGCCAATCACCAATTTCTGAAGAAAATTATTAGTCAAAACCTGTAAAATTCTCTACATGCTGGTTTTTATGAGATTTTGACCCCTTCATATTTTGCTAAATTTTCATGATTTTTCAGCTTTTTAGACCTCCCCCAGCTAATTCCCTGCAGAGGGTTGACCTTCCATACCACGTGTATGTTGCACTATCACATGTCAGAAACTTACCGGTCTATAGTTTACAATGTCCCATCCACCTACTTTTCGTGTTATTTTACCTCCCGTCTGTAACTTGCAATTTCACTGTGTAAAGTCAGCACAACAGTCAGAGCTGCAGGTTTCGCAGTTTACTTCTGATTCTCATGTACCTAACATAAGGGGCCTACATACTGCATATCAATTTCAACAACAGACACCCCTCTAACTAATGATAATCATTAAAAATCATTTCATGAATTTTAGCAACCCTCATAAGCCTTCAAGTACAGCAACTCTCAATTTTACAAAAATATTGACGGGTACTTTATTCGAAACTGTCCCTTGCTACCTTTAAACACAGTTGGATGTTAAAAAAAACAAATGACAATGGCGAAGTTACACAGTGTAAAAACAAATGTAAATATGATTTTGTATTTTATATAATATAGAAATGCAATATATTTCATGACTATTTTCTCCCCTCGGTTTAAAATTGTGACAATGCACCTATTGATACACCTGAATAACGATCATGATCTGAAACTCTACACGAACGTTTTATTTAGCAGTGGTCATAGAAGCGTTGATTATTTCGTGATTGATCTAACTTAGAAACAGAAATTTATATTGATACAATAAGAAATTTGACGTTTTATCTTCATTGAAGTCTTACATGTAAGACGTTTGCTGCAATATCAGTCATGATTGCTTGATTCTTTTATGACAAATGTTGACAATTTTAAATATGAACGTTGCACTTTAGATAACTTATTCTTTATAATGCAATTGCAGAATTTATCTCTCTTTTACTACAGATACTTGTAAATACGTACCCCCCCCCCTCAACTGCGTTAAAATTGGTGGGATTTCCATGAAGAGTAGTATAATAAGAGAGAGTTATATGTCCTGGATATCAGACAACGTAATACATATACCGGAACTATACTTAGAGTTTTTCACCATCTAAAAATTAAGTTAATTTTGTGATTCCCCTCTTTTATCCGTTTATGCGTATAAATGTGACTACTTGCTAAGGATACAATGTTTGACCAGCAGATTGCTTAGTGATAAGATCATACTTTGGATAATTCAGTGGACGGGAGAAATTGACTTTATACCAGTAATCAATTTTCTGAATAAGTCTTGATAATTATAAAAAAAAATAAGAATGAAAACAATAAATGTTACTTTAGGTTTTTACATAATTATTTACTAAAAATATTGCCAAGACCAAGGTTTGGGGCTTCCCCCCTACTTAAATGATAATGATAAAAAAAAATTAAAAACCACAACAAGGAACGGTGTCAATGCTTATCATAAAATTTATATAACATCGTTATACTCTTCACGAAGGGTAAGCAATACGACATAAAACAAATAACAGTGAAGCATTCGGGTGCCAGGTATTCAGTCGGTAAAAAAGTGTATGTTCCCGCTATAACTATTTGTTATTTGAATTTAATTAAGACCATTTCATTGACGTCCCTATTGAATGATGATTTTGTGTACTATGACACTTTGTCATTTCAATTATTATTCTCTTAAATGTATTCAAAATGTTTGCATAAAGATATGCCTAAATTATAATTTAGACATTACGTATGATTAGGCATGGCTGGTTCACAAAACTTTTTATTGTCAATCTATCATAAGACATATCTTTAGAGCCATAATATTGCAGTCCTTACAAGTTAACAAAGTTCAACTCCCTACTTTTTCATCGCGATATACTGTTAGATATTTCTTAATCTTATGTGTGCTGAATCTAAATGTGTAACAGAAACCCCGAATTACGTCATAATAATATGTTAATTGTATTATGAACATTCTAGTAAGAAATTATAATTATTTATTGCTAAAAAAATTATGTGGCCGGGAGGGAGGGACCAAGCTTTAAATAAAGGGTAGCTATGAGTTATTGATTTTTGCTCTTTCATTTCATAAAACCTAAAGGAGCAGTTTTTAATTGCTGTAGTGCGAATACTTCGTCGTTGTTTAAGCAGCCTCAATCGAACACTCTGGATCAGCAGGGACTAAGAAGCTTGGCATTACTATCTAACGCAAGTTTACATTTTGTTTCTCATGTACCATTGTTTCTAAGTGGTGAGAGTAAAAATATAAACTGAATAAACAAGTTGAATAAAGAAGTTGAATTAACTTAGTCGTTTTTTTCAACCACAATCAAAAACTCTGGACAGTAAACAGTGACTGACCTCATCATGAATGGGTTCACTTACTTGTCTAGTCCATGTAAAAAGTGCTTACACTTATATACATACTTTTCTATTTACAAAATCAAACAAAAAGGTCTCGAACGAAGGGAAGTCCAAATTTTATTAACGCAGAGGTTATCATTTTAAAAGAAATGTTGAAAAAAACTTAAATGTTTTATTCTCCAATCACAGCTCAACTGTCAAAAACCAGGCGAAAAAACGGGAATGGAACTTAATTAGTTTAAAAAATAATTCGGTAAATAGCTCATTTAATCGTACAGCCGATTAGCTAAGAAAAAATAGAGTGTTTTTTGCAGCGACACCAAGAAGAAATGTTCTAAAATAAAACAAAAACAAACAAACACTGGTGGCGATAATTTGCATGCTGATTGTTTTGTGACAACTATAGAGGACAAGAAACAGACAATTCTTGGAGAAACTGCAATATCCGGAATAGACATCAACACTCTGCTTGTAAACAATGAACAAAGTTGGTTTCATATTATTTACATAAAGATTAATTAAAGCTGAAATCATCGATCGTCAAATCAAAATTACAAATGCATATACATATTCAGAACATAATGGTGTATATTTAAGAGTGCATTTGTATTAGGAAGACATATATTCATACAGACTGTCATTAAGTGAATTTTATTTTATAGAAGTATCACCGTGTAGTTGGGGCTCTGGTGATAACTAATAATATTCAACCTGAAATACAGGGCAGGAGACAATATACAGTACAGGGGTGATAGACAAGGGATGTGAACAGTGGAAGACAGGAGATGACAGGCTGATAAGCGGATATGTACAGGTCATTGTAACAAATTGTAGAGAACGACAAAAACAAGTATACGATTTTTTAAGACTAGTTGTTGCAGATAGATCAGTCTTAAACGTAAACTGTAAAAAAAAAACATCTCATTCATACGAAAGACTAATTTGAAAATTCACGCAAAGGACAAATTTACATTGGTTTTGCCTTCTATTTGCTTTTATATACTAAAGGTTGTGCAACGATTTTAAATGCTTTGATATCAAACCAAATTCAATCCATGTTATTTTAAGGCAAAACCGGTGTGACCGTACGTTACATGTAATTGTCTTTTGCGAAAAATTTATATTTGTGGACATTGTGCAACAAAGTGATCTGCCCCTTCTTCATTTCCTTTGATGACTGGGAGGAAACATCAGTTTTTAAAATTAATAATTATATGTCTTGTATTCCATCGCCGACGAAAAATGAGTTATTTTATCAAACAGCACGATGTTGTTAGAACATGGCTAATGTGAAAACATACAAAATAATAAACCCACGCAAATTCAACCAATCTGAGTCACACTTATGATGAAAAAAGGCAGGCCTATCAAACTTACCCCCCTATTACCATCTGCCAGCAAAACGACTGCCAACACAAACAATAATTTATAGATTTTGTTCAAGACCACAGATTATATATGGAAAACAGATAAAATTTCGATACTGCAATTGATACCCATATTGCATAATATACATGTAACTCCGTTGAATGTTGGCTCGATGCAGGCAATTGTTAACAACATTTGTACAAAAATATATGAATGTGATGCGATTTAAATTTCGTTTATCTTATATCATATATGATTATAATTCAGTGTAGTTAAATAGCGACAATTTTTGGCAGGAATGTGCCTGTATTTTATTTTAACCATACCTAACAATGTTTATTATTACTCTTAAAAAGTATATCGCATGCAACGAAACACGTTTATTTAAGGATAATATAACGTGGTAAAAACAGTTGCATATGAAATTGATAGAAAATTATTTAAGAAAAATTTAGTTATGAAAGTTAAAATTTAGTTATGCAAAAAAAAAAATAATAAAAATTGCATACTGCAGGACATCCTTATGTTTTTAAATTTAAATGTTAACAATTGCCTGCGTCGAGCCAATTTGTCATCGATTTAGGTGAACTATTGATATCAATTTAATATCCGGATGTTCATATCTTGTTTTTCCCCATTATCTTTATTTTAGCAATAGATATTTTAATTTGCGAGCTATTTGAACAGGATTTCTGTTAATAATGCCATAGCAAATGTGCATTTTGAGGTTTTGATTTCGTGAATTAAATTTTATACATCATGACAATGATAAGACATGACACTTCATGCATAAAATATAATAGGTGTAATCATTTTAAATATTTGGAAAATCGATTTGAAAATCGATCAAATCATTAAAAAAACTGAAAATAATTTTTTACCTCTGTTAAAATGAAATTTGCAAAACAAAAGTAAAATAGAAATCACGTATCATAAATAAACTGAGTTGTTACTATTTGGGAAATGGGTATAGTGAACAGTCCTTTAAATCGGTGCATATTTGTGAAATCGTCCTTTTGATGATCGAAAACACAATTTTGATGGTACTACATGTTTAAAGTACTTATATCTTGTTTGAAATATGGGGTTTTTTTCAATAAAATTCAGAGATCGATAGTAACATTGCAATAACTTCACAATATTTTGTATACCTTCGGAAGAATTCATTGATTGTGTGACCTCATGCTGAATACAGAGAAATTTAACCGTAGATCATGTGTTTACATACAGATTGAATCAGTTCATGTACATTGTAAAGCATGGAATCACAATCTAAATCTTACATGTAACACGAACATCTGACAAACAACTTCTCTAATAGTACTGTCAAAATATTACACATAGTATGTGCTGTAACGATAGGCAATATTGTTTTTTCTATCGGGTTCGAAATTCTATTAATTTCTAGGGTATATATATTTGACTTCTTTACTGGAGAGCGTTAGTCCGTGCAGTTTTACCGCCAATGTAACTGTAGTTTGCAGTCAGGTCACAAATGTAAGTTTACAAATTATTTGCTGTTTTAATCAAAGTTTACTAATTATTATATCAATTCTCATTTGTTATAACATTTAAGTCTTTTCTAAGATACCGTAGTATTTACATCTTATGTGAAGTGTTTATAAGTCTCGATAAAGTTGCATAGTATTGTAACGAGTAAACACATGTAATAGTTATTTGTGTATTGCATTGCATTAATGTTAAACATTTATAGTATTTTCTGTGTTTGCGGAACATGCTTTTTGGGTAATGATATATGTACTGATATTTTTCCTTTGTAATATTGTAGCTTCTTACAATACATACACAAGTACTCACGAATAGAGTGGATAGAAAAGTGCACGTTTTCGGGTTAACTATGCACAAGGCATAATAGTAAGAAGATTTTGTATACCATGGCATCAAACCCTGATCCAGGAGAAACAGATACTGTACTGGAACCTGATTTGTTGGAGGAAAAGAAACCTGTTCCAGGAGCAAACGAACAACCTGATCCAGGTAACGTCAAAGACCCTGACCCAGGGATAACTGAAATTCATCAGAATTCTGATATAGGACAGTTAGACCATAAAAAGATCAACAATCTCTTCATGAAGCAGATGAGAAAACTATCGATGCCATCCCGAAATCACTCGGAGCAAGAGCACGAACAAAAACGGCAACAGGTAAAGGATTTTACCAAAGTCAACTTCATGATTTTCAAAAAAAGTTATAAAAATATTGGACAAAAATGGAAGATTTATTGATAAATCTGGACAAAGCTGAAGTTGGTGATTTACAGAGACTTAGGAAGATAGAAGATGAGTTGAAGAGAGTTCGTACCAAGCACAATGCTGTGTTCAAAGATTTTATGTTATTTCTTACTCGAAATAGTGACAAAGAAATGATCCGAAAAAGTGAAATTGAATTTGAAAGAAAAGAGACTGTAGTTACCTCAATATTAACTCGCCTTTAAGCATTGAAATTAGAAGCCGCTGAAGTTTTATCACAGAGAATTTCAGACAGTGAATCATCTAGTGCATCCTCAACGATCCTTTGTCAACAAAAAAGACTTAACGGAACAATATGTGTCGCAACATTTTAGTGATCCAAAATCAATTGAAGATCTCTATTCGAAAACAAAATTGAATAAAGAACAATATTGTGAATACAAAATCCCACAAGAAAAGGAACCATTTTATGCTGAATCATTATGTTTAGAAAAACCTAGAGAAAAATTGAAAGTTCAAGCAACACCGATGTCAAACAGATTTTATGATCAGGGTCCTCCTGTTCCAAACAATCCAAACTCTCAACTACACAGCACAGTACAAGACGACTCAGTTCTAGGAGGACTTGTGCAATTTCTCCTCAAAGAAAGACTTACTATTAACCAGATTTTCCAAGTTCAGTGATAGTCCTGAAACATTGTGTGGAAAACTAGTTTTAAGAGCATTGTGAATGAACTTAATGTTTCACCATTTGAAGAAATGGACTTGCTAGTAAAGTTGCTGGGGCTAACCTCCAGCACATTTGCTTCTAGTATCCGTGCTTCCAATGTTCATGCACCTGAAAGAGGACTTCAGAGGATACGGGAACGTCTACACGACAGATACGGGCGCCCAGAGATGGTTGAAGCAACCATAAAGAAAAAGTTAGACAACTTTCCAAACTTTCAAGTAAAGAAATGAACAGACTTCATGATTTATTGGACATATTGTCAGAGTTAGAATCTACAAAATCTGATGTTCATTATTCACAGCTGTTGTCATATTTTGACACTTCTTCCGGGATCAATCCTATAGTCAACAAATTACCCTACGGTCTTCAGGAAAAATGGACAACTCGTGCCTCAACGTACAAGAAACAGTATAAAGTACCATTTCCACCACTGTCTGTGTTTATTGACTTCATTAGAGATATGAGTGAAGTGAAAAATGATCCAGCATTTGTGTATGACAACCCGCGTATCACCCCAAGTTCAACACCTGCACGTGGAAATAGACGAGACAGTATTCTGAACCGCAAAACATATGTTCAACAAGAAACGATGAAACGCTGTCCTATTCATAAAGCTGAACATTCATTGTTGTGTTGTAGACAGTTTCTATCAAAGCCACTTGAAGATCGACGAAAGTTTAAGTGTTACGAATCAACAAATCATATGTCCAGAGACTGCAAGGTTAAAGTGAAATGTGAAAAATGTGGCAGTAATAATCACAGAACATTGATGCATGTTGACAGATTAACGAACTCTTTTGAAAACCAACATTCAACTGTCAGAGAGAATGGCGGGGAGGATAACGCATCAGAAAACGTTGCCTCAAGATGTACCGTGTTTTGTGAAAAACCCTCTTTAGGACGTTCTTGTGGGAAAATAGTGTTAGTGAATGTGTTTCTACGTCAAAATCCTAACAAAGCCATGAAAGTCTACGCTATACTGGATGATCAAAGCAATAGAACACTCATTTTTCTATACTTTGCGATCGTCTGGATGTTCAGGGCCCTTCCACCCAATATTCTCTGTCATCGTATTCAGGAACTACAACTATGACAGAAAGAAGAATCGAAGGACTGTGTGTTCAATCAGTGCATGAAGATTGTCAATATGAACTTCCAATAACTATTGAATGTGATGATATACCAAATGAAAGATCGAAAATTCCTACTCCAGATGTTGCTCGTTTTCATTATCATTTGAATTCAATTGTCAAAGAGCTTCCACCAATAGAAAAAGATGAAAACATTGAACTACTGATTGGTAAAGATGTTCCAGAAGCACATCATGTGTTTCATCAGATTACTGGACCAAAGAAAACTCCATTCGCTCAAAAGCTAGGATTAGGATGGGTCATAATCGGAGATGTATGTCTAGGAAAAGTTCATCGTCCAGACCTTGTTCGTGTGATGAAAACCTCCGTTCTTAACAATGGACGTACGACACAATTCAATCCATGTGAAAATCATTTTCAAGTGAAAGAACATCAAGCTCTAGACACATATGACGCTTTGTTTCAAAAGTCCCCTGATGATGACAAAATTGGTTTGTCTGTAGAAGACCATAAATTTCTTTCACTTATGGATGAAGAATTTCAGAAGGATGAAAAAGGAAAATGGATTGCTCCGCTTCCTTTTCGTTCTCCGAAACCCATGATGCCAAACAATCGATCTCAAGCATGGAGAAGAGCTCAAATTTTGGATGCTAGCTTAAAGAAAAATGAAGTGAAAAAGACTCATTTTATTGAATTTATGAAGAAAGTGTTTGAAAGTGGTGCTGCAGAAATAGCTCCTGTTCTCGATCATGAAAGCAACAATGAAATGTGGTATTTACCCATTTTTGGTGTATACAACTCTAAGAAACCAAATCAAGTTAGAGGAGTGTTCGATTCGTCCGCAGTCTATGAAGGACATTCTCTGAACAAAGTGTTGATAACTGGACCTGATCTTACAAACAGTCTTATAGGAATATCATTGCGTTTTCGCCAAGATCGATATGCTGTAATTGCTGATATTGATCAGATGTTCTACCAGTTTTACGTGAAATAAGAACACAGAGACTTTCTTCGTTTTTTCTGGTATAAAAACAATAATCCAGACCTTCCTCTTATTGAATACCGAATGTGCGTTCATGTGTTCGGAAATGCACCGTCTCCTGCCATAGCAATATATGGATTACGAAAAACTGTAGAGAATTGTGAAAACACTTATGGGTCTGATGTTAAAGACTTTGTAAATAGAAACTTTTACGTAGATGATGGTTTAGTGTCATCACCGTCCCGTGAAAAAGTGATAGATTTGATTAAAAGAACCAAAACAGTGTTTAAAGAAAATGGCAATTTACGGTTACACAAGATTGCCTCGAATGATAGAGAGATTTTGAATAGTTTCTGTGAAGAGGACTTGAACAAGAACCTTAGAGATGTACACTTTGGAGAAAACTCAGTCTTACCCCTACAGCATAGTCTCGGTTTATCATGGGACTGAAATCATGACAGCTTCTTGTTTGAAATTCAAGACAGTGAAAAGACAAACACTCGGAGAGGGTTACTTTCATTCCTGAATAGCATTTTTGATCCGTTGGGCTTTTTGTCACCTATTACCTTGTCCGGGAAAATCCTTTTTCGACAATCAGTTGGTGCCGATTGGGATCAACCATTATCAACGCCAATAGATCACAAATGGAAAGAGTGGAAATCATCTCTACAGTGTTTACAAGACTTGAAAATTCCTAGGATGTACTTACCTGTTTCATTAAGCTGTGTTAACAACATTGATTTACATGTCTTCTGTGACACGTCACAGCGATTGCTGCAACTGCATATTTGAAAATCACTGATGAAGACAACGCAAGCCATTTGGGACTTATACTGGGAAAAGCCAAACTAGCTCCAATGAAAGGACATACAATACCACGGTTAGAAATTTGTGGAGCCGTCCTTGCTTCAGAAATCGGACAAACTGTTTTAGAACAATGGGATGTAAAACCGAATGTTGTGAAATATTACACCGACAGTAAAGTTGTCCTTGGATACATTTACAACAAATCGAAAAGATTCTATACATATGTGACAAATCGTGTGAGCAAAATCTTAAAAGTGAGTTCTACTGACCAGTGGAATTATGTACCGACCCATAAAAATCCTGCCCACTGTGCGACACAAGGAAACTTTTCGAGTGAACAGCTACAGAATAGTGAATGGTTACAAGGACCTCAGTGGCTTTTAGAACAACATGAAGAAAATGAGGTTAATAAGAACTATGACTTCTCATTAATAGATCCACAGGATGACAAGGAAATTCGCCCAGATGTACAGGTCATGAAAACCACCACTAAGATGTCAAAGAACTGTATAACTGAACTTGCAGAGAAATTTTCTAAATTGAAAACCTTTATCAAATTTGTCGCCTGTTTAAGACATGTCATCAAGTCTTTCAAGCAGAGAACTCACTCTTGTTCTGGATGGCATATGTGTGAAAACAGTATCAGTGTACAATCCTGTCGGGATGCTGAAAAATTTGTGTTGAAAGAAATACAGAAAGAGTGTCTTAACAAAGAAATACTCTCTCTACAAAATGGAAAAACTGTTTCAAAGGATAGTCGGATTTCAACCCTTTCCCCATTCATTGACAGTGCAGGTTTACTTCGCGTAGGTGGGAGACTTAACAATGTGAAGAATGTGTTACCTACTGCAGAAATCAATCCTATAATATTGCCAAATAAACATCATATTTCTACACTCCTGATTCGATTCTACAATGATTCAGTTAGACACCAAGAAAGACATTTTACCGATGGAGCGCTTAGAAAGAATGGCCTCTGGATAATTGGTGCAAAACGTGAGGTGTCTTCATTTATTCACAAATGTGTGCCATATAGAAAGCTTCGTGGAAAATTTGAATTACAGAAAATGGCTGATTTACCCTCTGACAGAATTACTCCTGGTTCTCCATTCACCACAGTAGGAGTGGATACATTCGGTCCATGGACAGTTTTAGCAAGGAAGACACGTGGTGGAGTAATAAACAATAAACGGTGGGCAATCATGTTCAGCTGTTTAACCACACGAGCCATACATAGCGAAGTAATAGAACAAATGTCTAGTTCTTCCTTTATTAAAGCCTTACGACGCTTTGAAGCATTACGTGGACCGGTCAAAGTATTTAGATCAGACAAGGGTACACATTTTGTAGGAGCAGCAGATGAATTAGGATTACAAACTCTGAATGTTGAAGATGGTCCGATTAAAAAACATCTACGTGAAAATGGAACAGTTTGGATATTTAACTCTCGTCATTCTTCGCATATGGGTGGCTCCTGGGAGAGGATGATTGGTCTGACAAGAAGAATCCTTGATGCGATATTACTTGATCTAAATTCCAAACAAATAATTATTTATTAGCCCTATGATGCTGTTAACTGGAAAAGTGAATTACTTACCTGTGATACCAGAAAGTGATAACATCAAAGATATGTACTGCACCCAGTGGAAACATGTACAAGTTCTCTCCGAAATATTTTGGAAACACTGGAGACAAGATTACTTACAGAACCTCCAAACCAGACAGAAATGGAGAGATGATCGACCAAACTTAAAAGTCGGTGACGTTATTCTTTTAAAAGACAGTGCAGTACATCGAACAGTCTGGCCTATTGGTGTCATAACAGAAACATACCAAAGCAGAGACGGTAAAGTTCGTAAAGCTCGCGTTCGCGTCCATAAAGACGGACAAAATGTGATGTACACGCGTCCTATTAGTGAAATGGTGATGCTAAATTGTTGATCGTGAAATTTGTCTTCCACAAATTTATAATGAACCTCCACATCTGATGACTGGTAACTATGTTCCATAGTGTATCTATGACTGTGTTCCACAATGAATGATTGTTCGTAAACCATGTGAAATTAAATATGATCATTGCAAGTGTCCATAACTTAAGTTTTTAACCATGTTCCATGGTGAAGATATAAAATTTGCATATATGTTCCATAATGATATTTTTGAAGTATCTTTGTATGAATATTACCCATGTTCCATGGTGAATATATTTTGCATTCATGTTCCATGAAATTTTTGAACTATCTTTGTTTGAAAGCGTTCCGCTATGAATTCTATAAGTTTATACAATTTTATAATTGGTAATATTTACTTAATATTAGGCGAGGAGTGTGCTGTTACGATAGGCAATATTGTTTTTTCCATCGGGTTCGAAATTCTATTAATTTCTAGGGTATATATATTTGACTTCTTTACTGAAGAGCGTTAGTCCGTGCTGTTTTACTGCCAATGTAACTGTAGTTTGCAGTCAGATCACAAATGTAAGTTTACAAATTATTTTCTGTTTTAATCAAAGTTTACTTATTATTATATCAATTCTCATTTGTTATAGCGAGCGCAGCTCACCGGCGCGAAGCGCCGGCGAGCGAAGCGAGCTCTAAGAACCAGTGTGCGCGGGAAAAAGAACGAGCTAAACCTACAGTTCATCTAACAAATTTGTTTGTCTACGTCCCATAATGCTCTCTAATGTTTTCACCCGTGGTGCTATGCCAAAAATGGCCGACTTTTAACTCGTAATTTACGGTGACTTAAAGTTTGAAGACACGTTTTGAGTACCGCATTTGCTTTGGCGAGACTCAAAAGATTTGTAACATGCTTCCATACCTTCGTATTGTGTCGAGAAACGTAAACAAAGACGAACAAAGTCATGGATGACGTCACAGTGCACTCGTGCTATATTTCCCGCGATAAATTTAGAGGTGGATCAAACATCTGTAATGAGTGTACTGGCTATTTCAGTATAGACTGCGATACCTTCCTCATTGACATATGATTTGTTTTTAATCCTTTTTTAATATAGAGATTTTATATATATATACTAGCAAGAGCCATACTTTACTGTCATATTGATCCATTTTTAAGCTAATTGTGCATGCATGTACAGTAGGCAGGTAAGTACATGTACATTTGTATATGAGTAGGGAGGAAATAAACAATAGGACATTTTGAACTAAATAAAAAGGAATAAAATGAAAAAATAAACAGGTAAAAAAATTATGTAGATATTGCATATGGTCAGACCATTAAATTTAAAAGTGGGAAATTACACACCTACAAACAGGTACCGCTCTCTCTCTCTCTCTCTCTCTCTCTCTCTCTCTCTCTCTCTCTCTCTCTCTCTCTCTCTCTCTCTCTCTCTCTGGGTAGGGTGTTGCGCTGTATGTATCATAACCATTAAAATTAGTACCTTTGGCATACTTATTGTAGAGCAATACTCTCTCAAAAATTCTTTGACGTTCGTTTATACCTAAATAAAGCTATAAGGTTAAAATGATGCAAGGTATGTGTATAATTCTTGCTGCGCTCACCAGAACGGTAGCACCGTAAAACATATTAACATTTAAGTCTTTTCTACAATGTAAGATACCGTAGTATTAACATCTTAAGTGAAGTTTTTATAAGTCTCGTTAAAGTTGCATAGTTTTGTAACGAGTAAACACATGTAATAGTTATTTGTGTATTGCATTGCAATTATGTTAAACATTTATAGTATTTTCTGTGTTTGCGGAACATGCTTTTTTGGTAATGATATATGTACTGATATTTTTCCTTTGTAATATTGTAGCTTCTTACAATACATACACAAGTACTCACGAATAAAGTGGATAGAAAAGTGCTCGTGTTCGGGTAAACTATGCACAAGGCATAATAAAGTATAAACATAAGTTTCTCAAAGCCAATATCTGATGGAAAATAAAAACAGGAAATAAATTATTATCGTAGTTAAAAAAAACCTACAAAGATAATTATTTTCCTGTTCTAGTTTGTATTGCTATTCGATTTTACAGTATGTTAAAAACATCTTTTTTTCCTTATTTGGATTGCATTTCATGTATTAAAATACAGCCAACTTTTTGATCTGATATATTATCATCAGAATTACACTTTTCTTAATATGCAATTAAATGTACAAGTTTTCTTTAAAAAATTGAATTAAGTTGTATTTTGCATGACATTAGTACTTGAATTTACATAAATTATGTACATTTTATTTTTAAAGTACATCAATACATTTCAAAACAACTAATTTAACAGTTTGTGATTCGTTGAAAGATGTTCAATTGGTTCTTATTAGAGAAAGCTGCTTACTATAACGTTATACATATAGTTCACAATACATATGTGATTAATAGCAGTGTATACATTATATACCTATTTACTGGCTATGAGGACGATAGCAAGTTTATTGGCCCCACAAAACAGCAACTATTTCACAAGGCGAAACCGAAGAATAAAATTAGTTGTCAGCGATGCAAAAAATTTTTTGACAGTGAAAAAATTAGAGTCATCGGACTTTGAATTTAATGTAGCGATCGGGTTACGTCAGAGGTGTTCCGAGTTTAAAATGGATGGAAATGCCGCCGATGAATAGTTTCGATGACTGTTCAACATGAGCAGATAGCAAGGAAACTATTTCACGGTTAGATAGAATAGCATGTTTATTTGTTGTAATGTTAAATAGAAAATATTCACAGAGGTAAAATAACAAAGAATATTTTAAGGTTGTTCGACACAATAGTGCATTATTTTGTTGGATCGATAAAGACTCATTATTGAAAAAGGAATTTTAAAAATATTACAAATATCAGCTTTCGATCACTTTATATGATATTTGATGTAGCATTTTTAATTGACATTGGAAATATAATTTTGGCTGCGAACAGGATATTTTAAAGCTGAAAACTTCGTATTAATGGATGCAAGTACAATTATCTAATATACTTAAATGTCAAAGACGGCAAAATAAACGTTATGTTTTTGGCAACAAAATATTAAAAAATAAAAATCGAGATTTGTGGATTTTTTTTTGTACATGTAGTCATAGATAAAAACACTTAATCAACTGTCACTCGCATTGAACAATTGCTATCAAATCATATTTCTACAAAAATTTGGAACTAAGAATAATCTAAAATTTGAACCTACTCCGATTGTAATTAAACTACGAAAGCCGAGAAGGATCATTCGAGATTCGAGAATCAAAATACGAGATTCGACATACGAGATTCAGGATTCGAAATTTGAGATTCAATATCTAAATTAACAAATGAAATCATGGATCTGAAACCTGTATCCTAGCAACATCAAACTGTTCTAAATAAAGATCATTCGCAAATGCTCTTTCCTACAAATGAATGTCTTAATAGCTCTTATATAGTGATTATAAAATGGTTAAATTAGCATTGATAAATTAACCCCACACAGTATAAACAATTAGATAAGTGATAACACTGTGGGCTTTGCGACTCTATGTGATTTTGTTTGTCCTGTTTGTATCCCCCCCGATCCATTTTAACCCGTAGTGTATTCGCCCAAACTGTGTAAAAATCGGCTCGCGAAGAAAGATCCGTTTAATCTAAATAATTAAAGCTATTAATTTTTTTTAGCTATTTTAGCTATTAAACGAAATTCAATGAAATAATCGACATGTCAAAATATAGGTTATGATAAAGTTTTAAACCATAGAAGATAAAATGATTTACAGCCTCAACGACAACAATCCAGATAGGAATAGTGTATTGTAGGGTATCAATACCATTGTCGATATGAGAGAGAGAGAGAGAGAGAGAGTGTGTGTGTGTGTGTGTGTGTGTGTGTGTGTGTGTGTGTGTGTGTGTGTGTGTGTGTGTGTGTGTGTGTGTGTGTGTGTGTGTGTGTGTGTGTGTGTGTGTGTGTGTGTGTGTGTGTGTGTGTGTGAGAGAGAGTTTTGTAGTATCAAATTCAATTTTGATTTCGAATTTGAAATTGATTTGATTTGATACAAGCATATATAGGCAATAATTAAGCATCTCAAAGGAGAAAAGAGAGGAGGTAGGTAGGGTAGGGCAGACCAACTAGCAAGCTTTAATTTTAACGGTGTTAGCGCATCTTTGATTTACATCGACTCTCTCTCTCTCTCTCTCTCTCTCACTCTCTCTCTCTCTCTTTCTCTCTCTCTCTCTCTCTCTCTCTCTCTCTCTCTCTCTCTCTCTCTCTCTCTCTCATCACCTAGCATTTTCTTTTCCGTGAGGGGGTTTGGGGTATTTGGGATGTCTTAGCTAGCGAAAATGATAAAAAATACATGAAATTTTCTTTAAATTGTTGTGCGGATGTTGAACTCACTAATCTAATACACTGTAATCTGTTTTCAGTATATAAATTTCAGGGGGGGGGGGGGCTATAGTCCTAATCTAATTTGTCAGTATTCTGTCCCCACTTCGTTTTCTCTTCGTTTTCAAGGCTTTTTTTTTTATTTGGCTCGGCAAATTAACTTCAAACTTTCTGTGTAGCTCCATAACGATGCACTATAGATAAATTATGAGTAATTTACTTTTGATAAACAGGTATATATCGGTACTTGATTTTAAATTTGACTCTTATAATAGGATTTAATGTTCAAATAAATATAGGGTAGGAAAGAGTAGACGGGACTACTGTACCATTCATTCAACACAGGTACAGTGCATTAGCACTCATCGAGTTCGACTTGCTTTCCTTTGTTTATCCACTGGTTTTAAAGCTATTAATTTTTGAAAATATTTCGAATTATGGCCAGATTATATATAAATTAGAGCTGCGCTGGTGCATCTATTTACCCAAATGGACCGAAATGTAACCAAATGAATCTAAACATTTTGACAAAATTAATTTTAAACAACTCATTTTTCAATTCTAATCGGGTATGTCCTTTAGAAAAATCTTGAACCACACACATGTTAAGCAAATAAAACCACAATTGATTCATTTTTTATGGGGAGGGTGGTTGTGCCGGTAAAGGACATATACTCTCATTTGTTATAATAGGTAATACTACATATTGATATAAAATGAATTTTCCAATTACACTGTACATAGCTTCTATCATGCATTTTGACCCGTGCGATAGTTTAAAACAATTTCCAAAGTATTTAATATAATTCAACCGATCATTTTGGAATTTATTTTTCTGGATCCCCGCCTGATACGTCCGCCTCCTTGTATATTAGAATTACATGTAAGTTGACCATATGTACACATTGACTTAATCGGCTATGTTATGTGACGATAACATTTTTCATCAATGTATTTGCAGGATAGGTAACAAATAACAGCCTATTTGTTGGTTTTTGCACTGATTGTTTGAGATAATTTGCCGCCATCTGTTATGCATTACCCACACCACACACAGTTACTTTATTTGGTGTTCTGTGTGTATGGCGACAAATGGTATTTGCACCACTCGCCCCTTGTAGCTTCACCCTGATTACATTTTATCTGGGTAAGTGTAATGTAGTAATTGCAGTGCTTATTTACATCTTTAGAGAGTTACTTACAAGTCAACATTTGTTTGATTTATATGTTATTATTGTCAATTTTGGTGCCGGGGGGGGGGTTGGAAACTACAGAGAAACTTAACTTGGCTGTGATACATATGCCTGTCTATACCTTCTATTCTTTCTTGTTGATATATCAATGAATGAGTTATAACAAAATACAACAATTAATTTTGAAAAATTCATTCACAATCAAATTTTTTTTATAACGTTTTACTGTTTTCTGCACAAGAAATCGGCAATGTGAACAAATTGGCACCCTATCCTTCTATATTGAAAACAATGCCAAAAGTAAGACTCATAATAAGTTGTTTACTCAAGAAAAGGAAAAAATTGTATTAATTAATAATTCCGTATGATGTGATAATATCTCAGTGATTAGTTTATAATCATAGTACTAGTGTATGCTTGTATACGTACATTAAAACGATAAGTAATGCTTATATTTATTGGTGAAACCGGACTGATTATTTATATTTAGATTATTTAGATACTAATCTTCATGCGCGGATCTAGAAAGGAGGGGGTCAGGGGGTCTGGACCCCCTCCTCGGGAAAATTGGAGCTTATTAAATTTACATAGAAAATTATTTAAAATTGGCCAAGGACCCCCATACAGAAACAATTAGCTCTGCTTATGAAGTTCTCTACCATAACCGCATTTTTATACAAAAGGGATGAATAAACCTGGGGTTTAAACTATTATTGGTGGTGAAATACCTTAGGGTTCAAACGCATAAGGTGGAAATAAACCAGGGCAAACAAAATCACTTAGATCCGCGAAGCACATTGCATTATTACTAGTCTACTTAAAATATTCTGTGTAAAAATGAATACAAATAATTATTTAGTTAGCTAGGGAGACGTGAACATAGCATTTATTTAAATTTGTATATAAGAGCATGTACGAATGATCTTTATTTAGAACAGTTTGATGTCGCTAGGATACATATTTTCAGATCCTTGATTTGATTGGTTAATTTAGATATTGAATCTCGAATTTCGAATCTTGAATCTTGTATTTCGAATCTCGTATTTTGAATCTCAAATCTTGAATGATCCATCTCGGCTTTCGTATTAAATTGATCCAAAACAAAACTATATACAGTTGGAATAAATCACAATTTTGCACAAACTCTTGTTTATTTAATTGTAAAAAGGTTGTTCGATTAAGGACTTTTATAATGAATATCAATGTCCAGGAATAAACGTTATAGTAGTTTTGTAAATTCCCAATTGATAATTATGTATGAATTCGTATTTATGAATTTATATTTACATGTTGCGTTTCTTCGGTTCTTGCGTTCATTTGAAGCGGTCTAATTGCATAAGTGTATTGAGAAATAACAGAAACAGGCTTGATTCTGACCTTCATTACCTTCAAATTTGTACATTGTTTTATTTTTAGCTTTTACCATTCTACACAATAAAATGAAAGGGTCATACTCCTTGAATAGAAATATTACGTGAATTAAATTGGCAAAGGTCACTCATTACATAGTTCAAATGTCTGTGAAACCCATATGCTACTGTACTTTCACATCTTAACAATCTCAGCTTCATAGAACTTAGAAATGTGCGCATGCCCTGGAATCCAGAGTCGCGTGTCCTTGCTGTGTACTTGCCTGGTTCCTGCTCTATCAATAATTAACAAGCTGGTTTATGCACTTCGTATGCGGTTTTACTTCGCTTATAGAATAGGTCAACGAAATGATTTAGGTGTAGTATCAACAGACTACTTAACACAGTAATCATTGAAATGAAAAAGTACAATATTTGATTATTTATAACCTTCTCCCCGCAAAAACTTTGGAGTGAACAGTTATCTTTGTCTAACATTTTAGGTATAGTGTCACAAGATTAGAACAAGATTGAATTCATTTTCATGGAAACACTACACGCCGATTATCAAAAAACTTGACTTGTTACATGTATTTATATAAATTATGTGTGAAATACCACAGGAGTTCAATAAATGTATTTGAAATCTTATTAACTCATTATTTTATGTAGTATTATTATCCGTTTTTGAAAATCAAAAACTATTGAGGTTTTTAAAAACGCATTTCCTTATTACCCTCTTTTTAAAAAAAGGAAATAAAACAAATTTAAAAAATCATAGGTCGTTAAGTTTAACATTTACTAATAACAAAATTATGCCTTAATATCGGCAAAACGATTTTTAAAAAAATTGATAAAGATGCTACCACCTTTCAAAAAACCCAGGTGAAGTTGAAGTTGTGGTTATGCTATTCACAAGCCCGATACTTTATTCACTGAGCTATGACGATTTACAGCCAAATCGAGTGATATAAACAAGAACTGCCCACGCTGACGCCCGTTTCCCGCCTACATTTTACATCCAAATATTTTGGTATTTCTGCCAAATTTTTAAAACACTTAGTTTTCTGCTAAAAAGTATAATCAAATCCTTATTAATCTATATCAATATAAAATTTGGAATCAAATTATTAAGTTTAAACCAAAAGTTCTGCTAATGCGGAGTCTTAAAATGTTTTCATAAAAATCGGTCTCCATGAGTGAGGACATAATTTAGCGGCCGATATATGCATTAAAACCTTAGATCACATGTTTACGTTTAATTTTTTATTTCAATTCATATTTGTTAATTATATTTTGAAACGATACAAAGCAAAATGCTTTTTTTGGAATGTATTTCGTTCCGTAGACATATGCCCCCCCCCCCCCCCCCCCCGTGCTACAAACAATATATAAAACCCCTCAAAAGGAATGTTTGTTTCATGGGGGTGGAAAGATGTTTTATTTCAAGAAATACTTTTTCCGTTAGTTTCTATTTTGAAATGAGCTCATTTAACCCAAACTACATAGTTATCTCTCTGTGTTTGAACAAATGATTTATATTTAATGAAAATATACATTAATGTTTACATTGCTATTAAGAAAAAAATTAATTAGAAGATTATCAAAAAATATCTTTAAGTTAGTTGGCTAGAGAATGCTATCGTTTGTAGTACTTTAACAAATCAATCAAGTCGCAATCTTGTGACGTAGTGTCTAATAGATCTAGGTTCAGACAGGTAGCTTAAAGCATATTTATTCCTTTCCGGATTTAAGAAAAACGATTCTTTAATTGTGCGAGTAATAGCGGTAACGCGAGTGAACAGTGAATTTTACCATTATTCCAGTCTCGACAAAACTAGTTTAAAGATTAAAAATACTGATCAAAAGAAATTGATCGTTATCAAAGAGTTAAAGATAGGTCTTAATAAAAAGTAACAAGTCATGAACACAATATCTCATTGTAGGAATTACACTGACTATAATGAGGAACTTACCGCAAAGTAGTTCACTCCGTTTTAACGATAAGTGTCTTATAAGACCGAAGCTGTCCTACCATTTGCTTCAAGCAAACAGCTTAAAAAACAAACCAGTCCCACTTACTTAACACAATATATTTGGTCATCTTAATGTTGCAGATGGAGAACTGAAAATTGTGACCTGCGAATTTATATGGTATATAATTTTATAAAACCTGAATTGTAAAATATTTTTCACATGATACTCATTACAAAAACAAAGTCAACATTTCGGTACAAGAGTATTTTGCGTGTTGATTCATTAAGCAAGATATTCATAAACATTATGAAGAATTTTCTCTAGTATAATTTTAAACACGCGTGTCTCATTTCACAAACTTAAATATAAAGGGTAATTCAAAAAAACCCTGACATAATTGACACAATTTTTGAGAGGGGCATTACATTTAACAAGCATCTAAGCCATGGCGTTGGGCAAATATTTTGGGGAAAAAATTTGTTACACTTTTTGGAAAATTTAGAATATTAATAATACTATAATAAGAGAAACTAAAACAGGAACCAATTAAACCTTTTGCATTTCGAAATTGAGAGGGAATGAGGCGAAGTGCAGAAGTTGTTCACGTGATATCGCACGCCAGGAACTCCAGAATCAAAAAGCAAAGTAATCACCATATTGGATTGTGGAGGTTTGTTGAACATTTTTACTTATGATTGCGTTGTATTATTCAATATGTTATATTAATTGAAATTTGAATAGAACAGTCCATAAATTATGTTATTAGAAACAAAAGCTAGCCGGATAACGTTCATTTGCATGTATTAAAACATTGATTTTTGTCTCTCAGTTAATTCAATACGCAAGGGCATGCTCTTCGTATGAACACTTTCTAAGGCAATACAAGCTACGGACAAACAAGTCTATAAAATAAGACAATCAACAGTCGATTTTGAAGTATTCTTTTCGTAAGTTCTATGGTCGATACAACGACCTTGTCAGCAAATACGCAGCACTGTTAAGGCTTACTATGAAAATATCAGCGGATTTAAACGTTCATAAAACGATGCATCTGTTATAACAAAATATTTATGTAAAATTATTTTTTCATGATGTAAATGTACTATAAATGAAACAGTATAGTAAATGCTACTTTGTATGACAATAAGTGAGGTTCCCTGAATTGATAGTCACGTGACATGTGTTGATAATTCTCCCAAAGGAGGTCATAATATTTTACGTATTTATTAATTCATTCTATTGATTTCATCGAAGCAGCAGCACTTTTTAATGAAATCAACGTTCCTTAAATTTATATCTAAAAGATCGTAATGATCTATTTAGTGTATGCCTTTGTAAAAAGCGGATTAATATAGCCTAAGGCTTCCCGGTGTCAAACACATCGAACTTGTACAGTAAACACTTTAGAAAAGAAATAAGCTCGAATAAATAATCATATGCCGGATGAAAACAAGCATAAAAGATGGGATTAAATGGTATAATAATTGTTTTAAGATTATCTTCTGTCCATTTATAAAATGCATTTTCCATGTTAAAAATTGATTGATCCGCCTCTCTCTACACAAAATATGCAACAAAAATTACAGTATAACGTCACTTCGGCAAGTGCACCCCGATCAGTCAGTTGTTTATATTTATCGTTGTTGGACTTATATGACTACAAAGTTGCACGCATAGGTAAACTGGAATGTATTTTAATGTTTTCGAACCCGTAAAATTTAGTTATTACTTTATTTATTAGCATTTTTGACAACTTGTTATTTTGTGTGATTTCATAGTTAACATTTCCCGTAATATGTTTTAGTAAGAATCCTTGCCTGATACCACTGATCTAGATAAAAACAAATTCAACAGATATTGTTCTCTTTTCCAGATTCAAGATTTCATGAAATGTATATACGGTGTCTGACCATGGATCAGCGTTGGGCTCAGGATGTGTTACGGTGTCATCTCTGTGAAACCCCGGGCCCCCCAATGTACTGTGACATTTGTCACATACATCTGTGTAAGGCCTGTGTGGGGGAACATCTCTCTGATCTATCCAAAGAACACAAAGTGATGCCATTTGAAAAAAGAGGATCTACTCCTAAATGTCCAAAACATTCCTCAAACATAAGTGTACTTTACTGTAAACAATGTGACATTCCTATTTGTACAACATGTGCTTCCTCTGAAGACCACCGCGGCCACATATTTATTGAAAAAACTAAAAACATTGACAACAAGAAAGAAATCATTCAAAAAGATTTACAAGAACTAGAGAAATCCATTTATCCCAAATATCAAGAGATTGCATCCATTTTCCCAATCCAGAAATCTGCTCTGAATAAAAACTCCCAAAAATTAACAACAAAAATCGACAAACATGGAGAAGACTTGCACAGAGAAATAAACACCATTATCAGAAACATGAAATCTAACGTGGAGGAAATAGACACCAAACACCTGGCTGTCTTAGACAAACAGGAAGATGAAATTAAACACACCATTTCTGAAATCACACAGACCATTGCCAAACTGAAGACGTTACTGGACACCAATGATGTCAGCCGTGTCTCTGCCTACAAATCCAGGAATGATGAATTCAGAAGATTGCCTCCTAAACTCACAGTGTCCTTACCAAGTTTTACCCCTCAGAAGATCATCAAAGAACAGCTTTATCAACAGTTTGGTTCTCTGTCAGCATCATCTATCAAAACAGAAGAACATGGCTACACCATGGAATCTACCGGTGCTGAGTCCTCTCCTCCGGACAGACCGCTCATTGATACACCACGGATCATCACACAGATAAAGACCGGGTGTGATCCATTATTCAGTGTGTCCTGTCTGAGTGATGATGAGATATGGATGCGTGGTAATGACAAAATCCTTAGACTGTACAACCTCATCAGTGGGAAACTAGTGTCAGTCCAAACCAAGTCAGGAAACGAACCACAGGACATAGCAGTGACAAGGAGTGGGGATCTAGTTTATACTGATTACGATGATAGAACTGTGAACATAGTGAAGAATAAAAAGATAAAGAAAGTGATTAGACTACGGGGGTGGAGACCTCTCGGTGTCTGTAGTACCTCCTCTGGTGACCTCCTGGTTGTCATGGACAGTGATGATAATAAACAAGCAAAAGTTGTGTGTTACTCTGGCTCCACAGAGAAACAACGTATTCAGTACGATGACAATGGAAAATCTCTCTATTCATCTGGTGACATTAAATACATCAGTGAGAACAGGAACCTAGATATCTGTGTGTCAGACAATGTCGCCCGTGCAGTAGTGGTGGTCAATCAGGCCGGGAAACTCCGATTTACTTACACTGGTCCTCCCTCTACTACCAAGAGATCATTTAGTCCAGTCGGCATCACAACAGACAGCCAGGGTCGGATCCTGACAGCAGACGTCATCAACCAGCGTATCCACATCCTGGATCAGGACGGACAGTTCCTCCGCTACATTGACAAACGTCATTTAGAGGATCCATGGGGTTTATGTGTGGACACAAGAGACAACCTCTTTGTGACTGAACACCTCACAGGTAAAGTGAAGAAACTACAATATGTGTAGAACATTACACAGCAGTGTAACATTGTTTATATGTATAACATGTTGACAAACTCACTCTATATTATATAATTGTTTGTGTGTGACAGTTAATTACCTGTATAATATAATAAGTTTATGTTAATAATTAATTTTATTTATTTAGAATTACATGTGAACAATATTATTGTTTTGTTTGTACAATAAACTCATTGTTTTTTGTGCATTGATTTAAACGGTAAAAAATAAACAGCTTATATATATCTTACTTTCCAAACAAACTATTATATAGGTTTGTGTATTAGAAGAATACAATCAGAAAACATTCTGTTTAATGAACATTGTATATGAATGAGGTTATTCAGTGGGATGAGTATATCATTGTGTATAATAAATGATTTTGTATACAATTATGTGATCTTGTTTTAATTATTTTTGCCGGCCTTAAAGCTGCAACTTTTAGTGATAAATTGGATGGGGCAAAATCCATACTTGCAAATTGTCCCGATTTCGTCGGGTCACACTCGATTTTTTTATCCGCAACCCTTCACCCAATTATTTCTTATGACCCGGCAGGTCATGCTTTCCACCCCATTTTTGTCGAACAACCAGAAAATCTCCCGATTTCCGGATTAGGTTCGTAAATTACGTTGCGAGTTTGACTTCCAGTTATGAACCCAAGCTGACCATGGATTTACGTAAACAATACCAATGGCTATAACTGACACAGTAAATGTTAATTATCATCGTGAGTTGTTTTGACAAACCGAAGGTTTAAATCAATAAGCATGATGGCTTCCAATAAGAAAATGTCTTTATTTGGGCCAGCGGAATCAAAACGAACAAAACGAAAACGATATTTTTGTACCTATCAACATATCTCTGAAAATGAGTACAAAACGAGGCTTCTTGTGTTCTATGTAACGCAAATTCGAATATCTGATTTTGTGCCCAAAATGATCTGACTAAACATTACAAATGCTAAGTCATGTAAAAAATACTTTTTAATACACAAAGGTCTTCCAAGTCACTTATAACTTTCATGCCATCATTTACAGAGTTCAAAAGCAACGTTAATGTTGCAGAAACTCTTTGTGCTTTTTTTTAGCTGAACACACCTACCATTTTCTGTGTCAGATCACTTTACAAAATTCAAAATCAGCAACTGTTAGTTAAAATGCTTTTTGCAGTAAAGTATTACACATAAGTTTTAACACATATTTCTATTGTATATACCTATAAAATACATGGTAAATATGTCGTGAATGGTGTTACAATGACCTGATTTTTTACTTTGAAAATCTGGTGATGACCAGATTTTTACATGTTGGAGGTTGGCAAGTATGAAAATCTCTGAATGTTTTCATGATCTGGTGAAATTTTAAAGTCTGTAGCAATTAAATCTCTTCACAAATTGAAACAATGGTGATAGTTGCAACGAGATGTAATGACTTGTTTTCTTTATCAAAGACTATGTCCCGGCGACCAAGTGTGCAATCTTCTTATATTGTGGGTAGGTGTGTAGATGATGTGAAGTCATCAAACCCTGTATACTTTTAGCATGACCCCGGTAGATTACAAGTTCAAACGGTTAATATAGGTAAATAGGTTATGTCAATAAGTGCTCAATGTCTTTTAAGGCTTTGGTCATCAAGGTTGGTAAACATTGTGAAGATTAAATGGATGAGGTCAGGAGTAAAAATAAGAAAGCGCAATTACTCTTGATTTCAATGTTAAAAGCGTGCGCGGATATAGAATTTTTTTCGGTGGGGGGGGGGGTATGGGTGGGTGTATATTTAGTTGTCGAGGTGGAGGTAAATTTACTATGTAAATTAAAGAAATTTTATTTTCCCAGGGGATTCCTACCCGACCCTGC
Source organism: Magallana hongkongensis (assembly GCA_015776775.1). Classification (NCBI taxonomy): domain Eukaryota; kingdom Metazoa; phylum Mollusca; class Bivalvia; order Ostreida; family Ostreidae; genus Magallana; species Magallana hongkongensis. The sequence continues at coordinate 14,616,662 of CM027470.1, forward strand.
CCCCACTAGATTTGCGCATAAAAATTGCAGAGGCAACTTAAACTTAACGGACATCCTTATTTCTGCAAAGATTCGAATATTGTGATACAAATTTGTAATGTTTGGAGGGTAATTGCAACAAGCATTTGAATAACGATGATTTTTAATGATCGGCATTGAGGTTTTAAATAAGAACTTGGTGCAAACAATAGTCAGTATTTATATGTCAGGAGTACTGAAATGTTTAAAATGCTATAAAAGTTAATGTTTGCTAGTAAACAGAATTCTGATAGAAAATAAAAATGTTAAATATTTTTGTATTCTCGGGCACGTTGTTGCATTGTTTTTCAAAGTGGAAGGACCACAACCTGAAAAAATCGCAGTTAAACCTGATTATCGTAATGCGGGAGATGAGGGGAGGGGGGTTACTACTATCGACAACCTGCTGGAATTTAAATATTTTTTGTATATTATTTTTTAGCCGGGCTCTGCTGAAAGCAGAGTCCTGGCTGTAGGCAGGCAGATCGCCAATGTTACTATAAATAGCACAGCTTCAAAAGTAAACAAAAATCCAAACAGCGTCAAAGTAAAAGTTTCCGCTATACCAAATAGTTACACAAAGAGCCTCGTTTTGTCAAAAGTGTTGGCATTTTGTTTCTTTTTTTAAATTTCGAGAGCATTTTCTATCATTTTTTAGTTTTCTTATTAATAACGTGTTTTAAAAACAATACTATGCGTTTTGAACACATACAATACGCATGAATATCCATGAACTACTTTGCTTCGCGTTGAAGAAATAGGGATTGAATATATAACGCCTGTTGCAAAATTCAAGGCATCAACTGTTGAACTTTTTTCTACTAGACAGATATATTTTTGTTTATAGCCGCTTACAAAATTTGGTTTCTCTCTGACGCTTTTCTGACATTAAAATCATGGGAGGGAGAGAGAGAGAGAGAGTGAGAGAGAGATTTATTTTCAGTCTTTATTACGTAATATGCATAAAGACACACCAAAAGAGCCTGGCTTTCAGTAATTCAGCACTTTGATTATTTCAACAACACAAAATCAAATCAGTTTTGATTAAACTTTTACTGATCTGTATGAAGTAGGAGTTATCTCTCTTTGATCGGTCTCGACAAGACTCTTCAATGAAATAAAGAGTTGTACAAAAACGTATATTAAAACAGAAAAATGCAAACCATGTCAACTATTTTAGACAAATATTAGACATTCACTGGGTAAAAAGGAATAACTACACGTGTTAGACCATTGTATTCCTTTCTTTCTGACTTGCCATCCCTCCTCCAAGCAAAGGAAACACTTTTAAAAAGTAACTTGGTTTATTCCGAAAGTTGTCATTTTGGCATCTGAATTCGATAGTTTGACAAATCCAGTATTGACAAAAGTTTCTAACGACTTTGCATGAATTTTAAGACGACAAGTGCAGCCTGCATGCCAGGAAATACTTCATTAGTTGCATCCACAAAATATACGACGGTCAATCAAAGAATCTAAGTAGACAATGTCGCTGTCTGTCATGTATATTCCATGAAAGCCATTTCATCGGTGTATGCTCGAGTTCAACCCATGCAAACTGTCATCCCTTCTGGTCTTTTATTAATGATTTCTGTTCAACAAAACAATATATCCCGACATAATCTGGTACAAGATACCACCAGAGTGGTCAATTGGATTCTCAAATATTATTCAATTTTGGGCCAAATTTGTCGAAATATGATTTTCGACATTATACGGTTTATTGTTTGAAAACTACAAAATTTTGACCTGCTCGGGGATTTCATTTTTTGCTCACCTGAGCCAAAGGCTCAAGTGAGCTTTTCTGATCACAATTTTTCCGTTGTCCGCGTTGTCGTTGTCGTCGTTGTCGTCGTTGTTGTAAACTTTTCACATTTTCATCTTCTTCTCAAGAACCACTGGGCAGATTTCAACCAAATTTGGCACAAACCACCACTAGGTGAAGGGGATTCAAGTTTGTTAAAATGAAGGGCCACGCCCTCTTTAAAGGGGAGGTAATTGAGAATTATTGAAAATTTGTTAGTATTTTTCAAAAATCTTCTTCTCAAAAACTAATCGGCCTGCAAAGCTTAAACTTGTGTAGATTCAAGTTTGTTCAAATCATGGTCCCCGGGGATAAGGAGGGGCCACAAGAGATGGATCAAGTTTTACAAAAGAATATATAGAAAAAATCTTTAAAAATTCTCTTCTCCAAAACTTTCAAGCCAGAAAAGCTCGAATTAAAATGGTAGCAATGGGGAATGGGTTTTTACATATGAATATTTTACATAGAAATATTAAAATTCTTCTTCTTAAAAACTATTCCGCCAGGAAAGCTCAAATTAAAATGGAAGCATCCTCAGATAGTGTAGATTTAAGTTTGTTCAAATCATGGTCCCTGTGGGTAGGGTGGGGCCACAATGGGGAATGGATTTTTACATGGGAATATATAGAGAAAATCTTTAAAAATCTTCTTCTCAAAATCTATTAGGCAAGGAAAGCTCAAATGAAAATGGTAGAATCGTCAGGTAGTGTAGATTTAAGTGTATTCAAATCATGGTCCCTGTGGGTAGGGTAAGGCCACAATAGGGGGATCAAGTTTTACAAAGGAATATATAGAGAAAATCTTTAAAAATCTTCTTCTCAAAATCTATTAAGCCAGAAAAGCTCAAATTAAAATGGTAGCATCCTCAGGTAGTGTAGATTCAAGTTTGTTCAAATCATGGTCCCTGTGGGTAGGGTGGGGCCACAATTCGGGGATCAAGTTTTACATAGGAATATATAGAGAAAATCTTTAAAAATCTTCTTCTCAAAAACTATTAAGCCAGGAAAGCTTAAATTAAGATGGTAGCATCCTCAGGTAGAAGCATCATCAGATAGTGTAGATTCAAGTTTGTTCAAATCATGGCCCCCGGGGGTAGGGGGCTACATTTGGGATCAAGTTTTACATAGTTATATATACAGAAAATCTTTAAAAATCTTCTTCTCAAAAACTATTGGACCAGGAAAGCTCAAATTTGAGTGGAAGCATCCTCAGATAGTGTAGATACATGTTTGTTCAAATCATGGTCCCCGGGGGTAGGGTGGGGCCACAATTAGGAGATACATTTTTATTCAGGAATATTTAGATAAAATCTTTAAAAATTTTTTTTTTTTAACTTTTTGGCCAAGAAAGCTCAAATTGGCGTGTAACCATCCTCAGATAGTGTAAATTCAAATAGTTTGTTCAAAGCATGGTCCCTGGGGGTAGGGCGGGGTCACAATGGGGGATTAATTTTTATATATAGAGAAAACCTTTGAAAATCTTCTCAAAACTATTAGGTAAGGAAAGCCCAAATTTGAGTGTAAGCATCCCCAGATCGTATAGATTCAAGTTTGTTTAAATAGTTGTCCAGGGGTATGGTGAGGCCACAATTGGGGATGAATTTTTACATAGGAATTTATAGAGAAAATCTATAAAAATCTTCTTTTTAAAGACTATTTGGCCAGAAAAGATTAAACGTGTGTAGATACACCCTCGGGTAGTGTAAATTTAAAGTTTGCAAAAAAAAAAAGAGGTGGATAAAAATTGGCAGATTTTCAATTATTTTTAGCTAGACCTACTGTCTTTAGTTGTCAAGATATTTTGATACCGTAATGCTAATTTGATCAGAATTAAGGCAATTGTTGCTCAGGTGAGCGATGTGACCCCTGGGCCACTTTATTTTTAAAACGATCATAGGTTTTTATTCCGCAATGTCGCTACATTCACATCCCGTATGAATCACCAACGAAAGCATTTTATTGTTTAAGGAATAGCATTACGTTTGGATGTTATAATATTTTGTTTTCATTCTACAATTTGTAGAAAATATTTTTATAACTGGGAATTTTTGCAATATCAAAAATATATAGAATTTGTTGGGGGTTTTTGCATGAAGAGTGAACTTTTTTCAAAAAAGTATTTGATTCCCCTTGGAGGAAGTCTATAACAATTTTTTCCTTTACATATCGCGATGCATGGTCATTCTTTGACTGATCACGTAAATTTATTTCATAAATGTTTTTATTTACATTTTTCTTTTGACAAATTAAGAAATTGATTGTCAAAAGTAAGTTAAATAAATTAAATTACTGTTAATGTACTTCAGAACGCAAAATAAAATAAAACATAAGTTAAATCTTTCAAAAGAAGGTGTTGAAGAAATCATTGAAACGCTGGATTATTCCCTAAATGCAAGACCAACATTGAACAAGAGTCTTTCAGCTCAGGTGAGCTAAAAACCGACACATCACCACTGAGAATGTGTTCGGAATGTTTTCTTCATCGTTGCTAAGTATGTAAATAAATTCAGAGGTGATCGAATGAAAGTTCACGAGACTTCAGCGAATTTTTTTTAGTTCCTGTAAAATTTCGAGCGGAATTATAAGTGTTCGGATAATATTTTCAAAATACGCAAGTGCTTGTCGTTTTTCATATCATATCCAACTTTGATTTATGTTAAAACATGACAATCTTTTAAGATGTATATCTTATTTTAGAAAGAATGATCTTACTGTGACCAGGCTACGCTCAGGTCACAATAAGAATTCGTCCCATATACTTGCAATGTAGCAGCAGCGAAGCGGATCAGCTTCGCAGCGATTTTCAGTCTGTTAAATATAATATGCGGCGGAAAATCACATTTTTATATATTACAAACCTTTTTGAACAAACTACACCTTTGAATTTGCCTGCCATTTTGTTGGAAATCGCACTCGGAATGTCTCGGATTTTATCACTAACATAGCGTCCATAAACAGCGAATTTTCAAATGTAATGTAAAACGATTCCGTTGCAAAACATTTAATTTGGTAATATGGGATTATAAAAGAGCAACATTTAGGTATTTGAGACCAATCAAATGAAAACAGCACAATATAATTTTTTTATTTGCTACAAAGCGAGTATATATGGGACGAATTTTATCGTTTAACTGGGTCCGTAGGACATCTGTCATTTTTTACGGTAGAACATTCTATCTAGTCTTATTTCACGAAAAGAGTTATCGTTCGTGTTCGACCACGTGTAGAGTGGTTAAAAATATAAACATTGGGTTGCTCAATAAAATCATGGCCATGTTTGATGCTTGTGGGGTGCAATACCATGTTTTTCAAAAAAATAATGGGTGTATGTTTTGCATAAAAACTTAGCATATCAAGCCATTTTCAAGGAACATTCTGCATAAAATAGTATAGTCTGTTGCACTATTGATACTATTAATAGGTCAGGCGCGGATCGAAAATATATCCTCAGGGGGAATCTCTACTAAGCATGTTAATTGTTGCAACAGCAGACAAAAACTATAGTTTCTATTGTCACATTTATTTTTAGAACGCATTTATACACCAATTAATGAAGATAAAGTTTAAAATCAATAAACCTCTAGATTTTATATTTGATTACAAGTACTTTGATTCTATGAAATAGAATACGAGGCACGATTTACTGCGAAACTGAAAGGGTCAAATAAAACCACGTGGTCTAAAATTTAAATGACAATAACATTCGCAGGGGTGACATGTCTAAGTACAGATACAGCTGGCAACGCGTACACCATGCGCGGATCTAGAGGAAGACATTAAAAGATCACATGTATGTAACAAAAGAATTGACATACATGTAAAAGGGAGATCGATTTCCCGGAAAAATCACTTTTAAAAAGTTTATTTGATATTTTCTATGGTACATATTTCTAAATGTATCGAATTTTCATTTAGAACCTAGCATATTGCGCTTGTATTTCTTAAACTATCATTCAAAATTGGCTAAAACATCATTTTAGCACTAAAACGGACTATTTCTGCATGAATTATCCATAATCCATTTGCAGCAGCTGGTATTATTCTCATAAATTATCAGATATCAAAGTCCTAGCAATATGTGTACCTCTGATATATGTTCAATTGATTTGCAAAAGCACAAATTCCTCTCTTGAAAACTGTAAGAAAGAGTTATCTGTACAATGAGGATACCCTTTTGGTAGCCGCCCGCCATTTTCACAATCTCAATTACCAGATTTTTCCTTTGGAAAACCCGGTTAAAAATTGATGCATTAAACGACCTTTGAAATCGCGTCACTCCAGATATTCAATAGTTGCAAATATGTCCCTGGTTGTAAATAAAGTGATATAAAGTACATGTATCCTATAATATAAAGTAAACGGAAAATGAAATTAAAAGATAATAATGTAAAAAAAAAGCGTTCAGAACTCATACTGCTCGGACAACGACTATCAATTTTTTTTTCAAACGACTGTCATTTTTTTTATTTCAATCACTCTATATTATGAAAAAAAGAACCTAAGAGTTTACTGTGTATGGCCTAAAATCAGGAAGTGGAACAGAAATCAATAAGCTATTTGTAACGACAGACACCAATACTGGTCCTATAGGTCAAGTTTTTATTATATACAAGTGGTTGTTTAAAATTGTTAACTATCGAAAATAAGTCTTGCACCACCCCTGGCAAACAAAATTATACCTTGTTCCCCTCCCCCAAAGCCACTGCCAAGAGAGAGAGAGAGAGAGAGAGAGAGAGAGAGAGAGAGAGAGAGAGAGAGAGAGAGAGAGAAATGTAATTACAAAATAAGGATAAAAGTTTTCTTTGAAAATAAGGAATAAAAAATGAAGCACATAATTGGGGAATTGTGCATTTGATGAAGTCTAATCTTTGATTCATCTGAGCTGAAAAAAAACTCAGAGGGCTCCGTGGTCCATTTTTGTTTTATTTTTTCAAAACATGAATAAAAGTATCTGATCATGGACAAGCGCTGGGCCCAGGATGTGTTACGTTGTCGTCTCTGTGAGACCCCGGGCCCCCTATGTACTGTGACATTTGTAACAAATATCTGTGTAAAGCCTGTGAGAAGGACCATATCTCTGATCAATCCAAAGAACACAAAGTGATGCCATTTGAAAAGAGAGGATCTACCCCTAGATGTCCAAAACATTCCTCAAGCATAAGTGTTGTTTACTGTTAACACTGTGACATTCATCTTTGTGCAACATGTGCATCTTCTGGAAAACACCTAGGTCATAACTTGATTGAAATAATGAAAAACATTGACAGCAAAAAAGACGCCATCCTCAAGGATTTACAAGAATTAGAAAAAAACATATTTCATCCATATTGCATCCAATTAACATATCTCAGAAATCTGATCTAACTGAAAACTCACAGAAATTGACAGCAGCTATGGACAAACAAGGAGAGGAGTTGCACAGAGAAATAGACATCTTGATACTGAAACTGAAATCTGATCTTAGTGAAATGGATTCCAAACAGCTGGCCCTCATAATTAAACGGGAAGATGAAATTGCACGCACTATTTCTGAAATTACACAGTGCAATGCTGATCTGAAGCTGTTACTGGACTCCAGTGATGTCAACCGTGTCTCTGCGTACAAATCCAGGAAAGCTAAATTCAGAGGATTGCCTCCAAACTTGTCAATTTTTTCACCTCGTTTTACCCCTCAGAAAATCAACAAAAAACAGCTTCATCAACAGCTTGGTTCTCTGTCAGCGTTATCAATCAAAACAGAAGAACATGGCTGCGCCATAGATTCTCCAGATGTTGAGTTTACCTCAGTAGAGGGACCGCTCATTAATGTACCACCGATCATCACAGATATAAACACTGAGTATGGAAAACTACAACCTGCAAGGTGAGTTAGTGCAGACAATCAAAACCAAGTCAGGGAACAATGGGCCATGGCAATGACAAGGAGTAGGGATCTAGCTTATGCCAATTACCATGACAAAACAGTGATCATTGTGAAGAAGAAAAAGATAATGCCATTAATCAGACTAAAAGGATGGAGACCTCTCGGTGTCTATAGTACCGCCTCTGATGACCTCTTGGTTGTCATGGTCAGTAATGATAATAAACAATCAAAGTTTGTGCGTTACTCTGGCTCCACAGAAAAACACAGTATAAAGTACGATGATAAAGGACAACATCTTTATTGAACACTAAATACATCAGCGAGAACAGGAACTTTGCTATCTCTGTGTCTGACTTTTACGCCCGGGCGAAAGTGGTACATGTAGTCAATCAGGCCGGCATATTCCGGTTAACTTACATCGGACTTCCCTCAACTACCAAGGGATTATTTAGTCACTACAGACAGCTATAGTCGGATTCTGGCAGCAGACAGTAGCTATGATAACGAATAAATCCACATCCTGGATGAAAACGGACATTTCCTCCGATATATCCACAACTGTCAGTTGCATACTCCATGGGGATTATGTGTTGATACAAAAGACAACCTCTTTATGGCTGAGTGCTACACTGGTAAACTGAAGAAATTGCAATATTACATGTAAACAAACTTTGTTCATAATATTTCAAATAGTTGTTAATTTATCTACAAATAATGTTATTAAAAATATTCCTTTTTGTAAAACTAAACCAACGATATTTCATTAGTCTCCAAACTGTTCACTACAATACATATCATTTCAGTAAAGTTCTAAAGTGACAATAGTGAGATAATGTATGTGAATGGATTAGATTTCTTTTATAATATGTTTGCGTGTAAACAAATTATTTTGCATCTTAATGTATCTTAGAACAAACTTGAAACGTATGTACATGTACGACGTAACTGCCTCTATCTTCATATAGATTTTATCTGTTTTATGCACTGTATGTAAACTAACATGTATATATTGTTTGTTAATAAAAACGTTAAGCACTACATGTCATCAAACCAAGTGTTTATATTTTGATATATTTTATTAATGAAACGATGTATAATTTGTTACTTCTTTACATACTGATTATGTGTACATGAATATATTGAATAAAAATGTAATTGAGCTAAATATATTATAAACTGTGATTGACTACATCAACGCTATAGGCTATTGATATTACAGACATGTCTAACACATTAGACTAGAAGATCTCCTAACAAATAGTCCATACGAAAAAACAATCTACCACTGAGAAGAAGTGTTAGCATTTTTAGTGCCTTAACAGCATCAAATAAACAGGACGTGCTTTCTTTTCTGTTTCATGTTTGTATAAAGATAGAGAGCAATGAAAAACAATACAAAGCCCGTTTATAGCTCATTATGTAAATTCTTCTTCGTTGATTTCTACGTTCATAGCCGGTAGAATGTTTTGGGGTTATATCTTGAATCTTCCCTTTCCTTCATTATCTATTAAAAGTCACCGATATCGTTTTTGTCGATTAAAACGTTACTGAGAAGGAACAAACTTTCCATATATTAATTAAGGTTGTCATGTTTACTACAACTACTTGGAAGTCAGAGGTCAACATATGCAAGTCTGAGAAGTTTACGGTCTCAATGCATCTAAAGTTTTGATAACTTATGAATTAATTTGTCATTGTTAAAATTATAAATAAGACACCGATGAGTGATAGAAACATTGCCATATGTATTAAATTGGAATGAATGTCGAAAAATTATAAAATACACTGACAAATTGCTTTAAACTTGTTAGATTTGGAAAATATGTTTTCACGGCTATATTAAACACAGTTGGATGTTTTAAAACAAATGACGATGGAGAAGTTACACGGTGTAAAAACAAATGTAAATAGGATTCTATATTATATATAATATAGAAATGCAATATATTTCATGACTATTTTTTCCCCTTGGTTTAAAATTGTGACAATGCACCTATTGATACACCTGAATAACGATCATGATCTGAAACTATACACGAACGTTTTACTTAGCAGTGGTCATAAAAGCGTTGATTATTTCGTGATTGATCTAACTTAGAAACAGAAATTTATATTGATATAATAAGAAATTAGACGCTTTATCTTCATTGAAGTCTTACATGTATCAGTCATGATTGCTCGATTCTTTATGACAAATGTTGAAAATTTAAGATATGAACGTTGCACTTTAGATTACTATGTCTTTAAAATGCAATTGCAAAATTATCTCGCTTTGACTACAGATACTTGTAAATACGTACCCCCCCCCCCCCCCAACTGCGTTAAAATTGGTGGGATTTTCATGAAGAGTAGTATGATAAGAGTTATATGACCGGGATATCAGACAACGTAATACATATACATGAACTATACTTAGAGTTTTTCACCATCTAAAAATTAAGTTAATTTTGTAATTCCCCGCTATTATCTGTTTATGCGTATAAATGTGACAACATCAGTGACCGGGAGAAATTGACTTCATACTAGTGATAAAATTTCTAAGTATTTCGTGAAAATTATAAAATAATTAGAATAAAAAATAAATGTTACATTAGGTTTTCACATAATTATTGCCAAATCCAAGGTTGGAGGCTTCTCCCTACTTAAATAATGATGATAAAAATAAAATAAAAACCAAAGCAAGGAACGGAACGGTGTCAATGCTTATCATAAAATGTATATAACATCATTAAACTCTTCACAAAGGGTAAGCAATACGACATAAGACAAATAACAATGAAGCATTCGGGTGCCAGGCCTTCAGTCAGTAAAAAATAATGTATGTTCCCACTATAACTGTTTGTTATTTGAATTTAATCAAGACCATTTCATTGACGTCCCTATTGAACAATGATGTCCCAAGATTTTGTAGACTATGACACTTTATCATTTCAATTATTATTCTCTTAAATGTATTCAAAATGTTTGCATTTATGATATGCCTAAATTATAATTTAGACATTACGTATGATTAGGCATGGCTGGTTAACAAAACTTTTTAATTGTCAATCTATCTTAAGACATATCTTAAGAGCCATAATATTGCAGTCCTTACAAGTTAACAAGGTTCAACTCCCTCCTTTTTCATCTCGATATACTGTTAGATATTTCTTTAACTTATGTGTGCTGAATCTAAATGTATAAAAGAAACCCCGAATTATTATTACGTAATAATAAATTAATTGTATTATGAACATTCTAGTGAGGAAATTATAATCCTTTATTGCTAACAGTTATGTGGTCGGGAGGGAGGAACCAAGTTTTAAATAAGGGGTAGCTATGGGTTATTGATTTTTTGCCATTTCATTTCATAAAATCTAAAGGAGGCAGTTTTGTTTCGCTGTAGTGCGAATACTTCGTCGTTGTTTTTGGCAGCCTCAATCGAACACTCTGGACAGTCAGCAGGGACTAAGACGCTTGGCATTACTATTTAATGCAAGTGTATGTTCTTCTCGTGTACCATTGTTTCGAAATTAGTTGAGTGAAAAAATAAACTGATAAGTTAAATTAACTTAGTCGTTTTTGGCAACCTCAATCAAAGACTCTGGACAGTAAGCAGTGACTGACCTCATCATGAATGGGTTCACTTACTTGTCTAGTCCATGTAAAAAGTGATTACACTTAAACATGCTTTCCTATTTACAAAATCACACAACAAGGTCTCGAAAGAACGGAAGTCCTTATTTTACTAACGCAGAGATTATCAATTTAGAAGAACCGTAGAAAAGAAAACTAAGATGTATAGTTCTCCAATCACAGCTCAACTGTCAAACACCAGCCGAAAAACGGGAATGGAACTTAATTAGTATACAAGTTAATTCTAAAAATAATTCATTTTATCGTACAGCCAATTAGCTTAAAAAAATATAGAGTGTCTTTTGCAACGACACCAAGAAGAGTTTTCTAAAATAAAACAAGAACAAACAAACACTGGTGGCGATAATTTGCATGCTGATTGTTTTGTGACAACTATAGAGGACAAGAAACAGACCATTCTTGGAGAAACTGCAATATCCGGAATAGAGATCGACACTCTGCTTGTAGACAATGAACAAAGTTGGTTTCATATTATTTACGTAAAGATTAATTAAGTTTGAAAAAATTGATCGTCAAATCAAAATAACAAATACATATACATATTCGGAACATAATGGTGTATATTTAAGAGTGTGTTCGTATTAGAAAGACGTATTTCTATACAGACTGGCATTAAGTGAATTTTATTTCATAGTAGCATACATTTATTTAATTAAATAAACAAAATAATTAAATGTTACATTGATGAAAAAGCCCACTTCTGTTGAATCAATAATGTTGGACACATCATATTGATAATAATTAATGAAAAATAATAAAACATATATCTTTCAAATAAAACAGATTGCACAATACATGTTTTTTTCCCATTAAATTGTAGGTTCTCTGCGGAATGTTGGACCATGTAACAAATTCAAACAAATTATTAAACTATCTACCGGCAATAAACCTCTCTCTCTCTCTCTCTCTCTCTCTCTCTCTCTCTCTCTCTCTCTCTCTCTCTCTCTCTCTCTCACAAAACTTCAGTGTATTTGGATTCTAGCAAAAAAAACATGCCCGGGTGATTGAATATTGCATGTGTTAAGCTTATACATGTAACGGCGACTAGGTGTAACCGCCGTCGTGGGCAATGTGCAATAACCGATACTATTTGAATCGAGCAATTTTTATCGTTTGTAAATTAACTACATAAAGTGAAACCTTAAGGTTTTTTTAGTCAATTAAGTCAATTTGCTAGGAATATTTTTATTCAAAATACTAAAATTTATAGCCAGTCGTTTTACAGATTATACAGTACTCTCCATAAAAGTAACCATTCTTAGAAAAAAAGATAATAAATAAATAAAATATCTAAGTGATATAGAGGTAAAGAAAAGCGTATTTCTGAAAATTATTTAGACAAGTCGACTTTTTTGCACCTAAACTACAAGAGACAAACTCTGTATTTATTTTTAATCATCTGTAATGTACGACAATGCTAGTTTTACCTTCTGCGATTTTAGAAAATTTAAAGTCTGGTTCTTATTAGTAACCACCTCAAAATACACTAGATTTGTTATAGGAATATATAGAAACTAGCAAAGTTTTGCATTTCGCAGATATTGAAAGTAGTACAATCGACATTTTCCTCAAATTGTAAAACGTATTTAGTTATATTAGTTTCTACCTTAACACATTTAGTCTGTGCATGCACAGGTTGATCGATTTAGATGAACAGAATTTGAAAAAAAAAATATGATAGCAGTATTGCCACAAACATGCTTTTATAACCACTCTTTTTTTTTATCACCCTATAATTTTACCACCCTTTCTCTTTACCATCCTTTTACTTTTTTATTTACCACCCTTTTTCTTTGCCACCTTTTCACCCTTTCTCTTTACTACCTTTTTTCTTTACCACCCTTTCTCTCTACCACCCTTACTTGTTTACACCCTTTCACCCTTTCTCTTTACCACCTTCTGTCTTTCCCACCCTTTGTATTTACCACTCTTTCTCTTCACCACCCTTTCACCCTTTCTCTTTACCACCTTTTCCCTTTACAGCCTTTCTCTTCACCAATCTTTGTCTTTATCACCCTTTCACCCTATCTTTTTCTCATTCTTTCTCTTTACAACCCTTTCATCCTTTTCTCTTTACCAGCCTTTTTCTTTACTAACCTTTCATCCTTTCTCTTTCCCACCCTTTCCTTTTACCGCCCTTTCTGTCGAACACCCTTTCTGTTTACCATCTTTTCCCATTACCACCCATTCTCTTTACCACCATCTCTCTCTCTACCACCCTTTCTTTTAAACACCCTTTTCACTCTTCCTGTTTACCACCCACTGTCTTTAACATCCTTTCTCTTTCCCACCCTTTGTCTTTACAACTCTTTCTCTTTACCACCCATTGTCTTTACAACCATTTGTCTTTATCACCTTTTCACCTTTTCTCTTTACCACCCTATCTCTTACCACCTTTTATCTTTACAACCTTTTGTCTTTACCATCCTTTCTCTTTACCACTCTTTCTCTTTACCACCCATTGTCTTAACAACCCTTTCCATTAAACTTTAAAGGTAAATAACATGAAATATGATGCCTCTGCCTTGGGTTAGATGGTCTTCAAAACCTACCAGATATTCTTTTCATATGGTTAAAATAGATGTTTGTATGAATTGGTCACTTTTGTACGTATGTGGGAATATATTTGCCCTTTCTGACCGACTATCGTCAAGCTCAAGGCACATTTTTTCAACCTAAAATAAGATTAGAACAGCTCTAATGGGTGTGACTAGCAGATATTATTTTAGAAAAAAGATTAAGGTGTGCAGAGTTTCATTTCACGTTTTGAATATGTATCACTATCTGTGTAAAATTCATTTTTTAACAAAAATCGTTCTTTGCTATGACCCACGCTAAAACCATCCCTCCCGTCGTTCGAATTTAATAAGCCTGTGCGTACATTTTAAATAGTGAATTTATGTTCTAAATGTTTTAATAATATCAAAATAACGGCTTTGAGATACAAAACTTTTTACATATAGTCGGTATTTTTTTTTTCAAAACGGAAAAAACAAGTGTGCCTGGGTACAACAGATAGCGTGGCTATCGTTCATACACTCTTCCTAATCCTGAAGTAGAATGTTAAGCTTCATTGACAAATTATCTGTGGCGGCGCATTGTTTATCTTCATGATATAAACATCAATTTCCGTCCGTGTAAGAAAACACTAAACATAGTTGTGAAAGTATAAAAACCATATTTTAGTTAGAAAGCACAAAATCTTCTAACGACATAAATGATAAAATGCATGGGTTGTCATTTTCTGGACAACTCATTCCCTTTTCGGGACACACACACAATAAACTTGATATCTTTCAAATATTGAATCACAGTGATAATTTATGGCCACTTGTACATAATTAAGTACATGTTTAAATATTGATCGTTTAACTCTTTCTGTCTGTCTCTTCTTTTTCTCTTGTTTCTCTCTCCCTCCATTTTGCTCTGTCCATCTAACGATAAGAATATTACATGTAATCTTTCGCCGACTCCTAGGTCGTGCTTTAGGTTAAATAGATTTCTGCCTTTTCTTGCAACTATGAATTACAATCAATTTCCGTGAGAAATAGAGGGAACTACTAAGTTGATGTAAATATTTTTTTTTTATTTTGTACAGATTATCATACTGAACATCATTTGGTCTAATTTTAAACATAAAAAAAACTAGAGCCGAGCTCGTTGCAAGGAACAAGGATGTTTTCTGTTGCAACTTCAAGTCAAGAATAGGTTGTCAATCAGTCTTAGTAAAACCAGCCAAAAGAAAAGTATTGACTGCTACTTTATAACACTATTACGGCCAGAGAGCTATTCCCTTTGAGCAAAATGAAAGCGGGTATGCATGTCTTAATGTGTAGCTTCTAACTCTCATATTACGCAATATCCGAACAATTCTATTTTACAATTAATAGATTGATGAGATAATGAAGAACAACTTTTCAAGCAACATCATTATCGTAGCATGTATCGTTTTTTAGTTATACAGCAAAGACTTTCCGGGCACCTAGATTCCTTATTGAAGGGGTTTTGTATAACACATTGTACCTTGGGTTTGTCTAAATTGGTTTTTTTTTCAGTCATATAACATAAAAACAGTTAAAACAATATATACAATTACACAGTAACTGACTCCGTCTTTTAGTACTTTGATTTAAACTGAAGATCGAAATATGCCTAATAATCACAAGACAAAGTATTCCCTTATTTTTAAGTTAAATATTGAGGGGGAAAATGTTAACCGGTGAAAGAAGTTTAAATACAATGTACTTTAATCCACATTAATATCGACAGAAGTCCAATACCACCGTAAAGGGATGGAAGGGTGGTTTTAAATTTCGAATTCTCTCAGGTTGGGATATATAAATCCTATCAGTTCATTCCAAAACAATATTTAAGAAATGTTCTTCAACTTAGAAATTGAAAAGTCATACTGGGCCTTGGGACTTAGAAGCAATAACTCTTACTTGAGGAACTTTCATACCAAATAAAATTTTAATATTTTTAGGGGTGTTTATTTGTATTCATTTTCATTTATTTATTTTTTTTGTGTCACATTTATTAAAATATATACATTTACTTATAACATCAAGCAACATTTTCAGATGATTTGTCAGCAGAGTAAATTGATATGAAATTATATGCTGTGGGTAAATATTAAAAAAATCTGCAATAATATAATTTTTGAATGTTATGAAGTGTTATATTTTTCTAGGTGTCTGAAGGAAATATCCATCATTTGACAGTTTTGTTTTCAATTCATAAATAGTTAACTATTTAAAAACTATTTTACAAAAACACTAAAAACATTAAAAAATTCTTTGAAAATACCTAAAGTATAACTTATATTATTTTAATATTTGATAAGTATATGTTTTATGGTCTTCTATTGAAAATTGGAATAAACAGTGGGTGTATAGAGCCACATTAATGTAACATGATTTTAAGAACGGAGGAAACCTGTGTGCCTGGGTACAACAGATAACAAGACTCGTGATAAACTGTCCTTGTTCTTGTTCTGGAAGGATGTCGACTCCATTGAGGAAGTTATTAAGTATGTGTCGTCTGTGTAGATAAGTGTGTATACATCGCCCTTCTAAACACTCAAATCTTCATTATAACTACAGTACTATAGTGTGTACACAAAACACAGTTTATACATTTTTTGGTGGTCTTTTGTAAGTGTGCGACGTGTTCGTTTATTTATTATGTAGAAGAATAAATAAATAAATTTGTTAAGTAATAAACCAGCTTAATTTAAGAAATTTGAAATGTAGAACATTTTCAATTTTGTTTAGTCGTGTAAACATTTAAAACCATTGTTAGTCTAGTATACCGAAGATATCTGATCATAATATTATTTCTGCTTTGAATGGTCAACTTTCTTGATAGTTGAATTCAAGTGCATGTGGACTTGGGAGTTTTGTATGTTTATACATTCACGTCCTTAAACATACCTATATTAAACATTTTAATCAATTAGAGGCAATAACACTTTGATTTGAATAAAAGCATTTTTCGGTTAAAATATTTTAAACGTTGTGTGGCATTTCGACGATTCGGATGATGTTTAATATCTGTTCATTTTTCCGAAATTAATTTGTTTTAAAAATATAGAAAACAGACTTGATTTTTTTTGGGGCGGGGGCGGGGGGGGGGGGTTGCTTCCTTAAAAGTAAAAATACAAGAAACAAGACAATTTTTGCCTTATAAATGAATTTTCACTGGCAAATTGTTCTGTTAACAGGGGTCAAATACAAAAAGTGTATTGATGTCTTTACAAAGTGTATCTTTGTTGATGTGCACATTTTAGGAATAAAGAAGGAAGTAAAAAATGCACAGTCATTCGAATATAAGATTCATTACATCATGGCGATATCTCATGTTTACATCTGTAAGTAAACGTCCCTTTCTCCCTCTGTCTCTCTCCATCTCTGTCTCTTTGTCTCTCTGTCTGTCTGTTTGGCTCTCTCTGTCTCTCTGTCTCTCTGTCTCTGTCTCTGTCTCTCTCTCTCTCTCTCTCTCTCTCTCGTGGGCACATACACAAACACACACACGCTTGGCGCAGACACACAACACTTTTATGAACCTAACTCTTTAACGATTTCGTATAAATATTTTTCTCCTTTAGAAGGGTGGAGTTGACCGAAAAAACATTGCTTTGAAGGATTTTTCGTGCACGTGATGAATTGATTACTAGGTTTTTGTATTTTTTTTTAATAGTTAAGCATATATATTAAATTTTCTAAAATATCAAAATAGAATTTAATTGTTATTTATTTCATTTAAAAGGTACTTAGTCATCTTTATATAGTTAACAACTAAATCTAATTAAATGTTAATTTACCTGGTTCATTTTCTATTCCATTTGGTAGACGTGATAACAATTCCATATTAAGGAAAAGACATAAAAAAAATATGACTTGTTTAACGTAAATCGTATTTAACGGTATAGGAAACACATTATCAAATTTGCATAAGCACAATTATTATTTTGTAAGCATGTATTTTGTGTTTATCATAAGAGTTGCTACAACCTGAATTCATTTTTGTAAGTAAGGGATCTTTAGGGGTTATTTGACATATTTATGTTTGTTCATTTTAAAATGAGCCAAAATAAGTAACCATTAATAATTTATCGAAAAAGTGATGATGTGTTCCGTTTAAAGTCCCACTAACCTCGTATACCATGACGACCGTACTCAGGCAAATGTCTTGTAGTTTTCAGCACGTGTCAATTACTGTAAATCAAAATCCACGTGGTACAATTAACGATATAAGATAATTCCGGTTTGTACGACCCTTAAATTTCCGGAAGCTCATATTTACATTAATTAGGTATGTGAAAGGGATTTTTATGTATTTCAACTGTTACAATCAACGTTATTTTTTATGTCTTAACTATACAATAGTTAAATCTGAAGTTATTCACACATGTGTTTTCAGATGTTCTGTCTCTTTCATAACAGCAATCTGTATAAAAGTGCACAATATTAAGAAAATTCTGAGCGGCTGATTATTTGAAAATTTAGCAAAAAAAAAAAACCAATTATAAAGGTAAATAATAAAAACTGATGATAATGAAGGAAGCTGATTTAACAGTTATTTGCATATAAATTCTTATTATATAAATGCGGGTTACTTGAAACATACTTTACGAACGAACGAACGATCGATAGATAGATATTTTTATCAGAGTAGTAAATAATTTGTTATCTGTTTCGTTAACACTTTAAACATTATCACTAATTTAAAAACGTTTAATTAAAATAAAATTTATTTTCATAGGCAATATAAGTGATTGTGATAATTATAATATATGAAATATTATTTTTTTAAGAATATAATATCATGCACATTACTCAATTTCTTGGCAGACACTTTCGGACTAAATTGACAACATCTTTCGAAACACAAATTTTAATAGTGAAATTCATTATAAATCTAATGAGATATACAAATTGCTTAAAACAATATGATTGTTTTTACTCTCTGATGTCTTCTTCTATACTCTCATTTATCATTCTTATGGTATTATATCAATGGTTTACTGTTCACAATTATTAATATTCTAATTCATCAAGGAATTTGTTTAACATTGTAGACACATTTGCGACTTTGGTTTGTAAATCAAACGCTCAAAATATCGAATATGGGTGAGTATGTAGAGTTAACATTTCTCATATTATCATCTGTTTGAATACGGTTTGTTCAAAATGAGACATTAATGTGAGATTTTTTAGGACACCAGATTCACTTAAGTGACCTTTTGCAATTGGATTTCGTCCGTCTTCGTGCGTCCTGTGTTAACAATTAAACGTTTTTATCTTCTTTTTAAAAACTATAGGGCCAATTCTTTCTAAATTAAGTATGATCTATTCTGGGGTAAGTTGGACATATATTGTAAATGTTATGACTTTTGTCCCATACGGCCCTAGATGCAGGACAAAAATGGTCGAAACTTGACCATTTTTCAAAGATCGTCTTCTCTACACCCACATATCTATAGGAAAAACTGAATTCATAATTGTGAAGACCAGGAAGCCCTCTACCAAATTGTAAATTCATCTACTCATGGGTGGGGTTTTGACTCTAGGGCGGGGCCAAAATATTCTTAAATTGGTAATGCATATAATGTTAAAAAATCTTCTCCACACTAACTCATCTGTAGTAAATGAATCCATAGTAATATATTTACATTCAGTGTATGTTTCCCCTTATGCTTGCATTGGAATTTTGTGACGTTTAATTTCTTCACCTTCGCTAGCCAAGGTTATCTGATCCGCACCTCTTCTAATAAGCCCTTGGTATATTGTGCTATCAAAAATCGGGATTTTTTCCCTGGATTTTGATTGGGGTTTACTGAAACTGTTTGACCCATTAAAAACGCAAATCATGTCAGATTTAATTAAGAATGTTTTTCTACTGTTTACTCATGAGTGACTCTAACACAAATAGCTCAAACACTTTTTTTCTTGTTTTTCTGTTTGAGTCTTTATGATACATGTACCATTAAATGGTGCAATAACAAGTACACCATATTGTTTATCAACAGAGGTATGCACTATTAGATTGAGGATTTACCAGCTGTTTACCACTCGCATTCTTTCACTTTTTGAATACATTCTATCTCTATGTAACATTTCACATTACTAGTATTCCTATTTATTGAATACCCTGGGAATTAAAACGTTCTTTCAACTTGTCAATATCACTGTCTACAGAGGCTGCCATCTCTGCACCAGGTACGTTTAAGTACTACATCTTTTCATCATTTAGCTGATTTTAAAATAGGATATAGGAGATCATGGGGCGAAAAAATCCCAACTTTTGAGAGCACGATATGATAAGGGTTTGTAAGGAGCGGTGTGGATCAGAAAACCTTGTGTAGCGAAGATACAATTTCTTATGAATAAACTTTACTAATTCATGCGATATGGGCACAAGTATAACCGTTATCACGTGTTTTGAGTATATTTATTTTGACAAGATTAAATAAAACGTTCAGCCTAACATAACCAATTTGATATGTACTTTTGAAAAATAATCATAAATTTATATCTACTCCTAAATTAAAAAGATTTTTCTCTACAAGGTCCTGGCAGTATATTTTTTTTAGCTGCGAAAGCGCAAAAAATAACATGTTCCATGTATGTTTTATATCCCTGACTGAGAGCGTATATAATGACTTTACAGCGACGATAGACATATATTTCATACAAAAGACATCAGTATGAATATCAATGTAAGCATTGAATTCTTATTTGTGGATGTTGTCGGTCCTATGACACACCAATGGGCTGCAGACAAATACTCATTCCGCCCTAATGCGCGGTATTCAATTTGTCTGTACCGCACCGGTGTGTCATAGGACCGACGACATCCAAAAATAAGCATTGTAGCAACCTCTAATGATACACAGTCCACTAACGATATAATGTTGCATTAGTGGTCAGGATGTTGACCACTAATGATATAATTTTATCATTAACGAAGTACCTAACCGTCCGCTAATGATATAATTTCAGATTTATATCATTAGCGGTCAAAAATCGTAACCTCTAATAATATGGGGAAAAAATGTGAAATAAGTACTACCTTGACCACTAATGATATACATTTGCACACATTTTCAATTGCATTAGAGGATGGATTTGCAAGCTTTAATGATATATCATGATAAAATATAATATACCTGCGCTCAATACTAACAAAGGCAAAATATCAAGGAAAATTACGACATTTACTTTTGCAAACACAATTTACTTAAGGTAGCTCGCGGGTTTACCTGCTTGTGAGAAAACCTACCTTGAAAATTTGTCCAATTGATCCATAGGTTTTTTAGTTTTATTTCTAAAATTTCTTTAAGATTCGTCTGCGCGATAATTATGTTATTGTGTTTCAAATACGGTGTCATTAATAAAATCAAGCAACGCCATTTCAATGAAATATATAGTAAAATGCACATTTTAACCGAGAAACGCATTACAAAACTATGCTCCAAACTTTTAAACGATTCAAACGAAATTAATCATACTCAACACAAAAACAGAGGAGATAATTTTGAATCAATTCATAAAAAAATAATCAGTATGTGTTCTCGGCCAATTTTTGGCAAAAAAAACTTAAAAGATTTAAAAGATTATTCAAAACCTGATATTTTTATTACGACGTTAGCCTTACGTCATCATTTCCTTACTTCTTAGAACATCAAAATTGAAATGCATTTATTGACAAGACTAGCTGTTTAACACATTTTAGGACATGTAAATGCTTATTAGACATTATTGTGCATGTTATCAAATGCAATTAATGTAAGGCTGTAAAGATACAGAAAATTGCTATTTTTGTTTTTATGAAACTCTGACTCAATCAATGCAAAAATAAAATGCCATGCAACTACTGACATTATAAGTAAGTAATCGAATAAAACAGTTATCTCAAGCCAAAAGAAATTTAAGAATTTAATCGGTAGTACAGATTACGGAAGTTATAATTGTAAAAAAAAAAAGCGAAGTTAATGCATACATTCTATTTTAAAACATGACTTTAAATGGAAGAGTTCTAACGCACACTCATTCTTTATCTTTATAGAACAAAATGTGACAATGTATGTGACATCTTTAAATTTTCAGCACTTGATATTATAAATCTTTGTATAAACAGTCATAAACCACATATAAGCTTTCTAAAATATTTTATTTTATACTTCTAAATATCTCATTTGTCATTTTTAAAAAAAATTATGAGTTTACTATGACGGTCAACTCTTTACGTCGATTCCTATTGTGACGTCAGCAAACCCGCGAGCTACGTTAAGTGACGTCACAGATGGACATTGGTGACTAATGTTGAGTCTAATATGTTAGACAACCTCTGTATAATGTTGGATAAAGATTTGATATTGATTCGATACAACATAAGAATTGGTTAAATTGGGGGGGGGGGACTTCAAGTTATTTAATCATATTTATAGTCCTTTATTGTAATATACACCATTCTGACATTGCCCCTGACATTTTGCCGTTTTACTTGAGATGAAATAGCCGCATACAGACAAAATACATACAATTTATGACTTCGTTTGTTTACTTCAAAATCCAAATTGATCATCATTAAACAAACATGAGTTGTGCTAGATACTTTTAGTAGAGGAAAAATTTGAAAAAAAGCAATTTTACGATATTAAAAAATTATTGTAAAACTTTTAGAGGGATTACGTTAACATAAAAAGGTCCAATTGATAAGACTATTTGCTATTGTGGTCTGTAGTACAACTGAATCACTAATCTGTTGTTAAGTTGAATATGTGGGTTTGTTAATTATAGATAAGAACAACAAAGAATATCAATTAAAGTTGGTTGAATTACAACTACTTAAAAACAATAGTGATCATGTCAGTGTAACAAAGAATATTGACCTGGGTTAAAAATTGACCCGGGATAAAATTATATCATTAGTGGTCAACATCCTGACCACTAATGCAACATTATATCATTAGTGGACGGTGCATTATTAGAGGTTGCTACATACCACGTTTTCAATCTAATGAAAAATTAAATGATTGAAGTCGGAAAAATCAACCTTTGAAATGTCAAATCACATAAGTCGGCAAATATAGCGGACAGTATGAAAGAGTTATAGTTTTGAAACTGAAACTTTAAAGTACATACATGTACAGTAAGACCGTAAGGAGCAAGTTACAATTCTGTTCAAAGACAGTTTAAAACTCTGAAGTCGGAGTCAATTTCCAACAAGGTCAATTTTCAACGTGTTGATGTCATAAGAGGTTTGAAATATATTTTTCAAGCTGTGGAAAAACGACCCCGGGTATAAATTTCACGACATTTGGTCTCAATTTTCGAAGTTTTACAATAATCTTTTAATATTATAAAATTGCTTTTCTTTAAATTTGTCATCAACTCTAGTAGAAATATCTAGCACAACTCCTTTTTGTTAAATGGTGATCAATTTGAATTTTTTGAAGTAAACAGACGAAGTCATAAGTTGTACGTATTATGTCTGTATGCGACCATTTTATGTCAAGTAAAAGGGCAAAATGTCAGGGGCAATGTCAGAATGATGTATTTTACAATAAATGATTATATATATGATCAGATAACTGCCCCCCCCCCCCCCCCCGATGCCTTATCTAACATTATACAGAGGTTGTTAAACATATTAGACTCAACATTGTCACCATTGTCCATGACATGTCCATCTATGACATCACTTAAGTAGATTGTGTTTGCAAGTGCACATGTCGTCACCTTTTCCTTGATATTTTGCCTTTGTAAGAATAGAGTGCAGGTATACTCAATCACGATTATAAAATAGCGTAAATTGTTATACGAGTATAACTTGGGTAGACATTGAGTTTACTCCTTATAATTTAATTTTCTGTAACTTACTGTACAAATTAAGAGCGTTTATTTTTAAAAATGATATTAATCTGTTCAAAATTCAAACGTAACGTCAAGCGACGTTTTTGACGTTGGTGCATTGTGACGTGTCTTGTGAGGTGCAAACCAGGTTATCCAGAGTAACTAAATTTTTCTATCAAATGCCGCATTACAACCAGAATTAAATGATATCATATTATATCAGTAAAGGTCGCAAATCCATCCTCTAATGCAATTGAAAATGTGTAAACGTATATCATTAGTGGTCAAGGTAGTACTTATTTCACATTTTTTTCCATATCATTAGAGGTTACGATTTTTGACCGCTCATGATATAAATCTGAAATTATATCATTAGCGGACGGTTAGGTACTTCGTTAATGATAAAATTATATCATTAGTGGTCAACATCCTGACCACTAATGCAACATTATATCATTAGTGGACTGTGTATCATTAGTGGTTGCTACAAAGCATTCAATGCTTAAGCATCATTGTAATGATAATCATTTGATCAGTGGCATGTCCCCCCAAACTAGATAATATCAACAATTTGTCATTTGTTTGATTTGAGATCGTTTCTAACGAAAACGTGTTAATTACTTTTCATCTTGTACTTCTTAAAGTATCTCTGTGCTCCTATCAATTTAAATGACATAGAGAGATATACGAATGATTCAATGAAATGAATCGATAAGAAAGGAAAATATTTTTTTTTTGCCAGAAATATGTGTCTCGAGTCGGCTTCAAAATTTTGGAGGGTGGATATAGATTCCAGGTGTAAATTCCAAGAGAGTGAGATTGGGAATTTTTTGCAAAACGGTAAATTTTAATATTATTTTTACGAAAGGGTAAGAGTCAAGCTTTTTATTCATGTAATCTAAAGTGTGATTCATAGTCAAAAAAACTTTACTTGAAATGCTGATTTTGAATTCAAACTAACGTCAAATTGCATGGATTGAACTTTTGTCAAATGCATGTTAGTTTTCGTTCTTTACATGATTTTCCTATACCCGTATTTGTACTAAATTTTTGTGTATACATATCTAGTACCGAATTTCACAGAAATCAAACTATACAGAATACTGAACAGAAATCAAAGAAGAATGAAAGTATAAAATTATTTTTTTTTATATCCAGTGATATTATAGGTATTAATTATACCTGTTTTGCATCGTATTTAATATATATTTTAACCAAGCGTCCAGCTGAGTCACACCTGGATTTAGTTGCACGAGTATTCCAAATAACCTATATGTCCTCTGCTATCCAAAAATAATTAAATAAATGTGTATGATTTTTATGGGATAGACTTTACCTTAAAAATGAACTTTTTTATTCCTTTTACAGCAACTACTACCTGTCCCAAAATGTGCAAATTCACGATGTCCAGTAAGAATTCTAATGGAGCACGTGGTTTGAAAATTAAACTTTTATTTAATGACAACAACACTCTAGTGGTAGAGGCTTGTTCAAATCTAAGGGGTTCAAGTCCAAATCAGGGATTTCGGGAATTATATATCAACTGCTCATCCTGGAATGAAGGTAAGTTATACATTATACAAAACCTTATTGCCAAATCATAAAAATCCTAATCCGTGCGGGGTGGGGGGGGGTTATGTCTTTTACTCCAACTTCTAAATCTTTCAAACGTACATTACGGAACAGTTATGTTTCCTGCGAAAAAAAATGGGGGGGGGGGGCTAAACCCTCTATTCTGCTATGTTCCTAATGGTTAGGTATAACTTAGCAAAAAAAGAGGGAAGGGGGGCTAAGCCCCCCCCCCAGCCCCCCCCCCCCCCGGTTCAGACGCCTATGTGTCATGAATAGATTATTGTTGATTTAATGATTTTATAATAATTCATATCCATATACAGTGACACACTAGTAACTATATTTTTATTCATATACATTGATAATAAATGAAAATCTTTTATATATTTCAAAGAACATTTTATTTATTTTTCATCCATGCTTGCATGCATGCATACATATTTTAGCATGCGCAGTCTGATATTTCCGGACACGACTTCCTACTAGACTGTGAAACTTGCAAAGTTGCGTTAGCGCGACGGCGTGTTGTGCAAAGTTGTGTTAGCGCGACGGCGTGTTGTGCAAAGTTGTGTTAGCGCGACGGCGTGTTGTGCAAAGTTGCGTTAGCGCGACGGCGTGTTGTGCAAAGTTGGGTTAGCGCGACGGCGTGTTGTGTGTTAGCGCGATGTCTCGTTTATCTGAACGCGATGTCGCACTAACGCAAATGGCCCTATCCGGGCACCATAATTATGCATTAAAAATACCTTTTCTTAGTCTAAAAATAGGATTGAAACTTACTTTACAAAAGGAACAAGTAAAATCTACTGCATGATAAAGGGTTGATTTTGATACAGTCTGCAATTTTCACGTTTCACACCCAATTAAGTGGTGGGCCACACACAACATTGTATAGACTATTTCAAAACCACTAACATATATGTTCTAGTATTTGTAATAGTCACATCTTAAGTGAGGCTGCAAATTAGTAGTTACCGTTCTGAAATAATTCGGATACGTGCAGATCGATAGCCACCATTATTACATGTACACGTCCAGATCGAGACCTACTATTACCGCATGTACAAAACTACACAAATTAATTTTATGGGGTTGTTGATGTTTGTTTAAAAGTCGATTTATGTCCCAAAATGTGCGAGTTTTTAGAATCTACTATTTGAGCAGAAAATATTCACGATATAACATTAATTAGTCCAAAATAGCGCACGATTTTGTTCGCCATAAATTGCAACTTCCCAACACGTAAGGAACTATAGCTCCCAGGTCGTCAATCCGATTTTTTTTCAGACGGGCAGTTACAGTACTAGTGCTGGTTTTGTTGTCCTACTTTTTATATACATTAATTATTTCCTTCAAAGCTTTCTCATTTCCCATATCCTAAAAAGAGACGGATTATCGAAAATACCGGTATTTGAAAATGTTCTTTTGCCATTGATTGCATTAGGATTTCTACTTATTAGCTCACCTGTTCCGAAGGTGTAAGTGAGTATTTTTTTCTTCTATCACCCGTTGTCGTCCGTATGTACAACTCTTACATTTTTACCTCTACTCCCGAATAACTAATGTAAATTCTATCAAACTTGGTACAAAGCATTCTTATAAAAGAGAATTCTATTTTTTTTTAATTCAGGGCGAAACTTTTTTAAGAGGAGGAATAATTACAAAACAGTGAAAATAGGACGTTTTGTAAAAATTCTTCTCTAGAACCATTGCACCAGAAATACAAATACTGGTACCAAAGCATGTTTATAAAGTGTGGATTCTAAATTGTTAAAACCATGACCCCCTGGAATCCCTAGAGGGATTCAAATCAATTCAAATATTAAAAAAAAATCATGAACGATAATGCTACATTTTATGAGATTTCAATGCAAGTATCCTTAAGTTTAGATTGTAAATTGTTAAAACCTTGACCCCTGGACCATTGACCAGTAATGGGATTCAAAGTTTTACCTAGAAATGTATAAAGAATGTGTTTAAAAATAGTCGTCTTAAGAATTAAGAATTGCAATCCTAGAATTTGAGATATTACTATTACAGCATTTTCAGATTGTGTATATTGCAATAAGTTTTTCTAATTTGTGGCCATGTGACCAAAACATAGGCCCTAAGAGTGGTCAACGTTTAACTAAGAAATACACAGGGAGTATGTTTAAAAATCAATTTCTCAATCACTTTATTAATTCTACAATTTCAGAAATTACTATTTAAGCATCCTCAGATACTGTAGATTCTAAATTGTTAAATCCATTACCTCAAGACAAATATTGAGGTTCCAAAAGAAGTTCAAATTATTAACAAAGAAACATAATATATATGTTTAAGTTTGAAAATCTTCTCGGGAACTAAAATACTGCAGTTTGTGAAAGTACTACGAAATCGCCCTCCGATTATGTAGATAAAAAATAATCAATTGAAAATAATGACCTTTAGACCAATAATGTGCCCCAAGAGGGGTTCAAAGTATAATGATGCATCTTATATAAATGTAGATCATGATGTCCAAAAACTTGGCATCTTTTATATATTGTTTTAAGTCTTTTGACTTTTTTGTGTCTTTTGAACCTCGGAACATCTCTGTTGTAACCCGAGTCGCTAAAAACGTCAAATTCTGATAATTCTAATTTGTTTATGATCATAAAAAATCTGCTTTGCCAACAAATGAAGTTTTGTTCGGTATAATAAAATACATGTTTACTGACTACTCGAACGATAGCACGTTCATTGTCCCCCTCGACAGCAACTAAGAAAACTTGCTCTCGTCCTCACAGCCCCATCAAATAGGGCTATAATACATACAAAATTAACTCGGCAACAATATTAGTATCTCATGGAAATCCTGATTTTTTTAATGAATTTAATTCATATTAGCAGTTTACGATATTATATACAGGGGATTATGGAGTTTATGGAGCGGGCTTTGACTGGGAGTGTCAGGATAGTAATGGACAGTGTGACCGTATTTCCACTGAATGTGTCTGTCATTGTCAACTGGGATATACAATGGTGGAAGAAAATTGTAAAAATGGTAAGATATTATAAGTATCAACAATGAAATAAAATGAATCGAGTTTCTGTCTTAATCTACATATCACAAGTTCAGATTTTTATCAATAAACTTGTATATTCTTCTCCAGTTCATGATATAATAAAAATTAATAGCTTACACATATGTACCTTTCATTTGATAGAAAAAAGCTTGCTATATATTGCGCATAAGCTTGATGATAGGCATAATATTCTTATCTGTTGTATATAGCTATATTGTTAACGCTAAAGTTGTGTGGGTCTATGTAGAATGTTCCATGTAATAAAATCATGTATTTCTTTAGCTGGATAATCTTACTTTTTATCGTGGTACAAACATAATTATTTTATTGCTTTATAAGCGAACAGTGAATTGGTAGAAGCGTCACGGTGTAAGTTCAATAATTATACAATATAACGCCCAAAGTGTTGCAAATTTGTATTATCCAAGCTAATTGATTCAAGTACATTATGTACAATCATAATAATTCTTTCATTATTTTGTAATTGAAACTTTATTGTTCAGCAAAAGATAAAGTAAACGAAGCGTGTGAATCCGATACACAATGTACCGGCACCGACAATTCCAGAAACTGTAATGGTGGTATTTGTGTTTGTCAAGTTGGTTATGTATCAATCAACAACACCTGTCATCAAGGTAAAATAAAAAATAATGTAAAATATGGTCAATACTTTCAGACAATTAAACTTTGAAACTAAAAGTAAATAACTACACACACAAATAATTTTGGTGAAATTTTGTCTCGCTTTGAGCTCTGAGGCTTTGTAGTGTTTCTGGGCAGTCCCTTACTTTTTGAAATTCGTAGAGAAAATAAATATCAGAAACAGAAAATGAAAAGAAGCACCCACGTCACTATTGCAACTAAATCATCATTTACTTTAACTATTACATTCTGTTATCTTAACATTTATTTATACGCATTTAGGTATCTACATATTGTGTTTGTATTTTATGAACAATCGCAGATAACTTTTGCACAAAAATAATGCAAGGACGCCATGTGAACAACTTAAAAACACCATAGCATCAAAGTAAAGTAACTTAATGCTAGATTTTAGTAGACCATTCCATTTTTTAATAATAGAAGTTCAATTGAACAAATACATGTATAAGTTTCCATCAACATTTATTTATTGTTATAAAGGGTAAAGTAATTTAAATATCTGATCATATTAATGCACATAACATTTGATTCAGTTTTTATCTACAATTTCAGGTTTATTCATCTAAACATTTACCGTTTATCTGTTTAGGTAACATAGCAGTAAGGCATACCTGTGTGCATAGTGAATGAATTTACATTAACATATACTACTTATCCACCATCTTTAGTCAGAAATTAAATACGGAATAAACATACATGTGTATGTCATAGGTACATTTGCTACGTATGCACATCCCAATAATGTTATTCATAACTGTGTAGATCTTCAAATAGGTACATGTGTTCAGTTATTTACTTTATTCATACCAAGTTTGAAGTCTAAGAATTACAATTTTGTTCTTTTTTGGGATAATAGGAGACCTGACTTTAAACCAGTCCTGCACCTATGATAGCAAATGTTTGGGATCTTATGCAAGTTGTGTCGAAGGAAAAAGTTCTTGCATTAAAGGATACTCTGCTAAAGATTCTTCAGTCTGTAAATCGAGTATGGTTCATATTTCATATTTTAATCATTATTCAGATTTTCAGGAGTTCTTTCACTAATACATCGTTTAAGTTTTATTGTTGCATATATATATATATCTATATATATATATATATATATATATATATATATATATATATATATATATATATATATAAAAGAAGCACTAGCAAACCAACAACACTCGTTATCTAAAGTGTCGGATCAAAAGATTATAACACGGTTATAAGATGAGATATAAAAAAGCACTAAATATAACCAACGACACATACAATAAAGTAAAATATTGTCAAATTTTCGGGACAACCCGTCCCCTCTTCAGGACAACAAAATAAAAACTACATAAGAAAGAAGAAAAACATCTACAAAACTAGCACTAAACTAAACTAAATAATATATAAAAACTAATTAATGTTTAAACATCGGATCAAAACGTGGCAGCTACATCTTTATATTTAAGAATTCGAGCCCGAGAAAGAAAAATCCCGTCCGACGCAGCGGACGGTCTGTGAAGAAGTGCTGAAAGATAACGCGAACGAATTAACTTGCTAATTGGGGGTTGCTGTTAATTAAGTTGTACAAGTAAGATAATTCGTAGTGAAAGTTTGTAGGGAAGATTGGCCCTGTAAAAGACCACATAAATAATCATGAATGTAAAAACTTATGGAAGTGAAATAAAGAAAAAGAACAAAACCGATTAAGGAAATAGCTAATAATTTGAAAAAATAACATGATTGATAGTTAGTACATGGACCGAAAAAGATGAAGATGGTGATATTGCTACGAAAACAAATCAGTACTTAGTTGATGTTCATTTTGGTGAAGTCACTTAATTTGTTAATGCCGTCAGGGCGGAATGACTTCAGTCTATGCATCCAAAAATTTTCTTTATTTTTTCTCTCCGCATCTGTCCAGTTAGGGTTGTGATCAATGACCAAAACCATCATGTCCTCCCATTTGTGACCATCTAAATTAAAATGTTCCCCGACGGGTTCTTTAATTTTCTTAGTTTTGATGGTGGAACGATGATTATTGATGCGCCTGCGGAGGTCTCCTGTTTCCCCTACGTATTGTTTCTGACAAAATTTACAATTGATGAGATATACACAATTGTCAGTACGACAAGAAGTATTTGCAAAAATTTTGTAAGTACGGCCAGTAATGGGGCTAGAGAAGTCGTCTGCATCAGAGCTGTGTTTGCACAACACAGTTGTGTTTTTATATATTATTTAGTTGTGTCAATAACCAATACTGTCATGTCTTCCCATTTGTGTCCACTTGTATTGAAATGTTCTCCGACGGGCTCCTTGACTTTTTTGGTCTTTATGGTTGAGCGGTGGTTGTTGATCCTTCTGCGGAGGTCACCTCTTTCACCGACGTATTGCTTAGAGCAGACTTTGCAACTGATGAGATAGATGCAGTCAAGCCATAGATGCCTCAAACCCTCCCCATACTTTTAGAGGAATTCCTAAAGGATTAACAACCCGAATCAGACGAATCTGTTCTTCTAATGAGATCTTTGAAGAACAGAGCAGAATATTAAAATCCCATCTGTGTAATCGAGGATCTACCATAAAGACCAAAAAAGTCAAGGAGCCCGTCGGAGAACATTTTAATACAAGTGGACACAAATGGGAAGACATGACAGTATTGGTTATTGACCATAATCTTCATTGGACAGACGCGGAGAGGAAGAGCAAGGAAAAGTTTTGGATGCACAGACTCAAATCATTCAGACCTGATGGCATGAACAAACAAATGGACTTCACTAAAATGAACGTCTCATAGCCATACATCACCTGACACCCACATAGTAATTTCATGAAATCTGTCAACTGCGCCTCTTCCATTCATTTATTAGCTTCTTTACTACCTTTTATTTGTAAATCATTTTTTCTTAATTTTATTTATTTATTTTCATTTAATTTTATCTCTTTTTAATCAAAAATTTGAGTCAATATCATAAGTGCCGTACGAGTTAACAACGTGGGTTCAAATTTTCATTAGTTAACTCGGACGCCAATTTTAATTAGCTAATTAACTTAATCAGGCGTGAAGTTGGCAGTCGATTGATTACTTGAAAGCGATCGGCGACAGTAGCAACACCTTCTTTAAGAAAGTGAACAAATGTTTATAATGTAACTGTTCTTTTTTATAGTTTTTTAAGTAGTTTAGTAGTAGCTTTAGATTTTGTTTTCTTGGTTTTGTTACTCATGTAATTTATTTTTTGGTCCTGAAGAAGGGACTGGTTGTCCCGAAAATTTGACAATTTCTATTGTTCGTGTCGTTCGCCATTTTTAGTGCTTTATATATATATATATATATATATATATATATATATATATATATATATATATATATATATATATATATATATATATATATATTATTTCTAAGGAACATAACCATGCTGTTTTAATGCCATTTTTGTAATGTTGCAAACCAGACCTAAATTTAGATGGCATGCCTAGATATAAGGACAAGAAGTCTAAAGAAACACAAAATAATCGATTTGTTATGAGTATTAACAGGATATTAGCAATAATTTATAAATAAATAACGGCGATTTACCTATGCATCATCAATTGACGTTTTCTGAGGTGAATTTGTGCATATTCGCGGGAATAGTAATTCAGAATGCAGCATGGAGAACGACATAATAAGGCAAATATGTTTATCAGGTATTGTCATTTACTGTTCATGAGGATTGCTGCGTATCGGTGTTATTGACAATCGATAAGAGGTATTTGGATACTAGTATTGACTATTATCTTCAAACCTTTGACAATATATGATTATAAATTAGAACGTCAAAATAGCCCCATCAGTGGTTCCTTGACTCTAAACATATACATGTACCATTTATAGATTTTTAGTATTCAGGTGATAACCTTACAAATTTTATCATATTCAAACAATAAATATCGTACCATGCATATGAGCTTCTTTTCCTCTATGAGTCTAGCAAGAAGCCGGCAAGCTCATAGTTAAACATGAAATTTAACTCAATTCAAACACGTACATGTATCCACTGCTCAAATTGGTCTCAAAAATAGGTTCTCACTTTACAACGTTCTCTGTCAAACTGTTTTTTTTTGGCTAGTTTGTATCATTTTATCACATCACGTGCTTATGAATATTTCAACCTTAGAGTTTACAGGTCGATCCAGTGATCTTGAATTTATATTAAAAACTTGATTTAAACTGTATTATGTGCCAATAGTTTAAACTTTGGTAGCTGAATACAAAAACGCAAACGTTGTCTTTTGAATTTTATATTTCAAACGGCATATATATCTTTTAGTGAATGAACGCCAAGAACACAGAGCAGACGGCAACAAAAAGTCCCTGTTTGCAGCCATTATTGGTGGACTTCTTGCGGGTGTAGTTATACTGACTGTGTCTGCATTCCTCATTTATAAAGAATTTGTCGTAATAACACTACAAGGTCGGTGTATTTTCTGTTTTTAATGAAACAATTGGTTGATTACGTTATATTTTTGAATAAAAAAACTGATGAAAGATTATTTTATTTTGTAAAGAAAGGAGCCGGTAATACATTTCGAAAACCATCAGTATGATGCAAAGGGAATTGATGACAACGCAACGCCCCTGAAAGAAACTAAACAGGTAATGCTACAGTAATACACTAATTAAAAAGGTATTTAAACATGCCCTGAGTATTCGATTATAACCTCTGTTCTATTTTTTCTAGATTCTAATTCATTAGAACCATTAATAATGATTGACACCATCGGTGTGTGATAATCCTTTGGGGTTTTTTGAACTTTCAATTTCATACATAATCACCTGGATAGAAACACTTTTCAAATTAATTCAAATTGCTTTAGCTTTAGTGATTTTACAACGTATACATTTTCTTTTCCATGTTTGAAAAGCCATAAACAAACTAGCAATTTAGCTACAAAGCAATGTTCATTATTTTAGGAAAATGCCGCCAACAAAAGTCCTCATGACCATTCAAAAGAAGCGGTAGAGTACAGTCATATTTATGATGAAACAAGGGATGCACTTGCACAAGATGATGTTTACCATCATTTAAACGAAGAAAAAGATCAGAAACAGGACGATAACAACTACGATCACGCAAGCGCTGCAGTTGGTCACGTGACAAATTTGAGTGAATATAGCCTTATCAGCGACTTTAAAAATGATAAAACTGTATCGCTGACAGAAGAACAAGATGAATATTTCATCATAGAACAAAGCTTCAGCACAAATGGCTAACAACTTAAAAGATTATTTTACCTATAGATAGTATTAACGTCACAAAAGTTATCTATTCTTAGGTTTGACATAGATGTATCATAAATAAACTTTCAGTTTTGCGATTTATAATACTGGTGTCATGCCTTGACTCTTCATTCAAATGAAAAGTATTATTTTGTTTAAATTTCAAAGTTATTCAACCGATTACGAACCCTTATCTTGATTTTAATTTTATATTTGATTATTTTTTTATTTAATTTATTCAATCTTAATACTTCTATAGACCCCTTCACGATAACTGCGGTACTGCTATCTTGCAGGGCAAAATGATATACTTTGCCGAAATTTCAGTAGGTAGATAATTAAATGACGTAAATGAAACAATTGACATTACGTCATATTTCACCAAACTATGTCATTTTGCCCTGCAAAAGAGCAGTACCGCAGTTACCGTGAAGGGGTTAATTAGTTTTCATATGTATTTTAGACAATTCAATAGATTCTAAATTCCTTTTGCAATTTAAGTTTGCTTAATGCCTGAAGATTGTTTTCGTATTTTCTTTTGCTAATTAAGACGTTTCGAATGCTTTGTTTTATTTACTAGCATTGTACATATGTTTGCTTTAGATTGTAATTTTTGTTTGTTTGTTTTTTTTTTGGTATTTAACTCCTTTTTAAATTGAATAAAATCATTATTTGTCGTATATATCATTTTCTTGTACAAACGAGAGACAAGAGATATGTCAATCTGAAGCAACTTAATCTCTTAAGCTGAGTTCACCGGATAAAAGATATTTAACTGAGGGTTTTTTTTTTGTCAATAACACTGTAAGTTAATTGCAATCTTACCTATCATCTATAAACATCCCCCGTATTGTACTCCCCTGTATAATCCTGCTTGGTTATTTTTAACAAGAGTACAGGGTTAATAAATGTGTATTTTTTTTTAATAAATACCTAAATATTTATATTAGTACTCTTCGCTTACTTTTCATTAAGTTCAAGAACAAACCTGATTTCGGGGATCAACATCTTACAGAATATTGATCAGAGAAATCATATCGGAGGCAAGCTAAATGAAACAAATTGGCGGAGATCAATTTCAACCCCGGCGTCTATAAGCAAAGCTAATTTAGTCTACCAGAAACACCCCCCCCCCCCCCAAAAAAAAAACTCCGGAAAAAAACGCACTTCATTACAATCTAATAGTCCTTTTTAATGTTCTCTGCTGGAAATACTACATGAGATTTATCATAGTTTCTTCCTCCTTCTAAATAACGATCCAAATGTTTCCGTTAATTACTAATATCGGAAAAACCACATTATGAACAACGAGTCACTTATTTTGTTGATCAGACAGTCACAACAGCAGCTGCTGCCCACGTAACTTATATATATACATAGCACACACGTGACAAGGGATTTCTGCGTAATATGATTGCGGATGGTACATATGTAACAATAAATGCCACATAAACACAATTGCTCCGGCAGATTGTTTGATATAATACATTTTTACAACATGGCTTAGCAATTATACAGTTATAATAACATGAAACTCTTTACATGATCTCTTAATCCGGAATATTCTTAATTTAATCGCCAATAAATAGTTTTCATTAAAAACCCTTAATTTTCCAAACGGTAAAGAGTTTCAAAACATGTCTAAGAAATTGTTCACTAATAACAGTTAAATAACCAATCATTAAAGACAAAGCAATGATTTAAAGGTCGATTTTTTTAACTATACGGACTCGAGTAGGGCTTTTATTTTTTTTATCCTTTTGTGAAAAGTTAAAACTGATAGTTTCTGATACCACATCTTTTTTTCCACTGCTTTGATTTGAGGTCGGAACATTTAGATAACAAGAGTGTTGAAAAAAATAAAGAAGAACTTTAAAAGATGCTAGCGATCGGTTGTCAACAAAATAATAAACCATTAGATCTGCCTTACACTTTAACATATGAAATTTTTGGTCATAAACTATCATTTGATAAATAAATAATCCAAACTTCTGATATTTGAAAAGTTTCTTATATTTTTATACAGAGCTCTTCATCTAAAGGAGGTAAATATAGCCTAAAAAATTAAATGGTATTGACAGCTCTCGTAAACATTCAGAATAAAATTAATTCTTAGCGAGGGAGTTTATGCAATATTTCCGCCATATCTGAAACCAGTATACACCCTTCAGAAAACTAAAAGGGCGTTTTAGTATCACCACCAAAGCTAACAATTCATAAAGAGAATGGGTAAAGCTTGTTACAGAAAATAAAGAGTTTGAAATAAAAAAAAAAATATATGGTAAAATGAATGATCTGTCAACATGAAGAAAAATCTATCTTGGTAGAATTTTATTTTTATATCCAAAATGAGTACCTTTCCCTTTCAATAAAATGCTAAAAAGGCTTTGATTGAATCGACTAATCTTCAAATTGTTCGATGTATACATTTTAATATATATTTTATATATCATAGTCATCATATTTAGATTAAATAGCAAAAATGTCGTAAAATTCCACTTACAGATTAATTAAAAAGATAGAAGACCTTTGCGAAACACAATTTAAAATCGATGGCTACAGAATTTAAGCATGCTTCATTAATTGATGATAGAAATTACTAAAAGGATATGGGAGTGAGGGCAAGATTAGACAACCCGTTGCCAAATGGTGGTTTTAAAACATGTTCCGATACCAGATGCCTGTTGTGCAAACACAGCACCAACGCGGACAGTTTTAAAAGCCACATCACGGGTCGCACCTACAAGATATTTGGCAACACTTCTTGCCGCACAGACAACTGCATCTATCTCATCTGCTCTAAGCAATACGTTGGCGAAACAGGTGACCTCCGCACAAGGATCAACAACCACCGCTCTACCATAAAGACCAAAAAAGTCATTTTAATACAAGTGTCCACAAATGGGAAGACATGACAGTATTGGTTATTGGCCATAATCCTCATTGGACAGACGCGGAGAGGAAGAGCAAGGAAAAGTTCTGGATGCCAAGACTCAAATCATTCAGACCTGATGGCATGAACAAACAAATGGACTTCACTAAAATGAACGTCTCATAGCCATACATCACCTGACACCCACATAGTAATTTCATGAAATCTGTCAACTGCGCCTCTTTCATTAGTTTCTTTACTACCATTTATTTGTAAATCATTTTTTTCTAAATTTTATTTATTTTCATTTAAATTTATCTCTTTTTAATCAAAAATTTGAGTCAATATCATAAGTGCCGTACGAGTTAACAACGTGGGTTCAAATTTTCATTTATTAACTCGGACGCCAATTTTAATTAGCTAATTAACTTAACCGTCTAGACGGGACTCCCAAAACGGAGTTAGCTTCCAAAACGGAGTCTTTGGCTCCATCATGCATTGCGGTAAAATGGCGTTTCTAATGTAAACAATGTGTGAGTTACGCCCCTTAGTTCAATATAAATTTATAAACTTGCCCCAAAACACGCCAAAAAATAATTTTAAACTTTCAAAATCATTTCTGAACATGTATGTGTCTTATTTATGTCATATGTTCATAAATGTTTACTTGTATTATGTATGATGAATTTTAAAAATGAAAAATTCACCCATAATTTTGATCGCGCACAAAAACTGTTTTGAAATAAATTAAACGCTTGGATATTATAATTCATTAATGTTTGTTGAAAGTATACTCCCATTTTAATCAATTTTAGGCTAAATTATTGAATTATCTTCATTAATTATGTAATTAAGATGGGTTTCTATAATCTGAAATGCCGCGAGCGATTATAATTGCTTTGATGATAATTATCGGTTAAATTTAAAGAGTTATTGTGTCTAAAGTGACAATTTGTTTAATTTTCTATGCTTTGAAACAATCAATCCTATTTTTTCAATACAAATAAGACGTTTTTAATCATCGCAAGAGCAGCCAGTTTGTGTCAGAAATCGGAGCTCTTTTCGTTTGCGCAATCATCAATTTGTATGTTTGGTGATTTTTGATTGTAACACAAATGAAAAATGTAAAATTGAATGCAATTTACCTTTTAAAAACGATTAAATTCCATGAAAAACACTAAAATATCACTTTTTAAGCATCGTCCAAACATCCAACTTCGAAGAGAAATAACTTTCTTAAGTGCTGTTGACTCCGTTTCGGGAGTCCGTCTAGACTGCGTAATCAGGCGTGAAGTTGGCAGTCGATTGATTACATTATAGCGATCGGCGAAAGTAGCAACACCTTCTTTATGAATGTGAACAAATGTTTATAATGTAGCTGTTCTTTTTTATAGATTTTTAAGTAGTTTAGTAGTAGCTTTAGATGTTTTTTTCTTTGTTTTGTACTCATTTCATTTATTTTTTGGTCCTGAAGAAGGGACTGGTTGTCCCGAAAATTTGACAATTTCTATTGTTCGTGTCGTTAGCTATTTTTAGTGATATATATATATATATATATATATATATATATATATATATATATATATATATATATATATATATATATATATATATATATATATTTCTGATGCAGAAATTGTACTATTTTTACTATGTCTAATTGTTTAACCGAAATGTGCGTACACGTGTAAGTAGGAAAGAGATAAAATATGAACGATCGAACGATATGTAATGTTAAGATTCATTTTATGGGGTTGCTGATGGTTGTATTCAAGTCGACATCTGCCGCCAAATGTCTGCGGATTGTTTGGAATCGACTATTTGTGCAGAAAAATATACAGGATATAACCTTAATCCAAAACATGCGAAATATTTTGTACGCCGTCAATTGCAACATCTTAACACGTGAGGAACTGTAGCTCCCAGGTCGTCAATCAGATTTTTTTTCAGACGGGCAGTAACAGGCCTGAAAATAAGCACTTTTGCTGGTTTTGTAGTGCTACTTTTTATGACAGTATGTACATTTATAATTTCTTTCAAAGCTTTCTCATCCCTAATATCCTAAAGAAGAGACGGATTATCAAATATTTTTGAAAAAATTATCTTGTCGTCGATTGTATTAGTATTTCTACTTTTAAGCTCACCTGATCCGAAGGTGTAAGTGAGGTTTTATTTTTCTAATCACCGGTTGTCGTCCGTCCGTCTGATTACATTTTTTTACTTCTTCTCCCGAACGACTAATTTTAATTCTTATAAACTTGGTACAAAGCATACTTATAGAGAGAATTATAAATTATAAAAATTCAGGGCGAAACCTTTTTCAGAGAAGGGATAATCACAAAACAGTGAAAATAGGATATTTTGTAAAACATCTTCCTCTCTAGAACAACTGCACCAGAAATACAAATATTGATACCAAAGCATGTATATAATGCGTGGGTTCCTCTAGTAGGATTCAGATTAATTCAAATATAAAACGAAAATGTTTAAAATCATTTTTTTCAAGAACGACAATGCTACATTTTGTGAGATTTCTATTCAAGTATCCTCATGTAATGTA
The DNA here is from genome assembly GCA_015776775.1 of Magallana hongkongensis. NCBI lineage: Eukaryota > Metazoa > Mollusca > Bivalvia > Ostreida > Ostreidae > Magallana > Magallana hongkongensis. The sequence goes on from CM027470.1 coordinate 14,656,294, forward strand.
GATTGTAAATTGTTAAAACTATGACTCCTGGACCATTGACCAATATTGGGACCCCTGAAAAGGTTCAAAGTTTAACATAGAAATGTATTAAGAATGTGTTTAAAAATATTCGTCTAAAGAATAACAATCCTAGAATTTGTGATATAACTATGCCAGCATTTTAAGATTGTGTGTATTGTAAAAATTGTTTCTTATTTGTGGCCATGTGACAAAAATACACAGAGAATATAATTAAATTTTTTTTTTATAACTTCACTAATTCTACAATTTCAGAAATTACTATTTAAGCATCCTCAAATACTGTAGATTCTAAAGTGTTAAATCCATTACCCCAAGACACCAAGACTAATACTGAGACTCCAAAAGAAGTTGAAAGATTAACACAGAAACGTATAATACTGTGGAATCATTAGATTTCGTGGTGGCTCAATTTTCGTTGAATTCGTGGCTACCTCGCATCCACGAATTAACATCCTCAACGAATTAATAAATTAGGGTAATAAAGTCATGTATCCTTTGTAGGTTTAAGAAAATACACGAAATTACGTCCCCACGAACCTGTCATATTTAAGCAATCCACGAAAATTGGCCCCCACGAAATTTAATGATTTTACAGTATATGTTTAAGTTAAAAAATCTTATTTTCGGGAACTACAATGCTTCAGTTTGTAAAAATACCACGCAATCGTCCTGCGATAATGTAGATTAAAAATAATGAATTAAAAATCATGACCTTCGGACCAATACTGTGCCCCAAAAGGGGTTAAAAGTATAATGATGCATATTACATAAATGTAGATCATGATGTCCAAAAACTTGGCATCTTTTACATATTGTTTTAAGTCTTTTGACTTTTTAGAATCTCGGAACACCTCGGTAGTAATTCGAGTCGCTAAAATCGTAAAATTCCGAAAACTCTAATTTGTTTACTATCAAACAAAATCTGCATCACTGACAAATGAAGTTTCCTTCGTTATGACAAAATACCTGTTTACTGACTATTCAGACGATAGCACGTGTATTGTCCCCAATAAAACTTGCTATCGTCCTCACAACCATACAATTGGTCTAAAATAAATATAAAATTAGATAAGCAGTAATTAAAGTATCTCATTGAAATCCTAATTTTTCGATTGAATTCAAAACATATTAGCAGTTTACGATATAATGTAGAGGAGATTTTGGAGTTTATGAAGGGAGCTGTTGGGAAATTAATTGGCAGTGTGACCTTATTTACACTGTGTGTGCCTGTCATTGTCAACAAGGATATACAATGGTGGAAGATAATTGTAAAAAGGGTAATATATTTAAAAATAAACGATGAAATAAAATAAACTGATTTTTTGTCTGAATTTACATATCACAAGTTTAAATTTGTATAAATCAACTTGTACATTCTTCCCCCGTTAATGATATAATAAATTATTTACACATGTGTACTCTCATTTGATAGAAAAGGTTTGATATCTATTGCGCCTAAGTTTGATGTAGAATGCTCTATGTAATGAAAGAATGTAAGTCTAGTCTATAGCTGGATAGTGTTACTTTTAATAGTGGTGCAAACATGATTATTTATTATTGTTATCACTAGCAAACAATAAACTGAACAAACAGTAATATTCGATATACAAAGTAACGCCAATCTCTGCGAAATTGCATTATCTTAGCAATAAGATACAAGTACATGTACCTTTTATACAATATAATATATGATATGATATGATACAATATAATAATATTATCATTATTTTGTACCTGAAACTTTATTGTTTAGCAAACGTTAAAGTGAATGAACCGTGTGATACCGATACACAATGTACCAGCACCGACAATTCCAGTAACTGTAGTGGTGATCGGTGCACATGTCAAGAAGGAAAAATACATGTAAACAACCTGTAATCCAGGTAGAAAATATCTTTGAATCATTGCTTGGTTTTCTCTTTTTATACTTCATGAAGTAGGTAAATTTTACATAAAATTCTGTAAATTTTCAGCAACATAGGTTAATATGCTACATGTAAACTTACAAAATAGTTTATAACATATGTAGATCTCTTTTGAATACACGTTTATTTTAGTTTTGAGATAATTTAAACATAACAGATATGTTCTAGTGTATCAAAAAGTGACCAATTTGTAACTATTTCCAATAATTCTTGTTCATAGGAGACCTGTCTTTGGACAAGCCCTGTATCTATGATAGCCAATGCACCTAAATTGTGAAACTCAGTACTAAAACGTACATTTTATCCGTTGCCAAGTGACCATTAAAGGCCTGAAGGACTCATTATATTAAAAACTTTCAATTGATGGTCCCTGAAGCTAGGATACCGGTATAAATAATGACCATGATTGCTTCGATTCCTGCCCCTCCCCCCCCCCCCCCTCTTTTTTATTGTATGTCAAAATCAAACAAAAAACGTGGGATGTGAGTCACAGAAATCCACGATTAAAGGGAAAGGAAATTAAAATATGTTGTACAATAAATAAGTTAATTATCATCTATACGATTAGGCTTTAAACTCCAAAGTGAAGTTTAAACTGCAAACATCAGATGAATTGACAGGTCCATCTACGGGCAATGATAGGTAAGTGATCGTCAAGACCTGTTGTTCTCTTGTTTTATTTTGTTTATATATTATCTTTTTGTAATTTCAACATTGCTTGTCTATAATAAAACACAATCATTTCTACATAATCAGTTTGTTTACTGTTGTTTTAAATTTTAGATATTATTGTGATTTTGCTTTACAAATCAACAGCTGAAAAAATCAGCATGGGTAAGTCGATACATGCTCATACTGTACATATGATTTATGGGATACAGATTTTGCAATGGAGTTCTGGAGAGGTCTAATAAGGGGTGAACTAAAAGATGGTGATACTGGGAATGTGATAAAGGCGCAGACCTTTGTTATTATCATTTATTCCTAGTTTTACTTGTACATCTTGTTTGTAAATAATCATTGTCTTGTATATCTGATGTTAATTTTTCCTGGCTTTGGAAAAAGTTATAGATTTTTTATAATTTTATCGCAACCGAGTGATACAGGATGAAAGATGTTCGCCCACACATGTAAGGGGTTGTAGGAATACAAACGATGAAAAAGAAATATGACGGCCAATATCCTTTACGAGTAGTGTTAAGCTTTAAGGTCAAGATCTCGAAAATGGTTTCAGAGTGTTGTTTTGGGGCTAAATCTATTTTGAAGTCATAATATATTTGATACATATTTTATTTTTCCTTACTTTTGGACTATAAAGGAATAATGTTAAAAAATAAAACACTTTGCCATTCCACCAAATATCCTGTAAAAGGAAATCCAAATGTATATGCTCCATTTGGCCGCCTCGAAATTGAATGATTTCACTGTAACAACAACATTGCTAATTAAAAAGATAATGCCTAACGTATTACATAATAATTACATAGTAGATAATCAGATCAAGTATAACGTTGACAGAAGGCAAATGTACAGTCAGCCGAATTTTTTCACAAACTTAAAATGTTTTTCCTGAACTTTGGGGTTCAGAAACATAAGCGCTTTCATTTTATTTCATTTGATATAGATGTGGAGGTTGAAGGTAGTGGACATGTATTGCTTATGCAATACTCTTAAAGTTTTGTTATCAATTTATATGACTTTATTTATTGAAAGATTCGTTATTTTTACAGAATTACTTTTTGAAAGTTTTAGGTTACACTTTGTCTAATTGTATAAAACATATTTTAAAAAAAATTCTGTAGTGCTATGAATAAATGTACAATTAATAATGTCTTTAATGTACGGATCTAAAAGGGGAGAGGGAAGGGGTCGCAGTCAGAAAAATTAAAGTTTGTATAAAATGTAATGCAAAATTACCAAAAATATAGGCCTCGGACCCCCTCCCCCTTTCGTTTTTAAATTTATTCAAATTAGACAGGCGACAGTGGTAGCCGTGAAGTTTGTTTTTCCTTTTACATACCCGCTGTGTAAATGGTTGTGTATATATTTAGATAGGCCGGGTATTTTTAAAAATGTTCGTCTCTCGATTAGGGAATAATCCAGCCTTTCTGCAACACCGTTTTATCTTTCAATGATATGAAAATTTTGAAAATTTTGGTGAGATTTTGATGGTTGAAAAATAATTGACACTTGATTAAGCGTGCTATTTCTCGATGGAGTGTTTGTATCAAATCACTGTGATAGCTATGCGGATATTTATATATATTGTATACGTAAAGAAAATATACCCTTTCCGCCCTGTGCGATATAAACTGATAAATCGCCTAGGTTGTGATATAAACCCTCGGGGTGTGATATTTGGAGCATATCTATATTGTGCGATTTTATATTTGCTTTATCCAACGAGTTGAAATGGTGTATATATTCGCGAGGCTTGCCGACAATTATAGATGTTTTATATATCTCATACAATTTGATTTATATTATGAAGCTTTTTAGACAGTCCCTTATATGACCCCAATTGATTTTTTTTTCAAAGATTAAAAACGATGATGCAACGCTGTATTATGCAGTTATTGTAACCTTGCGCCATATAATTTAGAAAGTCATTTCTGAGATAAAGTTAACTGTTGTAATATAAACTGTGACTGAAATAAACTTTGAAATATTTTTTTAGCTCTTAATAATTGATCTTAGAGCTTATTCATTTGATTAAATGGAAATACTGATCAGAAGACTTGAATAATCAAGTTTGTTGACATACACAAAGTTGCGAATGCACGTTAGTTTGAATTGACTCGAACGAGGAACAGTTGTTGATGTTTTATAACACAAACACCAGCCTAATGATTCGAGATTGAAAATAGTGAATAAGGATGCTTACTGGTGGTGGAATCAAAGTCTTATGAAACATTACTTCGGCAAGTTCTTTTATATAAACACAACCAGTATGCTCTGTTTTCATCGCGTGGTCAGGATGAACTCCTAGCTTGATAGTTAACGTATTTTGCAGTTTCATTAACTACAAAAAGCAAATTGAAAGTTTGAAGAGGGCTAGACTTATCACAAATCTTGACAAACAAGATCCTTGGTTCGGGTTATGTATAACTTTGCAAAAAAAAAAAAAGGAGGAGAGGGCTAACCCCCCCCCCCCCCAGCCTGGGTTCCGACGCCTATGCTACGCAGTTATGTGTTTCCTTCATATTTGTAATTTAAGTCTTTGAAAATATCCATTTTATAGCGTGCGCAGCTCGCCGGCGTTGCGCGCCGGCGAGCGAAGCGAGCTCTAAGAACCAGTGTGCGCGGGAAAAAGAACGAGCTAAACCTACAGTTCATCAAACAAAATTTTTTGTCTACGTCCCATAATGCTCTCTAATGTTTTCACCCGTGGTGCTATGCCAAAAATGGCCGACTTTTAACTCGTAATTTACGGTGACTTAAAGCTTGAAGACAAGTATTGAGTACCGCATATGCTTTGGCGAGACTCAAAAGATTTGTTACATGCTTAAATACCTTCGTATTGAGTCGAGAAACGTAAACAAAGACGAACAAAGTCATGGATGACGTCACAGTGCACTCGCGCTATATTTCCCGCGATAAATTTAGAGGTGGATCAAACATCTTAATTCGTGTTCTAGCTATTTCAGCTGCGATAACTGCCTCATTGACGTATGATTTGTTTTTAATTTTTTTATATAGAGATTTTATGTATATATATTAGCAAGAGCCATACTTTACTGTCATATCGATCCATTTTTAAGCTAATCGTGCATGAATGAGTAGGGAGGAGATAAACAATAGGATATTTTGAATAAAATAAAAATATAAACAGTTAAAAAAATTATGTAGATATGGCATATACATGTAGTCAGACCATTAAATTTAAAAGTGGGAAATTACACACCTACAAACAGGTACCGCTCTCTCTCTCTCTCTCTCTCTCTCTCTCTCTCTCTCTCTCTCTCTCTCTCTCTCTCTCTCTGGGAAGGGGGTTGCGCTGTATGTATCATAAACATTAAAATTAGTACCTTTGGCATACTTATTCTAGAGCAATATACTCTCTCAAAATTCTTTGACGTTCGTTGATACCTAAATAAAACTATAAGTTGACAATGATGCAAGGTATGTGTATAATTCATGCTGCGCTCGCCAGAACGGTAGCACCGTAAAACATATTATCAATTTTTGTAGTAGGTATAGTTATGTTGAAAGTACTAGAACTAACAAATCTTCAAAAATAGGTCATTGAAGCGTTGAAGCGAAGGGCTGTGTCAAAAATAGTTCGGACCGGAAGTATTTGATAGAGCATCACCCGTTTGATATTGCAAAAGTTTATCACACGAGTAATATACACCACAAGTATGAGATAAAAGATTTATATCACACCCTATCCGGAATCTTCGGATGTTATATCACACCCCTGTCCGTAAATCGTCGGCTATTGTGACGTAGACTTCGGTACGCACCGTTCAACTCCAATCTCCGAGTATGACGTCAAATAGTTATGTCGACGTATACTTGGTATACAAACCGCTGGCCCAAAATTTTGTAGATGGAATATATAGACACGGGATCGATTATTTTACCTTAATCATTCTTTACAAGACTTTTTTTATTGTTTTTTTTTAATATTTTCTATGAGTATATGATATAAAAATCATAACATGGCAATTTTTATATTCCATCCTGTATTAGCCCTCGGTCGCTGTTTATCAGCCCTCGAGCCTGACGGCTCTCGGGCTGATATACCGCGACCTTGGGCTAATACAGGATGCGATATAAAAATTGCCATGTAATTATTTATATATATATATATATCAATTACATCTTTTCTGGTCTTTTCGTCAGAGCTCGGGAAAGCACTTCCAATGTATAAAATTATACAAATTGAATTTGCTTCCCATCAGTTTGAGTATTTCAGCATTTTGTGGACAGCATTTTCTGTGGTATATTTTAGGTTATATAAAAATGTTTTTTATCGTGGACGCCTACATATTAAATTCGAGGTTGTTCATCTTTGTCAATAAGACCTGAAAAGATGCGATTGCTGTAATCATAAATTGGTACGATCTCGGAAATCTACCGGATACCACACGAGTGTTGGTAAAATGTTAAACGGAAAACGTTACAACAGGAAGAAAAGTTCTGATATAATGTTAGTAAATAGATAATGGTATTGAACACGCCAAAAACAATACACTAATAAAAAATCTGGTCTCTCATAAAAGACACCAGTAAGAGTTGATTATTCAGAAATTGGTGGATTAAATCATTTCTTCCAAATAAATTGCACGTGCAAAAACAACATGCTAAGAATCAATTGCAAACTAAACCACGAATAAAGATCTAAATCTGAAGGGGGTGTCTAGAAGTTGTCTATATTACAAGAAATTCCTAGAAAACAAGAATGATTTACATCCAATCAAGCGACGCTGCTCTCGAAATGAACGAAATGATATCGATATGTTTACACATTCAGTACGATGAACGATATGAATTACATGCATGCATCGCGTAAAGTAATAAGATAGTTACACATTTAAAAAACATCAATTAAAACTTCAATATATATGTGCCAGACATTCTCTGAACAATTGATAAAAATGGCTATCGAAACCCTAAGAACTAGGAGCCGTACACACAAGACAATTCTTTCCCCTAACCTTAGTTAAAAAGAATAAAGCTTGATACTCTATATTAGTTATATTATATATGTAACACAAAACTTCAATAGAATATCAAGTACTGTAGATTCTTTATTTTATGCGAGTAATTAATTACGCGATTCTATCGTTATGCATCAAATGCGAGAATTTTAAATCGCGAATACGAAATATTAGCATATTCCCAAATAGTTTACATCTCTCTGAAAAATGACAACCAAATATGACTGCAGATATTAATTCCTCGCGTTTAATTATGAATTTATAGTAACTTTGGTATAAAGTAAACATCTTGTGTATGTTCGTGTATTTATTGTATTTCACAAACACGTCATCATGTTATCAACGTTATCAATTTTGTTCAGTCGAGTCCTTCGGTAACAGAAAGGCGTAAACCAGCGTTTTACTCTGAGCACTGTGTACATTGTATATGTAAACCAGACAGGAATAGATGGCGTGACGTCAAAATAATTAATATTTTGGGTTTTCAATACAAAAGAGCTCTACATCATGTTAGCATCAATATGCAGTAAATACGATTTCTCTGATTTCAAACGTGTATTAAAGCTGAATATGTAGCTTATTTTCAAAACAAAATGATCACATTTGATAATTTAAACCACTTTATTAATATGTATAAAATATGTTTCTGACTTTTCTTCCCCTTTAAATGTTATTCAAAGTGTTTCCATTTATGCCACAGCATGAGGAAGGAAAGAGACTAATTCATCTTAATCTTGGAAATATTTAAACATGGAGACGGTGTATATCTATACATGTAAGTATATAGTAATATCAATCTACTCTCTCTCTCTCTCTCTCTCTCTCTCTCTCTCTCTCTCTCTCTCTCATAATGACAACACACTATTATCAAACGTTAACTTGAAATAAGATGACTTTATTGAAGTTACAATGTAGAGTTTATCATTTTGGCCCCTGAAACTAGGGTATAGATAATGTCTGAGATTCCTTCGACTCTTGTCCCATTCTCCTTTCCCCACCTTTTATGTTGTTTTTTAAAATCAAACCAAAAAAGTAGGATGTCAGTAAAAAAATCGCGGATTCGGCTTTAAACTCTTAAGTGAAGCTTAGACTGCAAACATGAGACTCATTGACACGTCAATATACGGGCAATGGTAGGAAGGAGATTGTTAACGCCTGTTGTTTTCTTGTTTTTATTGTTTTTATTATTTTTAATTTTTTTTATCGTTTTGATATTGCTTATATATAATAAAGCAAATTTATTTCTACAATGTTAGTTTGTTTACTTTTGCCTTAAATTTTAGATATTATTGTGATTTTTCTTTACAAATCAAGTGCTGAAAAAAATCAGTATGGGTAAGTCGATACATGTTTATACATATGATATACATGTTTGCTGAAAGATGGCATTTGTTACTTTTCGTAATAAAGCACAGAAACAAATATAAAAAAGAAGCACATAGCAACTTTAATCATAAATTATTTCATATTTTGTCTAGAAATCTATGTTTAGAGACGGCAAGAAAATTCGTGAACAAGGACAACAAATGTAAATTCAAAGAAAAAAAGGCTGCTGCTTTTTTTAAAGCCGGTGAGTTCTTTGGGTTTTCTCAAGATTTGGTACAGACATTGAACATTAATGCAGCCAAAATAACTTTGAAAATTCATTATAAAAGAAGTTATTTTTTATTTTAATTTTGATACTATGTGGGTTTTATACGCGCAAACCCATTGTAGATAAACGTCGATGTAGAGAATTGTAGCTATAAACCTTACATAGAAATTGCATTATAAAAATATAACTCTCAAATTGGCTGATACATGCTCTTATCGTGGAAAAAAATACAATACACGAGATGTTATTTATGTGGGCTTCAAAAAGTATTTTTGTACTGATTGCAGCCCTGATAATATCATATATACTATATCAATTTCATATCTTAATCATTCATTCACTTTATAAATATATAATTTGATTGAAAAAAATTTGTTGATAAATCTATTTCTACACATACGTTTTGAATATGAACGTCTTAAGAAAGTATAAAAGAACAAAAATATGACGTCATGTGATGCTCTAGATCTTGTGCAAGCATGTTGTTGTAATAAAGATTAATTTCTGGCAAACCCTAAACATATGACAAACAATAGGGAATGATAAAAAATTCAAAATCAAACGTTGGAATATCATTTTTTTAAACATCGTCTTTACTTACAAGCTAAAAATACTGTTACTTTGGAAAAAATACAATCCTAAATCTGTTTTAACACGACTCTCTAAAGTTTAACTCAAAGTTAAGCCCCTGTACAGCCACTAAACCAGGCCATTGCAATTGTTACAAAGCATCTTCAAAAGATTTCACTTCTTGGATGCATGGACTAAAGTCATTCCGCCCTGACGGCATGAACAAATTAAGTGACTTCGCCAAAATGAACATTAACTAAAGCATCCAAAATTTGAAATTAAGTTGAGTCGGGTTTGTAATGTCAAGGTATTTTTTTTCAAAAAGACAATCTATAGCCAAAATGTTTTAATTTAAATACATTTTCACTTATCAAAGTTTACCCAGTTTAACGATGTAACTATTTTTGCCTGGTATTGTATTACATGCATAGTACTTTGGTATCATATAATATTCTAAGATAAGTATTTGGTTTGTACTGTGGCAAGTAGAAGATGTTAACTATTGTTAATAGCACATCTCCTATTCCTTTTACAGATAATAGTACCTGTCTAAACACATGTAACTTCGAGATGAATGCGCATACTAGGAAAATGAAAAATTTGAAATTCAATTTTACTTTTGATGCTGAGTACAAACTATTGAACGTTTGTACAAAACGAAAGGCCGATTCCGTTGAAAACGTTCTAAATATCAAATGTGTATCATGGATGAAAGGTAAAAATAACTTTAATTTATATATACTTTACTAAACTAATATAATATGTCATTAAAAGTTAATCTATCTATCTACATGTATCTATCTATCTATCTATCTATCTATCTATCTATCTATCTATCTATATATGAAAATTGATTTTTTTTCTTTTATATGCTGTATGAAATCGTAAATAACAAGTTTTTATAACATAAAACATGTATGTAACGGATATGTATATTACTTATAGACACTGTGAATAATGATCAGTTTAAAAACGTTCGTATTATCACTGTAGAATACTATAGGCATTGGGAGTCAGGAATCTGTTCGCTGGCCTAATGCAGAGTGTGTCAGAATAAACACTTTTTGTGTATGTCATTGCATGTCTGGATATTTCATACAAACTGGAAACTGTTTAAAAGGTAAGATTTCAATAATTATCTGCAAATTAAATAATTTTATTTTATGAAATTGGTTTTTTTTACAAATCACAAAGATTCCAACGGTTTTTTCTATTATGAAAACAAGTTTTATTTCGGTCAACTTGTATATTTGTGTGAATCATTTGATCTAAATTTTTTGGCTAAAGGAAAATGATAGGAAAATGATACATCTATGGCCCTGTAAGCTTTGAAGAAAAAATGTATTGCCAACACCCGTTTTGATTGTGAAAATATACAGTTAGCATCCTCCAAAATCTAAATTTGAATATTTTTCCTAGAAAACATAATAAAATGCGTTCTAGAAAAATATATAAAGACATAACGTTTATGTAAGCTGATGTCAATAATGTAAACTACAATAAATGACAGTGCAAAATTAATAAAATCATAATCTAAAGAAAAAAAAATAATCCTAATTCTTATAGAAATATTGGTACCCAATATATGTGTTACTTGTATTATTTGTAGCAAACAAAAAGATAAATGAATCGTGTGTTTCTGACAAACAATGCACCGGTACAACCTTTGCCAGAAACTGTAGTGATGGTCTATGTTCATGTCAGGATGGATTTATCTTACTAAACGATGCCTGCCACCAAGGTAAGTATATAGATAGATAGATAGATAGATAGATAGATAGATAGATAGATAGATAGATAGATAGATAGATAGATGTGTGTGTGTGTGTGTGTGTGTGTGTGTGTGTGTGTGTGTGTGTGTGTGTGTGTGTGTGTGTGTGTGTGTGTGTGTGTGTGTGTGTGTGCAAAACGAATCAATTTCTTCCATGCTTATATTCTCAATATCAAATATCGGTCTTGTCTGGTGTTTCGACGACACATCGGGCATTGCTTCAAGACTTTTCGGGCAACAACAAGTTAGTTCATTGTGGGAATCATATTGCAATGTATAAATCAAATTTTATTAGATCTTTCGAAAGAAACTAAGAGCAAACACAAACTTTTTTGAAGAGCTAGAATCAACTTTATAAATGTAGCTCCAAACGAATACATTAGACTTAAATCACACTGGCAGGTAGAAATCAATTTGACTTATGTTAACATATAAAAACAAAACATCTTTCTGCAAGTGCGAATCTAAAAGGGGTGGGGAGGAGTCGCAATAAGTTTATTCTTCTTAGGCAGGCGGTTGCCGTGAAAAGCGAATAAAATGTGTCTTCTTCCTTTATACAAGGCATACCCGCTGTTTAAATGTTTGTGTATATATTTAGATATTACGGGTATTTAAATGTTCGTCCGCAAGGAATAATCTAGCCTTCTGCAACACATTTTGTTCTTTCAAATGATCAAGCATGCTATTTCTCGCAAAAACGTTTATTGCGGATATTGTCATATATCAATTTTATCTTTTCTGGGCGTTTCCTCAGAGCTCGGGAAAATACCTCGAATGTATAAACACAGTGAATTCGCTTTCCATCAATTTGAGTGTTTTAGCATTTGCCAGACAGCCTTAAATATCTTCTCTGTGGTACATTGTAGGTTATATAAAAAGGTGGTTCAATGTGGACGCCTATGTATTAAGTTCGAGGTTGTTTATCTCTGTCAATAGGACCTGAAAATCTACCGGATGCCGCACGAGTGTTGGTAAAACGTTAAACGGAAAACGGAACAAAACAGGAAAAAATGTTCTGATATTATTTAATTTAATAGATAATGGTATTTTTCAAGCAAAAAAAAAAGTAAACCTTATTAAATAATAGTAATATCTCTCATAAAAGATCAATAATATGAGTTGATTATTCAGAGTTTGGTGGATTAAATCATTCCCTCCAAATAAACTGAACGTGCAGAAACTACATGATGAGAATCAATTTCAAACTAGACAACGTTTAAAGATCTAAAATTGAGGGGGTCCAGGTCTATATTACAAGAAAAAGACATTCATAGAAAGCAACATTGATTTAGATCCAATCAAGTGATGCTGCTTTCACTATGAAAGAAATGCTATCGATATGTTTACTCATTCAGTACGGTGAAATCTATGTGGTACATGCATGCATCGCTATAGAGAAATAAGATAGTTGCTCATTCAAGAAACATAAATTTAAATTCAATATATATGTGTCAGACAGTCTCTGAACAAGTGATAAAAATGGCTATATAAACCCTAAGAGCAAGGAGCCCTACACACAAGACAATTTTTCACCTAATCTTGGTTTAAAAGTATTAGGCTTGATACACTATATTAGGTATATTATACATGTAACACAAAACTTCAATAGTATATCAAGTAACTTTGGTGTAAAGATTACATCTTGGATATTTTCTAGCCTTTATTGTACTTCACAAACACGTCATCATGAAACAAACTCGTACGCATACAGAAAGCAGTTGTCTCTTACAGTACAGGTCCATACATCATGGCCAGATAATCAATTCTGTATTACGTATGCAAATTTGTATTAGTTTTCGAAGCCGTATGTCAGTTGTCTCGGCGGAAAATGTTCTTGCAGAGAGGGATTCTCCGTTAAGAATTCTTCCAGCTGTGTACAGAGTATGTTTTTCTATTTTTCACAGTTCAATTATTGTTGAGATATTCTGATTTTACTTACACATTGACCATGCTATTCACTCATTATGAATAACATTTTAAATATAGTGTATACCGTATTTGATGAACGTTATTATTATTTTTAAATTATTTTTATTTAAAAAGGTGTGGATTTTGATAATTATAAAATCATTATCATCATCATCATCATAATCATCATCATCAGTCCTCTTTTTAGCTCACCTGAGCCAAAGACTCAAGTGAGCTTTTCTGATCACATTTGTCCGTTGTCTGTCGTTGTCGTCGTTGTCGATGTCAACTTTTCACATTTTCATCCTCTTCTCAAGAACCACTGGGTAGATTTCAACCAAATTTGGCACAAAGCACTACTAGGTAAAGGGGATTGAAGTTTGTTCAAATGAAGGGCCACGCCCTTTTTAAAGGGGAGATAATTGAGAATTATTGAAATATTGTTGGTATTTTTCAAAAATCTTCTTCTCAAAAACTATTCGGCCTGAAAAGCTAAAACTTGTGTGGCGGCATCCTCAGGTAGTGGAGATTCAAGTCTGTTCAAATCATGGTCCCCGGGGGTAGGGAGGGGCCACAAGAAGGGGATCAAGTTTTACATAGGAATATATAGAGAAAATCTTTAAAAATCTTCTTCTCAAAAACTATTAGGCCAGAAAAGCTCAATTTAAAATGGTAGCATCCTCAGGTAGTGTAGATTCAAGTTTGTTCAAATCATGGTCCCCGGGGGTAGGGTGGGGCCACAATTGGGGGATCAAGTTTTACAAAGGAATATATAGAGAAAATCTTTAAAAATCTTCTTCTCAAAAACTATTTGACCAAGAAAGCTCAAATTGGCGGGTAATCATCCTGTGATAATGTCGATTCAAGTTTGTTCAAATCATGGTCCATGGGGGTAGGGCGGGGCCACAATGGGGGATACATTCTTATAAAGAGAGAAAATCTTCAAAAATCTTCTTCTCAAAAATTATTAGACCAGAAAAGCTCAACTTAAATTGGAAGCATCCTCAGGTAGTTTAGATTCAAGTTTGTTCAAATCATTGTCCCCGGGGGTAGGGTGGGGCCACAATGGGTGATCAAGTTTTACATAGGAATATATAGAGATAATCTTCTTCTCAAAAACTATAAGGTCAGGAATGCTCAAATTTGAGTGGAAGCATCCTCAGATAGTGTAGATTCAAGTTTGTTCAAATCATGGTCCCCGGGGGTAGGGTGGGGCCACAATTTGGTGATCAAGTTTTACATAGGAATATATAGAGAAAATCTTTAAAAATCTTCTTCTCAAAAACTATTTCACCAAGAAAGCTCAAATTGGCGGGTAACCATCCTCAGATAATGTAGATTCAAGTTCGTTCAAATCATGGTCCCTGACGGTAGGGTGGGGCCACAATGGGGGATACATTTTTATACATAGAGAAAATCTCTAAAAAATCTTCTTCTCAAAACTATTCAGCCAGGAAAGCCCAAATCTGAGTGGAAGCATTTCTAAATCGTATAGATTCAAGTTGGTTAAAATAATAGTCCAGTGGTATGGTGAGGCCACAGTGGGGGATGAATTTTTACATAGGAATATATAGAGAAATTCTTCAAAAATCTTCTTCTCAAAAACTATTTGACCAGAAAAGCTATAACTTGTGTAGAGGCATCCTCGGGTAGTGTAAATTCAAAATCACAGTCCCTAGTGGTAGGGCGGGGCCGTGATGGCGGTTTGAATTTTTACATAGAAATATATAGAGAAAATCTTTAAAAATATTCTGGGAAAGTTTTTCGGTCCAAAACTCAGTACTTAGTGTGAAAGCACAGGTTATGCAGATATAAGTTTGATGAAACCATGATACCCTAGAGAGAAGTGTGGCCACAAAATGGGGGGGGGGGGGGGGTATGTAGGAATAGAGAAAAATCTTCTTACAGGTACAACAACAAAAGGGGCTTGGTATTTACCAAAGAAAGAGGTGGATTAAAATTGGCAGATTTTCATTTCTTTTTAGCAGGATCGACTGTACTTAGTTGTCAAGATATTTTGATACTGTAATGCTAATTTGATCAGAATTAAGGCAATTGTTGCTCAGGTGAGCGATGTGGTCCTTGTGCCTCTTGTTATTATATAAAGTCAGCTTTACGTATTTTCAAACTTATATAAACATATTTAAATTACATTATTATTATTTTTAAAACAATCTTTCTAAAAATTAGATGTTTTATTTTAAATGGATAAACTCACAGAATATAAAGCAGACAGCAACAACAAATCCTTGCTCGGAGTTATTGTTGGTGGACCACTTGCGGGTGCAATTATAGTGACATTATCTGCGTTTCTCATTTATAAAAGGTTATGTCGTGAAAACACTTCAAGGTCAGCGTACTCTCTGGATTTTACCACACATTATGTTCGTTTTTAAAATTTTCAATAATAAAACTGATCAGATATATTGTTTGATTTTCTATAAAGAAAGGAACCTGTAATACATTCAAAAATCGATGATACAAACAGAGTTGATGACCACGCCACGCCCCTGAGAGAAAATAAACAGGTAACGCCACAGTAATGCACATATTAAAATGTATTTAAAAAGTCTTGAGTATTCAATTTTACATAATTATAAGATAATATCTTGTTTTAATTTTTTTATAAATTTGAATTCATTAAACCATTATTGATTATTGGCTTTTTTCTGTGATAATCGTTTATATCTTTATACATAACTACCGGGTTAGAAACAAATTTAAATCTATTCAAATTGCCTAAGTGTTTTTACAACGTATACATACTATTTTCCATGTTTGTAAATAAAATATATAAACAAAATAGTACTCAAACTACATGTACAAGACAATGTTCATTATTTTAGGAAAATGTCGCCAACAAAAGTCCTTATGATCATTCAGAAGAATCGGTAGATTACTGTCATATCTACGATGAAACAAGGGATGCACTTACACAAGATGATGTTTACCATCATTTAAACGAAGAAGAACAGAAACAGGACGATAGTAACTAGCGACCACGCAAGCGCTGCAGTTGGTCACGTGACAGATTTGAATGAATACAGCGTTATCAGTGACATTAAAACTGATGAAACTATGTCGCCGACAGAAGAAAACGACGAATATTTCGTCTTAGAACAAAGCTTCAGCAAAGATAGGCTAACAACTTAAAAGTTAGTTTTACCAATGGATAGTTGTGTATCCTTTGGTTTTATATAGATACACCTTAAGTGAACTTTCAGTTTTGCTATTTAAATTATTTATACTTGTGTCATACCGTGACTCCTTATTCCAATCAAAAGTACTCATCCCTGACGTGTGATGTAATATATTTTGAGTGAATTATATACTTGTGTATGTATATTTATTGTTTTATTCACCCCAAAAATGTGTATTAAAAACAATAGAGCACCAAAGATATATTGGTCTTCAGATTATAATTATACCTAAATTCATTGTGTGGACTCCTGTAATTCATACGTCAAAAACAAGTCAGATTGCTTTGGTCTGGGTTTTCTAGAATGGGTCAGAGGAAATAATTATGGTCTTCCGTTTCCAACGTCACCAGAAGTGATTCAAAAATTTTAAAATCGCACAACGCATTGCAAAGTTATTAAAGTTTAAAACTGACCTTTTCCGGAAATCTTAATTTTGCAGTGTTGGTCCAAAATTAGTATTAAAGGAAGTTAAGATAGTAACTCGTACCAAATGTCAACATTTTAAAGGGGCATGGTCACGATTTTGGTCAAATTATGTTATTCTGTTTTTATTATTTACAATGGTTTAGAATTGCATTTTGATGATCAAACAAAATTTGAAAGTCATCCGTGGAGTTATAAGCAAGATACAGGGCTCACAATTCTTTGTCATGTAAACAAGGCTCGTGCCCTGTTTTTGTTTACATAGCTTCAATATACAGTGAAAAATCTTTTTCCAGCTTATTTGTTTATATTTTTGTTCATCTTAGGCACAGATAAACAGTTCCTAACATTTAATCGATTCATTTTAGGTCTCAACCTGAAATTTTCACTTCATCGTGCAAAATGTAAACAAACGCTTTGTTTACATAGCAAAGAATTTCAAGCTGTGTAACTTCGCCTATAACTCTACAAATGACACTCAAATTCCGGTTGCCTATTAAAAATGCCTTACTGAAGCATTGTAATTATTAAAATCAGAAAAGTAATTTTTGACCAAAATTGTGACCATGCCCCTTTAATATAACCCTATCATTAATTCATAATCAAACGTTTAACGCGATCGTGTCTAGATATACAAATATTTCTGTTTCATTTTTCAATTCAATTTCAAAGATTTTTTAAAATGATAAATATCCCGAGAACCCTCTATTATTATTCTTTTAGACGAAAGGGGTCATTTTTCTACGCTGAATAATGACCGGGGCAAACTGTTACACCTTTGTGAGTTCTCCATTGATATAATCTGTTTTCATTTTATATTAATATACTGTAGAAGCAGAAATATTCGTTGAGGATTTAATTTCGTTATTTTCGTCGGCAGTAGCAATCAACGAAATTAAATCCATGACGAATTTTAACCAAAGTAATAATGAATACAAATATATTATGATGTGACGAAATTAAATGCCAACGAATTTTATTTGGTTTAACAAACAACGAAATTTTGACCCAACGAAAATATGTGCTTCTACAGTAATCAGAATAAAAAAAATTTCAACAGTCACATATATCAACTTCGTGATTTGTTTAAAATATTCTTACACCACTTTATCATACCCTTTATAGTTATATCCAATCAAGAGTAATATAAAGGATCAAATTGAAAATCGGGGATATATTGAATCAGAGTATATATATGTGTGTATACGATGCACATTTCTATTAGTTTTGGTTTAATTTCCTGCTTGGTAGGAGGGTTATCGTCAGTAAAGCCGGACGCATTAATAGAAACAAGATCACCAATGTTTTCATGTCTGTGAAAACTTTCCATAAATATGCAAAGGTCAATAGGTCAATATCAAAAGGTCAATATCATAAAATGTAGGTTTTTGACCCAGGTTTTTGAAAGTGAAAAAACACTTCAATAGCACTACAATCGAAGTGTAAAAGTTACCAGAATTTGTGCCCCCCCCCCCCCCCGAAGAAATGAAATCAAAAACCCTCTGGCGCTTTCATCCGTGGCAAAACAACTGATTGACCAAAAAGGATATGTCTTCAAATGTTTATGTTATAATTAGATTCAAGTCAAGCTACTCTTAAACAAAGTAAATGACGGTTGATGTGACATTTTGTACATTAATGAATTTCTTAATGATTTTGGTCCACATATGTTTTAAGTCGCTGAATAATGCTTGAATTCCTCTTTTAAAAAAGTTAAGCAATTTTTTTCCCAAGAGCAACAAAGATTGGCTTTTGTAGACTGTGTTGAATTTAATTTCACTCTTTAAAATCAGTTTGTTTTACCTTAAATTTTTCTTCGGATTTTCTGATTTCTACCTTGTTACCGAAGCAACGTGGTCAATTTTTATCTAACATGTACATTTGAAAACAGTAA
Source organism: Magallana hongkongensis (assembly GCA_015776775.1). Lineage (NCBI taxonomy): Eukaryota > Metazoa > Mollusca > Bivalvia > Ostreida > Ostreidae > Magallana > Magallana hongkongensis. The sequence goes on from CM027470.1 coordinate 14,675,266, forward strand.
GGGATTTATGAGATTGTTTAAATGATTACTTCTATGGTATTTTAAAGATACAAGAAAATTAGACTTGGAAAACAGTTCGCTATTTACATTGAACTATTTTTATCACCAAACAACGTCTATCTTACTTTAAAAAGTTGGCGATATGGTTAATTTTATATATTGTATGCGTATTGAAATAAAACCTTATCCGTCCTATGCAATGTACACCGAAAATTCGCCTACCTTATGAGAAATAGAGAAAAATTCGTGTCAATATCTGTATTACATCCCATATCAACCTTTATTCCGACATCAGTTGATATTGGTCGGGGGTTGATGTAAGCTATGATACAAATTATGTATTGTTGTTTCTATTATTTGAATGTAATTAGAACGCTTGTTTTCATTTCTGTGTGTGAAAAAAAATAAGAGGTCCATGGGGCCACATTGCTTACCTGAACAACAATAACTTTATATGAGCATTTAAAGAATATTATGCCATATGGCCTCTTGGTAAAATAACAAAAATATACCGCAAAATATCCATAGTTTGCATTTATTTTTGCATACACTTAATCTTTGACATTGTACCCTTATGGAATACCATTTTTATCGACAATACGATCCTATGTAAGATATTTAACTAATTGTTTTGCTAGGAGTTCAAGGTTAACCTCCGGTTCTATTTAATTTAGCCCCCCCCCCCCCCCGAACCACTATGTAAAGCGATTAAAAATACGAAAGCATATAGGTACATCTTCTCCCTCAGTTACTTACTAGTTATTGTATTTTATTTTTTTTAAATTCCTATATGTGAAAAAAGAAAATTGTACCTCCGTGTGTGCGCTTAATTCTCGAATCAAAAACATTCAAAAATTTAATTGGTCCTTCTCCATTATAACTGATTGTCGTTTACCTGGCGTGAATTCATTTTGTTGATGAATAAACTATAAAACTGAACAGTGTTGTCACATGATAATTCTAATCAATGTATTGACAGGCATTATCGCTCTACTGTACTAAGGCCCATCAATTAATTTCATCTTCATTAAAAAAGAGCAAATGGCTACAAACAAAGATGCTTTTCTGCTGCAATATTTTTTAAGAACAACAATAATGCATTTATCCACAAAATAATAATGTGTCAGAACTATGGCAACTGCTTAAAAGACTTCGGTTTTCTTTACTTGTGTTTAAAAAACTATCACAATTAGTTTATAGATAGATAGATAGATAGATAGATAGATAGATAGATAGATAGATAGATAGATAGATAGATAGATAGATAGATAGATAGATAGATAGATAGATATATATATATAAAAGAAGGGGCACCAGAAAGTACTTACTGCATATCATCCTTTTAGCAAGACATTTCTAATGATTAACCAAAATTTCAGCGTCAATTGTAGAGATATAAGGAAGATACAGACCTTGGTTTAAGTCATATTTTTGTTTACATGAATTTATTACATTCAACATAAGATTTCGAAGACAAACCATGTCCATGTTCCCAGTTTTTTTTCAGATCTTTATCAAAATTCCTGATATTAAAAAATCTCAACAATGCTGTTTTAAGATGCAGAATAACGATTTTATTTGTCAAGACAAAGACAAACAGTTCGGATTAATAGTGTTTAGTAGACTTTCGACTGCTTGGAATATGTCTGTCCATATCCGTACCCTCCGTGACTTCCGTGACTAGGTAGATGCGGGATAGGATAGATAGGACCGGGACCACCTGGGATTCCGGGACCACCTGGGATAGGACCTCGGGACGGGTATGTGCATGTGTCGACTTGACCACTTGAAGCTCGTCTACAACATTTGCCTCCAAATGGACATGTTGTGTCATGGTTGCAAGCTAAGCGCCTCCCAGCGATGATAACATAGTGTGTGTTGCAAGAACCTGGCTTCTGGTATTCTCGTGGAAGTTGACACCTATAACCGTTAAATACGACCCGGCAACATTTCTGTACTCCGTGACAGTGTTCGTCGTTTGAACAAAATGGACCGAGTTCGAGAGGATTAAATATAGATTCCAATGGACATGTTCCATACTTTTGAAAAACTGAAACAATAATATCTAATTATTTATTGTATATATTCAAACAAAGATTATTGTCATCCAAAATCATACACAAATATACATGTATAAGAATTCAAGTCTAAATACCTGTTATGGGAACATTTCCCCCAGTGCCTCCTCCAATAATTCCTCCGAGACCACCTAGTCCTCCGAGACCACCTAGTCCTCCGAGACCACCTAGTCCTCCGAGACCTAGTCCACCTTCTAACGATCCTCCGCCACCACCTCCTAGGATGCCTCCTCCTAATATATGACGTACTCGTCCATATCCGTGTCCAACATTACCGTATCCGCCGTGATCATCCTTATGTGTGGAATAATCGCCAGCAATGCAGGACCCGACTAAGGCACAGAAAATCACCAAAGTATTCATCTTTGCTTATTTGGAAATCTGAAGCATGAAAATGAAATAAATATTTTTTTTTAAAATCAAAATTTGTAAAAAAATTCTTTACTTCTGAGAGTTAAACAAGAGTCCAATAGACCTTAACGGTCACCTGAGTACCATAGCCCATACACAAACTTGTCGAGGAGTCTCATATATTCATTTCATTAAGTTTCATTGTGGAGTAAAAAAAATCATAAAACTGTAATGACGACCACCTTCCTGCCTGAAATCTTTCAAAAAGGACTATGAAACCTATAATTTTAGCAAAAAACTTATAAAAAAAAATAATAGAGTGCATGACCTGATATTGAAAGGGTACAAGAAAATAGATGAAAATTATTTTCCAATTTTTGTCAACTTTCAAGATGGGTCTTATGTGTATTACTTTTCATAGATAAACTAAAACAAGTTGATTAGTAGACATGTTTTATTAACCCCCCCCCTCATTCCCAATCCCAAGGGGTAGACAGAAACTCTCCCTGTGGGCATTTAAACATAAAAAACAAAACAAAAACATAAAAGAGAACAGCTATATAACAATGAAGCTTAAAAATTCTCTTCATTTCTGTTTCTGAATTTTCAACTACTATACACAATGAGTTAAAGCTATACACGCTATAATTTGCGTCAATTGTGAATAACGGGGAGAAAGTATTTGTTTGATTACTTAAAAAAAGTTACCTTTATGCTGTCAATTACAATGCTCAATTCGATCACGTAACAAAAACATCAAATATTAAACAATAAAAAATATTTATTTTCCTGCCAGGAAAGTAATGCCTCCTAATGAATATCAATATACCACGTGATATCGACAGCTAAATTTAGTCTATCATGCAAAACTTTGTGTAGAGTCAACATCTTCATAATTGTAATAGTTTTACAAAGGAAAGGATATTTTCAGTAAAGCATAAATTTGTCCAAAATACATGTACAAAAAATACGATTCTTTGAGTATATATGAATACTTCCTTCAAAAATAATGACGTAGACCTATGTGTTTCCCCTATGTGCCATTTTTAGAACCTGTAAGTGTTAGTGCAAAAGTAAGGGTATCGTGAGTGACAAACGTATTTTATTTATTAAACATGTATGTATTTCAAATTAACAACTATTAAGCATATTAAAAATCAAGTTGGATATTTAATTAGGCAAACAATAACGGCAACCTGATTTTCGGCGGACATGCGCAGTGAGGTCGGTTTCGCTCTTCCTTCATCAATATTCATGAAAAGGTAATACTTTCCTGGTAGGAAAATTAACGATTAAAAATATATATCTTTGTAACGAGATGAAATTCAACATTGTAATTAACAAAATAAAGGCAACTTTTGTAAGTAGACAAACACATGCGTTTTCACTGTCATTCAAAATCGACGCCAATTAAAGCGTGTATAGCTTTAACCATCTGGTATTCATACCAAAATCATTTTACATGTACTGCTTATCAGTGATTTTGGTTAGCCAATTAATATTTTACTATCAATGAATTTATTTGTTTGTATGAAGACTTCATAAACTGTTTTGTTTTAATCAATAAAAATACTTGCATACTTTTTTTGGATCATTACAACTTCTTAATTACATTATATTTAATGATTAATAACTCCATTTTGATGAAGCAAGGGACGATAACAACATTATGAAGGAGCAAGGGAAAATAACTCAATTAACTTTCACAAAATCTTAACTTTGATAAACAGCTTCATTCTTTCTATTTTTCTTAATAAACATATATGTGCATTACCAGGGTATATCATTTCTTTCATTGGAATTACTAAAGCAGAATAAAATAACAAGACAAATATACCCGCTTCTCTCAGCCATAACTCTTGTCTAACTTGAAGATGGCTAAAAATATAATATAAGATGATAGCCTAATGTTTTTTTTTCTAAATATACAGTAGGTTTTTATTCCGTGTCAGTAAACCTTTTTTAAACATTCTCTATACATTAACTTGAAATGATGTGCTTTTAGCTATATCCTGCATTACGAATCTCAACCCTATGCACTATATGAGTGTTTGGGCCCCGCCCTAGATTCAGAACCTCTACCTCGGGGGACATGAAATTAAACAAAATTAGTAGAGGACTTCCTGGTTTACAAAATTATGAATTCAGTTTTCCCTACAGATATGTGGGAATAGAGAAGATAGGTTTGAAACATTATATGAATTAACCTATACATCCATTTTGACCCCGCCCTAGAGTCAACACCCATTATCTAAGGGACAAAAAAATTACAATTTTAATTGAGGACATCCCGTTTAACATAATTATGAAGTCAGTTTTTCTTACAGATGTATGAGAGTAGAGAAGAAGATATTTAATGATAATATGCATTAACACTATATGGCCATATTGCCCCCCCCCCCCTACAGCTTAAACCCCTGACCCACGGACCATAAATTTCACAATTTATGTAGAGGAGTCTGTGGTATTCATAACCATGCATTCAGTTGTTTCCCACATGTGTGAGAGTTAAGAAGAAGATCATCTAAGATCTAAAACATTTTCACCATATTGCTTCACTTACCCTGCCTTAGGACCTAAACCCCTGTCCCAGGGGGTAATAAACTTCATAATTTAGGTTGCAGACTTCATGGAAATCATAATAATGCATTTAGTTTTCAACAAATATATATGAGAGAAGATTTTCTAAAATCTAATACATTTTTACTATATGGCCACATTGGCCCCAACCTAGATCCTGAACCCCTGATCCATAAATTTCACAATTACGGCAGAGGACTTCATGGACATCATAACCATGCATTTAGTTTTTTCCTCACATATGTGCGAGTAGAGAAGGAGACTCGTGCCTCTTTTCAGAATGATAATTTTCCTATACACATGTCCTTAGCCCCTATTATACGCCAGTTTGTAGAATAATCTACTTTGAATTTTGATATTTGTCAGAAGAGAATGGAATAGTAACACATTTTCAGAAGTGTAAATAATAGGCGCATGATCGATGATTTCGTAGACTCATTAACAGTGAAATTTGCACTTTTTGTGTTCCTGTCCTTATTATGAAAAGAAATGAATCAAATGGGTGGGTCCTAATACAAAAGAGGATAATTCAAGCGGATGGAACAAGACTTATCCAGAGTATGACGTGACATTGTTGATCGCCAAAATTTTTACAAGTTAAGGTGAATAACATCCGTGGAAAATACAATTTGTAAATTTATGGTTTGCATAAATAAAGATAAATGGTTAATAGTATTTAACATCAAACACATTTTCCGAGATGGTTGTCACGTGACGCATATATATATAGTACAGAAATATAGCACCATGAAAGGTAAATAATCGCATTCACACAAGGTAAGCAACATCAGTTTATAATGGGTGAAGCCGACTGGAATTTTACATTTCTAAAAAAACAAAGTCAAAGACATTGATGAGCTTGAAAAATTTGCACTCTAATGCACTCGTGTATTTTAAAGACTTTTAAATGCGGGATGGAGCTAGAAGTCTATAGGGTTGAGTGCAAACAGCATACCCCTACGACCAGTAATAATTTATTATATCGTTCGTGTTATTGTTCTATTTATAGATTTTTTTAATTCGAGTTTTATACGGAAATATATAACAAAGATTTACCAATCTCCAATTCTTGACAATGTTCGATAAATAAATTATCCTTGTTTTTTTTATCTGTACCAAAAATCTGCCTTTTCTATAGACAAATTTGATTAGTCTTGAAGTGTTTTAAATATTACACAAACCATTCAACAAAGTGCTTGGCCTAGTGGATCAACAAAGGCCCACTACCTAGAGATAAAGGGGTTAGAGCCGTTGTACCAAAATAACCTTTTTTTCTTATTTGATCTCAACTTGTATCCGTTATTCATTCCATTATATTCATCGTGGTCGAAGTTGCAATGAATTCGTGAAATGCATGGATCCCATCGAAAAATTTCTTTTTATTATATTTCATTAATAAAGTTGGAAGGATAAATAATATTTTTAGGATGAAAACAAAAATTGAGGCTGAGGATCGGAGGACCTTAAGTCAATACTAAATGAAACAAACATTCCAAAGGTAACTATTTGTCAATCTATCTCTGGGGGCTCTCTTTCATATCATCCTTTCCAACAACTAATGTCTAAAGTAGCACTTACGTTGCTTGTTAACTTTCAACCAATCCGTATTCATAACTAGTCAATTATTTAAATCAATTTAATGATACAACTGTACTGCTTATGGGGATTTACTTTTATTTTGTTTATTTAAGATATAGGCGTCTTTATAGAAATGTTTTAAGTAACCAGATTACTCTAATAGATACACGTTTTCAAAAGCTAAAATTAACTTACCGTTGTTTGATTCCGTGCGGCCGCGGAATAATAGTGATGCCATTTTATACTGTTTGCTAGAAATACTTTGCACGTCACGTGTCAAAAGTTCAGCCCCTTCGTCGAATCAATTGCAAGATTTAATTTTTATCTCATTAAAACTCAAACATGTACATGACTGGTTTTTTTTTTACTTTTTTGTAAAATTTGCATTAATTATAAGACAGTTTTGTAAATAAAAAAATGACATGATTTCTAATTTTCTTTTTTTCCCCTGATGGTTCAAAAAGTAAGAAAAAGCCATATTTAATCGACCTACAAACTATTTATTTGCTATATCTCAAATGAACGCATGGTTTTATTACAAACAGGTTCTTTATTCTGTTTGTAAATTTGACGTTGTTTTAATTAATAAACGAAATCTTAGTTTTATCATAGTTTTTTAAAGACATCTTGTGAACTATATATCCATGTTGATTTTAATTTTCTTTAATTTTTTTATAAACTAAAAAGTTAATTTATTAACTATAAAAATTTGCACCCTCCCCCACCCTCCTAAAAAAGATGCCGAAAAAACACACACAAACGATTCCCATTACATGACATATTTTGGCGATGAATTCTACAAATATATACAATGGTTGTAGGTAGTATTGTCTTTTTGTGGAATGGTTAAAATTCGTTAAGGTGAATTTTCGTGGACTGCCCGTTAACTGCCAAATATAAAACCCGGTATATAAATAGAGAATAATTGAAATTTTAATATAGTTATCAATATTGTTATCATGCAAAAAAGATAACAATATTGAGGAATCTATTTATAATTTGTGTCATTTATGATGTTTAGATAGAGTATATACATGTATTCAATTTTCAAAATTATGTGAACATTTCATCACAAAATGTTTATTATAATAGTAAAATTTGAAATATAATGAATGCTTCAGTAGTAGGTAACATTGTATAAGGAAATGTTTAATTACGTTATCAAAATAATGAGCTCGTTTCATTCATACGGTGCATTTATTTCTTATAACCTCTGTTGAGTATATATTGTTATATAATGCTAAAAATGTGTCAATGACTTTTTTGGAAAAAATTATTTATCATCCATACCAGGTGCTTTTTAACATATAAAGTTTTCATAGCAACTTACTTGGCATTTAAGAAAGAAACTACAATAGAAATTACGCCTACCCGTTATTCTGGAAGTATGAATTTTTGTGACAAACTCTGTCTTTAACCATCAAAACAGTAATGCATTATTTATGTAGCAGGAATACGTTAAATTCACGTTCTATATATTCCCTATTTGCCCCTACTTTTGTTTATAATAATATTTGGAAGTTTCTAGTTTATATACTTACTTCTGTGGATACTATAAATAGGTTTGTTTTGACAGATAATTCGATAATAATCCTTCACACGTGTTCGATCATCAAATGAAATATCCAGTTTTTGTTTATACTTATCTATTGGTTAATATACCGGAAGTAACCTTTTTCGGGTGGTGCTAAATACAGTCAAAGATCATACACCTAAAGTCTATTCACTAGATTTAACGTTATATTTTTCTATTGTCGTGGTTTGCTATATAAATTCCCGAAATTCGTAGTTTCTTGGGGACCTGTTAAGCATTTATTTGCTGTAAGTTTCTCACTTCTCTAACGGTTTATTAGATATTTAACAGGTTGCACCCGTTAGGAGATAAATTTGATCATTTTGTCGTCGTCATTTGCTCCTTTTGAATTATTTTCGGCCCTCAAACTAAAAGTTAGGTGTTAGGTTCTTATTAAAAGGGATTTTTGTATTAAACCTAGGCCTTTCCCCCGGCTAGGTGGGCTAGCGTTCCCGTACGCTAGGATGGGGGATGATTTTTGTTGATTATTTTGATGGTGGTGTTGATAGGGTTTTTGGATAGGAACCTATTTTTTTGTCTATACTCGGCAGGAATTTACAATTGGTATCATTATTTTGTTTTTGTTTTTTTCCATCAAGTCGTAAATAAATATTGTTGTTTGTTGAAGCTGGTGTTTTTCATTACAGTGTGTTGAACGGTGTCAAAAGGTGAAATATATATTATTTGACTTAGAATTAAATTATAACACATAGGAAACGGTATACATATTTCAGAGTGTGATTCTGACCCGACCGGTCCTATTACATTTAGATTTATCAATAATCATTAACAGATCAATATCAGAACATTTATCTGATTATATCAACGATTTTGTACACTTACATTTATAGAATTTAAAATGTTAAATTTCCACCAGATCATGTTTTGACAAAGACTACTTTAGAGCCGTTTAGTACGGGAAAAAGATCTAATGTTAAATCCTGTATGACGTCATAATGAATAAATGACATCATAATAATAAACGATTAAATCAATTATGACGTCATAATAGAGTTAGCACATCAAAGCATCATTACAACGATAGTCACATAATACGTGTCCACCCCACCCCCCTTTAGAGAACTCGTTTCTTCAAACGTTATCAATATCTTTAACTTAAACCTCAACTCCAAAGAAAATTTTTTTAAAAAGAGTGCATAAATATTAGGTCAATACTCAATAAATGAAGAAATTTGATCACAGCATGGCCTCTACGATTTATTTGTTAAAAATCCGCTAATAAAATCATAATTACGAAATGAATCTGGTCTTAGATATAGCACAGCACAGTCTTTTATACAAATAAAGCCGAGGATCTTACTTTTTGTCAACCTCAAATCTATCAATTGCAATGACGTAAGGTTAATTTGAATGACATCCATTTGCCAACTTAAAAGTTATTTTCTTTCAAAAATTATAAAGAGAAATAGATGATCAATGCAAGGACGACAAATGATTTTAATGAAAAATATCTGGGTTTTTTTGCAAATGAATCATGCTAACTGTTAATTTTATAATGAGTGACAATGGTCAGTGACAATGGTCACGTTATAAATCATAAAAATGTCTTAACGAGTGATGTAACGAATGCTATTCAATATTTTTCTCTTAAGCTTTAAACTTGATTTTTTAGAATGATCTTTTTGATTTCATAAACTTATACCAATAAATTTCAATGGAGTTCTTAGACTTTTTATATTTTTTGTATAAAAGGGTGTCGCTTACCACTGTAATTTACAATCTGAAGTTTTGCGCTGAACAACGATGAATACAGAACTTAAATGAATACTTGAATATCTATTTCTTATTTATTATATATATAAGAGTTGTCTTCTTCAGTTATATTTTAACATTTTTAAAGAAGGCAAATTAATAAAAGGCATTTTGAAGTGGTGAATTACGCTATGCAATGATCTGAAAAAATCAATATGATTTTTATTCTTGCCTATTTCTTGATTAAATAGTATTCCCCAAGACTTAAAAGTTCAAATTTAGATTGGTTTTATCTCTTCTCAGTTTTCAAATCTACAAAGAAAAAGAAGTAGACAAAATATTGCTTAATGCATTTAACTTATAAGTAAAAAAGAAAAACAATGTCTGTTTATCAATCTTTGGTTGTTTTGTCGAGTTTTGGAATTACATTATTGCTATCAATGCTTACCTCTAACGATACAAACCGAACAAAAAAACAATATTTCTTACATTTTAAATTCCTTACTATTTTTTCCAAACTTCAAGACAAACTTTTGTTTCATTTTTAAGTGAAAAATGCATTATTTATTGTGTTTTTTCTAATTAAAAATTAAAAGCACTGAAAAAAATAACATTAAAAAGTAAAATTAATTACAGGAACTTAGACCTTTGGAAAAAAGTTGTGTTAAATTAAAGAAACTTTCTGTCGGAAAAAAGTTAAAAAAAAAAAAAAAATTCAGTTAATATATTTGATTCACAATGGTTTGACACATCGTTTTTAATTTTGAACAATACAAACTTAATACCTCATTGAAATTCGTTTCGATACAAATTAATACTTATTCACTTCATGCACTCTTTCATATTTATTTCAAAATTTTCCACCCTGGAGATCAAAGTGGTTATCATGAATTATAACCACATGCAAACAAAAACAAAATATTAGGAAACGACTAGGCATGTCCTTTCTTTTGAAGCATGTATGTTGTTTTTATTACCAAGACAGAGCTAAATAATTAAACATAAATGCATTTAGAATGATAATTATTTAAACATGCATCTGAAATTTTTTAAGGTTAATGACATCAACTTGAATCTGTCATTCAATAATGATCGGGCTTTATTAATAGCTAAGGCTGGTAACCACATTCATAAAAAAAACACAGTTGTTCATAAAAAAGCATACAAATGGGTTATATTACCCGGTATCCAAGAAATCTGACTTTAAAATTACTTAAATTTTCACTCGGTTTAGCTGGTTTTGAAGTTATAAACACCGAACTTGTAAAGATAAAGCTGTATATAGTTTTTATATCCGTAGCACACACACACACACACACACACACACACATTGCCACAAATTGATTGTTAACAGTTAAATCTCTTCTCTCGTCGACATATGGCGAGAAATGACGCAGCACTTGTATAGAACTCTGCTGAAATGTACTTGATACTTTACTATGAAATTTTCTTAAGAACATTTTATTTAGCTTTATAATTTAAACACAATTTTGATTTACAAAATGTATGTTCAGCTTGCTAAACTTTATTTTATTGTGATTTTACAATTGCATCGGCAACAAATACCCAGATAGCAAGCTTACGTTGGCCCAACGTTGGCTTATGGTTGTAAGGTTGGTTACATATCGCTGTTGGTAGAACGACGTTGGACCAACATTGGACCAACATTGCATTTATCACTGTTGGTGCATTGGCATCGTTCCAATATTGGACCAACGTAGTTTATCCAACGTTGGTACATAAACATTGTACCAACGTTTGGCCAATATCAAATTGATCTCAGTGGGCGCGAATACATTGCACCGATGTCGGGCCGACGGACTAAAATGTGTGTTTTGAATTTTTATATAAATGATTATTTTACAGATGAACAAAGTATATAATTTTAAAATTGGCGTGTTTTTAGAAAACTATTGACTAAAAGTCTTTTATAATTAAAAATATTTTATTAATTCAGATTAAAATTATTTTGAATATATTATAAATATATAATAGTTACTATAAATGTATTTAAATTAATTTCAGATTTAGATTTTTAGGTTTTTTTTAAATGTACATGACTATATTATGTGTGTCCATCATGAAGCATTTTACTTATTTACACTTTGAATGAAATGCAGTTTCAATGCAAAGTAACTTTTCGGCACTCGTGAATGAAACATTACTGCCAAAAGAACTGTGATGTCATATTTGACAAATTCATCGGAGTAGCCTAACTGCCTGCAGGAATAATGTAAGTATGCAGATGTTCCTTTACAGATTTTTTTTATTAAATATGGGTGATTATACAATAATGTTCTCTAAACTTTTAAATGAAAATTTTAAGGCAAATTCAAGGCAATTTTCTTGTAGAGACATCCTCCTGCTGATGTTCAAACTCGGTGACATAGCTCGTATATTATTTGTGAAGATGAATAGAACCATGCAGTTTATCGGCTCAAGTTAAGGAACATCTAAGGTAACTGAATTTAATATAATGATAATATTCAATTTTAGGGTAGGAATTAAAGACACAAAATGTTTTATTATTGATGTGAGATAATCAGAATATCTCAGGGCAATATAATATAATTTTCGTCAATGCAGCTTTAATAAATACTTCTGTTGTACGTTTGTATGAAAGAGCTTATCATTTTTTTCCTCCCATGCATCTGATCCCAGCTATTTTAAGAGGTACGTGTTCCTCTGCTTTGTATTTGTATTTAACTTTATAGATTTTTTAGATGATTGACAGTTTGTGATTGCTGTTTATCATCTAATATATTATATTATATTCAGTATTGTGAATGTAATAAACGTTTTTCTTGAAATTAAGGACTGCGATTATTGCAAGCATTTTATCTAGATGGTTTTTTTTATTGTTATAGCTTAACTTTGGCACTTTTTTGTTGAAAATTTGACTGACAGGAGAAACATTTAAATGAACCACAATGCGTTTTGCGATAATAATTTTGATGCAAAATTTACCAAGATCGGGAACATGCAATATTTTTTTATGAATTGTTTGCTAATGAGACTATTAATCTTATCTTTGTTTCATCTTTTGATGCAGTGTCACTGTTCTCTTTATAAGCAATTAAACGAGAATAACAAACATGCACATAAACTATATTAAACAAATCTACCAGTTTCGTTGATATACAGTTGAACTAATGAGAATAATCGCTTGTTAATATCAAGGGATAATGACTCATCGCCCCATGATAAAAGATGTGTATTAAATTAAATTAAATATGATAAATTTTATACAATCTACACCAATTTTGATAGTTTTTTAACACAAGTAATTAAAAACGAAGTCTTTTAACCAGTTGCAATAGTTCTGACACATTGTTATTATGTTTATTCATCAGTCAAGTGAGTAAGCTTATGAAACGTCATACGTTGACGTAAATGAATTCACGCCAGTTAAACGACAATAATTAATTATAATGGAAAAGACCAATTAAATTTTTTAATCTTTTTGATTCGAGAATTGAGCGCATTGAGGTACATTTTCCTTCTTTCATACATAGGAAAGTGGTTGGGGGCTAAAATAAAGGGAACTGGGGGTTAACCGTGAACCCCAACCAAATATTTAGTTAAAAATCTTGCATATGATCTTATTTTCGGTGAAATGTTATTTCATAAAGGTACAATGTCAAATGATTAAGCGAATGCAGAAAGAAGTGTAAAAATGGATACTTTATGGAGTTTTTTGTTATTCTACCGAAGGGCCATAAGGCATAATATTCTTTGAATACCCATATAAAGTCATTGTTGCTCAGGTGAGCGATGTGGACCCATGGGGCTCTTTTTTTTTTTTTTTTAATAATGATTTTATTTGAAATTGCATACAAATTGCTTGAGGTAATACCTCCGCAGAGGCCCTCTTTGTATACCTTACCTGGGGTGCCAGGGGCCCCCTGGATCGGTAACTATGTAGCAAAAAAAAAATGAGGATACCTTATACATTTATATTTTTACAAAGAAAAGTTAATAAAGTGAAGTAATATAATTATAATCATAGTAGATCGTACACAAATCTAACTTAATAGTGCGAATTTATCTTTTTTTTTTCCTTATGTAAAGATTTATCGAAAAAAAAATATATATATATATATATGAAAACAATTCTAAGTCATAATTTAAATACAATTTACGAATAAACATGTAATAGGAATTGACAATTGTGAATATAGAGAATATAAAATGCGGTACTATGCGGTAGGACTTGCTTCTACAGTCACAGGGGCTCTTGTTCTATTTGACTATTTTAGCTGGTATGGGACACTTCCATGTTGTGACGTATTGTTTATCAAAATAAACAATAAAACCAAGTGTAATTTTATAAGAAGTTTCTTTCCCACTTTTGTCACCTTAGCTTATCAGCATGGTGCAGTGGTTTAGATGGTTCTCTACGAATCTGAAAGTTATAAGTTCGAATCCCGCTGGGGGTTTAACAAATTTTACCTCTCCAAATATTTTCAACAGTTTGTTTTTTTTTTTTGGTTAAATATTGTAAAATTTAATAATTCAAAACCGGTGAAAGCATTTCAATTATTGCACTTCAATCCATATTATCACCGACAGACGTCCCATGCCATCTTAAAGCATGATATACTTATTTTAATCTAGGGGGTTTTTTTTTGTTATTTCATTTTACTTATTAGCACGCGCATGCCAAAATCATGTCCATTATTATTTTTATCCTATTTATCCAATTGAAAACATTTTGAAGAAATCTATATTGATTAATTAAGATTCAATTTACATTATTTGACATATATACTACTATATTAAAATTATTGACTCGAATTTTTGGTCTTAAATACCGATAAATCAGAAGAGTACTGTCTTTTGTTTTATACATTTTAAATATCATTGGTACTTGAGATTACCAATTTGATTTTAATTTTTCTTTATCAAGCTTCGCTTATTTATTATCAAAGAAAATTGCTTTAAAAATTCCTGAAATCATCTGGATTTTTAGGATTTTATAATCTTGCACAAGCGCATTGCATTTACGCTAAATCACGGAAGGCTTTTTAGTTTATGTTTCCACAATATCACATTTGAGATAATAGATAAACTCAGAAACGATAATACAAATCTTACGTGTAATTTTCACTGGACATTTGCTAAATATTCTGTTCATCAAGAAATACGGGAGATAAATCTAACAACTTAAATCCCGAGTTCCGAATGTCAACATGGTGCGCACATTTGAACCGATTAAAAAAACGTTGGTGAAAAGTGTTGAATTCTTCAATGATATGAATCAAATTTTTAGATGATAGGAATCTACATTCTCAAAATGGTTTGTTATAAATAATTTGACTGGTTTTTTTTTTCAATGCAATTTCATTAATTTTTTCCAAAATCGATCCGGAGCGATTCTGCAATTTTCTGCTACATTACGGGTATATGGGAGGCATTTTAACTTTGCTAAAAGCCTATCCCGAAACACAGTTAGATTACTCTAACTAAGCAGAGTGTAGTGAAATTAAAAGCATTATTGTAGGCTTAAAGCTTGCATGGTTACGTAAATGACAACAATTCAGTGTGTCGATGTATCTATTTCCTAAACGTCCGATGTCATATGCAATGTCAACCCGTACACGCACGGGTCAAACTCTAGTACGTTGAAATAGTTTTTTGATATCTCATATGTAAAATTTGATATTTCAAACATTACTCGAAGAATCCTTACTTAGATTGTTAAAGGGGCATGGTCACGATTTGGGTGAAAAATAAATTTTCTGATTTTAATGTTTACAATGCTTAAGTAAGGCTTTTTAATATGCAACCACAACATTGAGTGTCATTCGTTGAGTTAGAAGAAAGTTACAGAGCTTTCAATTCTTTGCTTTAAAAATTTGTTTACATTTTGAATGTTGAAGTGAAAATTCTGGTTTTAGACTTGAATGTAAAAAATGAATGTGTTAAATGTTAGGAACTGTTTATTTATGCTTAACTTGATGAATAAAGAGATAGACAAATCAGTTTGAAAAATGATTTTTACTGGTACATGTATATTGAAACTATGTAAACAAAAACAGGGCATGAGCGTTGTTTACATGACAAAGAATTGAAGCCCTGTATCATGCTTATATCTCTACGTCTGACTCTCAAATTTCATTTGATCATTAGAAATGCATTCCTAAAGCTTTTTAAATAATAAAAAAAAAAAATGACCAATATCGTGACCATGCCCTTTTAATATCAACTCTCAGGAATTGAAGGTTAAAAAAATATCTAAATGTGATGCTAAAAAGCTATAGAACGTTTGAATTTATTAATTTATGTCTTTTCGAAATCGGTCAAGGGGTTCTTTTTAACAATTTAATGAAATATAATGTGAAAAGAAAAAACAATTGACATACTTTTGGCAAATGAGTCCGACTATTTTAATACAAATTCCACAGATGTAAATTAAAATCATGTTGTTTACTATCTTTGTTGATCAGTTGAATGAGATAAAAAGTGTAATATTTTACTAAAGGCCGTACATAAAGACGGCAACATTTCGATTATTTGAAAGTATGCAGTGTTAATTCAGACTCGAAAGAATCATGTCAAATAATTTCCGCTATCTGATTTAATATTCATCATTTCTTGTAAACATATTTTGCAAAATGAAATTTTTATATTTCATTTTTTTTAAAAACGTTTAACAACGAACGTTTCAATTTGAATTCATTTGTAATTTTAAAAACTTTTTAAAAGTTTTATCATACCGGGTGTCTCATTACCATTAGGCTATTTTTGTGCCTTCATTGTGTTAGGTTTGATTTAAAATAGGAATGGCTTTTTTGTAACAGAACTATTAGGCCAAATAAATGCGTATTGTTTAACCAAAACATACCTTCTCTTAGTTGGTAAATCAATCTTAAATAACTATTTATGTAATATTGTTGATCTGTCTAGGATTGATAGAAAAATATAAAACATGGTTGTGTGTATGTACTGCCATTTATTTTGCTAATAAGAAAAAATAGGCAATAAGGGGAGGTCTTCAAACAGTCATAATATCAATAACCAGACATTGAATGTAAGTTATAAAAGGTGAGCAAATGACCTCCCCCATATTAAACAAAGATGTATACATTATCAACATGTACCAAATATACATGCAACAAAAATATTGTTGACCAAAAACAGCATTTCACACCAACAGCAACATACATGTGTAATACATTGCAAAATAAATCCCCAACTACAAAGGTGATGAAGGGGAAGGAGGGTGGGTTGACTTCGGGTATTTACAAACTTGTTGACAGCTGACAGTTAAAGTGACGTAGTCAAAACATCGCGCGACTAAATGCCGCACTCTGATTGGTTAATGTAAACAAAAAGGAAGATCAGCTAAATACTCAAAAGTACTCAAAATTAGAATTACAATTATATTATAACTAGACTACTATTTTTGGTACTAGCATAAAAATAACATATCACAATTTACATAAATGCTATTATTTACAATAATGCTGTATTTTGCAGTTTCTTCAAAATATTAAATTAAAATCTTTAAATGTGACATACTAAAATCGATAAAAATAAACTTACCGCAAGATGACCTAGAACAAATAACAAACAATACATGAATTAATGCCTTCATCTTAGGAAAAGTTCAGATTGGCATAAAAATATATTTTTCCTATGCTTAGATGGGAGGAAATGTTTTGTGTAACTCTTTTATGCTATGGTAAACTTTGTAATTGTTTATGAAAAGATCATGACACTTATAATTCTTTTAAAACTGCAAGTTTAAACATATGATAAAAAGTTAGTTTTTAAATTAGGGATTAAATGAAATAATAAGAAATGCAAATATCCAGCGCAATAACGTGATCTGTCACGCATCTTTTCAGAGAGAAACCGTTCTTTTTGTTATAGAGCTGCATAACAGGTATGGAAAACCAACTCTGATAGAATGTTCGATGGCAAACGGAAAGGGGGCATTTTACATATCAGGAGCATTTCATAGGGTGGGGTAAAGGAGTCTTTTGATAGACGTATATGGAGGCTATAACTTGTGAAATTATTTAAATAGCAACAATGAATGAAAATGTGTTTCTTTTCATTCTTTCTTTTTTTGTTGGTGAAACAAAAACATGACCACTTGCAGTACGAAATAAAATAGATGGGAGTCCGGTAATATGGATAAAGCATAATCTATCAAATACGTGAGTGTTATCCACTGCATATTGAAAAATATATAGAACTCTGTAGGCATAGACAAAGTTTCCGAATTCGATAGCTATGAAAAGACGAACAACGCACTCAATTAAATTTTCCGTTGGTTGACTGCTACCAGAAGACAGAACATTAAATATGTTCATGGATGGTCTTTGAAGGTAACTGTTTGAAAAAATTAAGCTCTGTTGATTGATATTAGAAGTATAGATTCTGAAAATAACAAACTGTCGTTTTATTGTCGTTAAAGATAACTTGTGCGTTATTTTTATCATGATCACTGTTTATATCAGTTTTGAATAGTAATATTATGCTAGTTTAATTCCATGCATTCTAATCAGACCACTGGTTATTTATTTTATTTGATATTTATATAATGAGAATGCTACCAATGAAGATGTCTGAGTCTCTGACTACCATTCCCACACAATGGTTGTGTTGGACAGGAGAGGAAAACTTCGGTTCCAATATGACGGCACCAAGGCCAACCGATTGAAACCATTCTCTCCTGGAGATCTAGTCACGAATCCCTAAGGTCGGAGCATTGTGACGGATGTAGGCAATTACTGTTTACATGAGCTGAATCGGGATGGGAAGTATCTAAGGTGTGCTGATGATTATGGATGAGATAGACCGTGCGGGCTGAGTATAGACAGTCAGGGCAGGCTATCGGTGGGGCAATTCTGTAAAACACGGTTATAACGAAGCGCCAGGGACGGGCGATTTTGCTTCTTTATAAGCGTAATTCGTTATATCCGTCAAGTTTACATCATGTAATATAGTCACGGGGAATGAAAATCACTTCGCTGTAAGCGTCAATTCATTATAAGCGTGCTCGCTATAACCGTGTTTTACTGTATATAAAACGGAAGATATCAAAATCATATAGAATGTCGACATTTACGGCGAAACAGATGGTGTCTTAACTTCGGTACTTTTTATTAACAAACTCAGACATATGGAAGAATATAAAAGTAGCAAATGACAGATATTGTATAATTTGCATTGTTGTTGGTTATACTCAATGCCATTATTCACATCTATATGATTTGGTGCGATTTGAGATCCTATTTTTTTATACGAGTAAAAAATCGGTAATGTAACATTAAAAGACTGGGAAATTAATCATGCATCAAATCTTACGAATATTTTGTTGTTGTGTACGGAGTAATTTAGGTAAAGTTTAATACATGTCCATGGGACTGCCAAGCTAAACGAAAATTTGGTATATTTTCCAGTACAACTTTATTCGACCTTAATATCTGCAAAACATTGTTCTGGTGTTACATAAATGATTATAATTTGTTAAGCAAAACAAAAATTTCTTTAATATACAAGTTGTTTCTTTATTAATGGCAGTGTTCAGAGAAATACATTGACTCCTCAATAGTGGTTATTTAATTTATATACATCAATCTCGTCATATTACTACCATGATAAGCTCCATCTAAATACATGTACACCCTCGCATATATAACAATAAAAAATGGGGTGAATATTAGAGATATTTTCCATATCTACAAAGAACACATGATAATAAGGGATAATTCACACCTAAACATCTCACACTCAGGACAAATCGAGATAAATATGAATGATAAGTATAGGATTGTCTCCCTAATAAAAAACACGCTATCTCTCGCTCGCACAATTCTGTGAGTGAAACACAAAGCTTACAGCAGTATACAATTAGGATTTCATGCACGGAATGTAAATACCAATATACAGGTCATGGTATGATGCTACAAAATATCTTGTTTACAGCAACATGGTACATAAATAATGTAGAATAATAATACCAGTAACTATAAGTTGATTTCCACAAAAATCTCCTTACTGACAGAACATTTCTGCATTCATATCTTTGGGCCCTGGCCTCTGGATCATGAAGCAAATGTACTTTTGCAAAGGTTACATGAAACACTAATAAAAACACTTATCTGAAACTTGGCACCAAAATAAATAATTACATTAACAGATGACTTCATTGTTTGGCATTATGCTAATGATTTTACACTGAGCTTACAATTTATGTACCACTTCTAAAAATGATAATATCTCATCCATTATATGTTATGTTCTTTTAAAATTTTTCACCTCCTCCCTCCAAAAACGAAGGAAAAAAATGTGATTATAAATCAATCTATTCTTTCTCTATGTAACACTAATAAGTCATATTTACCTACTGAGCAAAGTCAATTCATTATCTCCCTCAAAATACATTAAATGAATTATAACGAAGTCCCAGGGATGGGTGTTTTTGCTTCGTTATAAGCATAATTTGTTAAAGCCGTCAAGATTACAACATGTAATTAAGTCACAGGGAATGAAATCCACTTCACTGTAAGCATCAATTCATTATAAGCCTGTTTGCCATAACCGTGTTTTTACTTTACTGTGAACTACTTTCATTCCATGTGATGCAATGGCTTATGCATATTGTATCAATAGAAATTAAAATTAGATCTTTCACTACAAATGTATTTTGATGAATAGTGAACTACATAAACTTGAAATCTCTAATTAAATTACATTATGAACTGACAACAAAATGGTTAATTATTACTCCCTTTTTGCATAGACAATCTATGTAAACATAACAGTATATGACGAAAATTCCAAGAAAGTGTATCGGTAAATGTCTCATACACTGTTTCAACTAAATTATGCATAAAATATAAAAGTGTGATTGATTGAAAATAGTCCTCTGACATTCATTTCTCAGAGGGATGAAAAATAGAGGAACTGAAAATGTGATTGTACATCTACCAATAATCTGGTGTAAATTGTTTTACAAATAAATCCCAAATGGACATATAAATATTAAATATCAAATACATGTTGTCCTCATGTAATGAATTAATAACCCTCAAAGAAATGGTTTTGTGTCTTGAAAAAAAATAAGTGAAAAATTAAAATGGTTGCAAACGTACACAGATCTGTTTGTCCATGGATTATTGTTGTGTGGGGGGAGGGGGGTCCAGTGGTGAGTTCACATGATGATCTGAGGTTCTGGGACTGAGTCACTGATTGACTTGTGGGGCAGGATTCTACCGCCATTGATGTACAGTTCATCCTTCACCGTCACATCCTCTCCCAGGACCGACACATTTTCCATCCGGACCTAAAATACATACAAAACAACCTTGTACATGTTTATTTTTTGTAATCAATGATAAAGAGAAATCATTTTGATGTAGAAAGCTTTGAACAGTGTTGTTAAACAATGCTAGTAAATCTAAAAAATGCACACTTAAACCTTTCTACTAATATGATTGCTAATAACAATATTGCATATCTACTGTCTATGAGTCAGACAAAAACCAGCCATTTTCATGTATAATTTCATTAATTTTCTAATAGAGAGATACAGAGTTGATACAAAATTATCATTTTGATACAACAAACTTTTTCAGCGTGATTTTTCATTCTGTTTTCCAAATGACTACAATATGAACTGGAAAACTTGCTATAAAAATTGGGCCAGTGAGTCTCACAAATCATAAGATTATACATTATTTTGTATGGCTTACCCATCTTCCCACCACACATCTCCATCCTATGATACAGGACTCGAGCCACGAGTGTGAGCGGACTCGAGCTCCCCTCAATATTGTACACCGCTTTATACAGGCTCCATCCTCGATCACTACATCTGGGCCGATCGTAACATTGGGTCCTATCCTACAGTTTCTTCCTATTTTAGCTGTTGGATCCTACATTTAAAGCAAAACATTATTTACATTGTATTCTGTATTAAAACAATAACCTGTATTCTAAATGATGTGTGCTATTTATCAGGTATTCCATCAGTAAATATATAGGTATCTACATTAAAATGACCAAAATACCAAAATCAAACACATTACTCATTAAAATTACAATTATATACAATTTTCATATTTATATTCATATTCATATTTATATTTTGGCTGCAATGTGGTTCTTAAATTCAGAAAAGGGAACAGTTAAACTCTGTTAATCAATAGTAAAAATATTTTTACTGAACTTACCACTAACACATTACCCACAATGCCTTCTTCGTTATGGAGTAAATCGGGTGACTTTTCCCGCAATGAACTGAGGTACATGCACATTCCTGTCAGGAAATCTTTGGGCTGTCCTACATCCATCCAAAATCCTGCCGTTGATAAACAGCAAAAAATTAATTCATTATGATTGTCATACATATATGTATCTAGATATTTTAAGCTTTGTATTCCTAACTATTCGACATTTACAAATTTTAGTATAACTGTTGCAAGTATATTATAAAATAGCAGGTACCGGGTATTTAGCGATTTTCTTTTTACTTCTTTGATCAAGTTATACCTCACCATTTAAAGACTGATTGTAAATCACTTTGTTTTTCCATTTCAATAAACATTTTTCAGTTTGTTAATTAAACAAGAGGCCCATGGGCCACATCGCTCACCTGAGGAACAAGCGGTATGATAAAATCAGCTCAATGGAGTCATAATACAAACTATCTGGACAATGTACAATTATTCATGTAAATCCTGTATAAATAAAATCCATTTTCCCCTGGATATTCTTATGTTTATAATCATTAGTCCCTTTTCTAACAGGATGATTTTATAGTCTTATCATATTTTGAGTATTGCAGATCTAAAAAAGATCCCTAACAATAGTTTATATATGGGATATAAACGTACATCAAACTCTGAACCTTCTCGTGAGGCCAAAGAATTGTCCTGGGGCCAAAGTCTTAACAATTATAAAGAATCATCTGGCTGATTAGTTTCTGAGAAGATTTTTAAAGATTTACCGTATATATTCCTATGTTAAACTCGATCCCCCATTGTGCCCCACCCTACCCCTGGGGATCATTATTTTCACAACTTTGAATTTACACTACCTGAGGATGCTTTCACACAAGTTTTAGCTTTCCTGGCTGATTAGTTTCTGAGTAGAATATTTTTAAAGAATAACTCTGTTTATTCCTATGTAAAACATCGACCTCCCATTGTGGCCCAAACCTACCCCCAGGGGTCATGATTTTTACAAATTTGAATCTACACTACTTGAGGATGCTTCCACACAAGTTCCAGCTTTGCCGGCGAATTAGTTTCTGAGAAGAAGATTTTTAAAGATTTACTGTATATATTCCTATGTTAAACTTCGATCCCCCATTGTGGCCCCAACCTACCCCCAGGGGTCATGATTTTCACAACTTTGAATCTACACTACCTGAGGATGCTTCCACACAAGTTCCAGCTTTGCCGGCGAATTAGTTTCTGAGAAGAAGATTTTTAAAGATTAACTGTATATATTCCTATGTTAAACTTCGATCCCCCATTGTGGCCCCACTCTACCCCCTGGGGTAATGATTTTCACAACTTTGAATCTACACTACCTGAGGATGCATCCACACAAGTGTCAGCTTTCCTGTCTGATTAGTTTCTGAGAAGAAGATTTTTAAAGATTTACTGTATATATTCCTATGTAAAACGTCGATTCCCTATTGTGGCCCCACCCTACCCTCGGGGGTCATGATTTTCACAAATTTGAATCTTCACTACCTAAGGATGCATCCACACAAGTGTCAGCTTTCCTGGCCGATTAGTTTCTGAGAAGAAGATTTTTAAAGAATTACTTTTTATATTCATATGTTAAACTTCGACCCTCCATTGTGGCCCACCCTACCCCCAGGGGTCATGATTTTCACATCTTTGAATCTACACTACCTGAGGATGCTTCCACACAAGTTTCAGCTTTCCTGGCCGATTAGTTTCTGAGAAGAAGATTTCTAAAGAGTTACTCTATATATTCATGTTAAACTTCGACCCCCCCCCATTGTGGCCCCATCCTCAGGTGAGCTAAAAAGGTTAAGTTTACAATTTAATAAGTGGGTTTCTGGAAGAACAGATTTTGAAAATTTTCGTAATAAATATTAACAATTTTTTACACTTGTTTAATCTTTAGCTTTTAAGATCTGTGTACAAACATAGAATTGTGAGCAAATCTCTGTATCTTACTTATAATACGAAGCTTAACACTCAAATATGGTTAGTAAATAGAAATTGTAAACAACATGCACTACATGTATAACAAATAAAGAACACAATTTATTTTTTCGAAATGAATCATATATATATACATGGATATACCTACATATTTCCGTAAGCGATATCAAACGCTATTTAAACTGAATAAACTAGAGAAAATGCCGAGCATCTCAACAAAACCTATTGCATTAATATACCATTACGCAAAAGATAATGCCCATTTACCGATAGAATGAATTGTATTTCAGTACCCCTACATCAGATTTTGCTTAATTTGCGCAGGTAAACAGTTAACGTAACTGTTTGATTTACCGAAGTCTCTGATTGATTTGATGCGTAAAAATCACGAAATACAGACGATAGTTTCCAGGTTACAAAGCATAAATAATGAAAACGAAACGAAAATCAGAACAAGCTAACACCAACGTCATGTGTGAAAACTGTCAACGCATTGAAATATTTAGCCTCAATTTACTTCACAAAATCGGCACCAATATATTTTTCATGTTTCAAAACTTCCCTTCATACGCGAACTGTTGCACAACAAGCAAATTCATCATAGTCAGATCGACCCTTTTTCGTTTAATGTCATGGCTGCTTTAAACAAAGAACCTCGTTTTAGAAGTATGGAATACGAATCTTGGTAAAATGGGTATGCAAACCCGGGCCGTGGCAAAATAAATGCCGAGGCAGATCGGCAATCGTCAATTCCAAATATGCATTATTTTGCAGCAATATCTACAGCGAATACAAATATACTAGTCCATCAAATATCCTGAAATTTTAATGAGATTGGCAGATTAATAACTGCCAATCTTTTGTTTTGCCCAGGCCAAGTCTTGCCTACCCATTTTACCGGATGCCGAGCCCGATTGAAACACGCCTTTCCTTTATTATTATTTTCGTAATAACTTCGATTTGAAACAAAATTACCTCTTAATTTTTGCAATTTATATTTTCCTTCCCATGAGGATAATTTATGCTAAACTACGTTGAATTTGCCTCGGTAGTTCTTGAGAAGAAGATTTTTAAAAATGCAGCCCCCTTTTTCTACAGTATCAAGGTTTTCTCCGCTTTGAATACAGATCAGACTTTAATTTTTGCAATTTATATTCGCCCTCCCATAAGGATGCTTTGTGCCAAATTTGGTTGAAATTGGATAAGCAGTTTTAGAGAAGAAGTTCAAAATGTAAAAAGTTTACAGACGGACAGACGGACGGACAGACGGACGACGGACAAAATGTGATCAGAATAGCTCACTTGAGCTTTCAGCTCAGGTGAGCTAAAAATAGAGAAATTCAATCCATGTTTGATTTTAATAGAGATTTTTTGTCAAGCTATGCTGTATTTGACATCTTACCCTGAAGTTCCATTGCATATAAATCATTATCATTTGCCATGAATGGGAATACTTCTTTCTCAATAGAAGTTGGCTTCAACTGAAAACAAAAACATTCAATTTTCAAGAGTTTGAATTATGAAAATATCTATTGTCTCAAAATATGACTGAGAAGAAGAGCAAAAATTATTTATGATGTACCCTGCATGAACTAAAGACTTTTCTACCTTTTTAAAAATTGTATCTATTTTAAATGGAGGAGACTCAAAAACTATTACTTCAAGACTTGAGCATTGATTACTGAATATTTCAAATAAAAAACTCATAGAGTAACAAAAATTGTGTAACTTTGATCAACAGTGATTTTATTTAAACAATATTTTATTCAATATAGTATATTGAATGGGATTGGGCAGCTGGCTCAGCCTATTTTAGCCTTCTTCCTAATCAACAGTGAATCCCTGCCCCCTATAGATACCCACCTCTATCCTGTCCAGCACGGAGGGGCTGAGTATGTACATCCCTGCGTTGATTTTGTTGGACACATACTCCTGAGGTTTCTCCACAAACTTTTGGATCCGCCCATTCTCTGGGTCGTACACCACCACACCATATTTCGAAGGCTCATCTACTTTTGTGACCTGTGACAAAGAAGGGGGAAAATTGTATTTTACACAGAGGCACAACAATGAAACAGCATTTTGACACTACTTAGTGTGTTAAAGTAAGTAGCATCATGTTCATGCACATATAGTATATGAACATGTAACTCAAACACTGCATCCTCTTAGATGTGATGTTACAATGAGGAGTTGAAATTTCACACACAGAGATACAACTACAAGACCAAACAGTAACAAGTATATGTGTCTCATTCATTTTACTTAATTTGTAAAACAAAATTCAACCAATCTCAGTATCATATCTTATCAATCTTCTGAATCTCACAGCACCTTTCAAAATATGTTTGTTTGTCCTCTTTCAACTCAGTGTTTAACTCTGTTCGATAATCCCTGAAACTTTTACAAACTTGTGCAAAAACTAAGTAGAAAATAGCTTTTCCATCAACTGGATATTAAAAAAAAAAGTACCACTCAGATTGATAAAAGCAAATATCTTGATCTGGTTCCTTTTTTGTCAGTCATTCAGAAGAGGGCAAACAAACTCAAGTGGCCTAAGACTAACAGATCAAATTCTACATGGTTGTTTCCAGCGTACCACAATGGTTCCCTGACGGCCATGATGCTTGTGAAACTGAACCATCTGTTTGAACGGGAAATCACAGATGATGTCGCTGTTTAGGACAAAGAAAGGCTCGTGGTCCTGTGTTAGGAGATCCTTGGCCAAGGCTAGAGGACCAGCTATAATAACGAAACATGGAGAGTCATAATCATCGATCCAATTCCCTTCTTTAAATCAACTTTTATATGCAACAGATTTTTGGGATTAAATAGCAATCATATACTTTAAACCAACGTATTTTTAGCTGTTCAATGATATAATTTCACTGTATTTCCAACTAGACCATTTGTATATGCATATGCAATAGAATATCTTCAAACCAATTATAAAGCTTGTAGACATAAATTTTCTTATTAAATATAAAGAGTTAAAAATCATTAACAATTAAAACACCTAGAGTATAGTCTGGTTTTCTACATTTCTTAAAATGAATGAAACATATACTGTTTACACAAAGTTTTACCATGCAACCATGATCCTTTTTATAACTGTTTGAGATAAATTGTAGCAAAAGGATGAGACCAAGCAAATGTACTTGTTTTATTATAAATTATCTCTCTGTATACATACCAGTTCCTAGAGGCTCTGTTTCTAAGGAAATACTGATTTTTACACCAAGCTACCAACAGAAAATTTAGACTTGATTAGAGATAATCCATATTGATGCATATCTTATATTTTATTTCAACAATTTTGCATCACTTTTGCTTAGAATCTCTCTCTCTCTCTCTCTCTCTCTCTCTCTGTCTCTCTCTCTCTCTCTCTCTCTCTACACACGGTATATCATAATCACAGTGAAGCAGCACATGAAGCTCTATTTAAGCTTGTCTCTAAGAAGGGCAACTTAAACTTGGAGAACAAATTGACTGGGAAGGCAATCTCTCTCTCTCTCTCTCTCTCTCTCTCTCTCTCTCTCTCTCTCTCCATACCTGTTCCTCTACATTCTTTAGCTCCTGCTCCATCTGTTCAGCTCTATAACTGACCGCTAGAATGATATGCTTCACTCCAGCCTACAAATGAACAATGCTTGTGTATAAGCATAACAAATATTTTCATATATATTGGCCAAGTTTCTTGTTTTTTTATATTTCATCTAAAATTAATACTCATCTTGTTTCAAAGCAAGGCATTGTAATTTCCAACAGGGGCTTGAGTATCAATGCATTTATGTTATATTCTCACTTTCTATCAATCACAGTATGTACTTTACAGGCTGCTCAATCATCGAACAAAATTTAATTGCAAATTTCATTTTTCAAATCATCAAAGTGAAAATGCTTCATTCTCAGATATTTTTTAAAATCTTTTCTAAGAAAGTTATTCTAATTATTATTATCTTAATTAATCTTATATCTAATCTAATCAATTCTTCATTTGGTTATGTACAGTAATATTTGGAGAGTTACATTCTTTTCTTAATCATGATGCATAAAATTTAAACTAATTATATATTAGTGAACTGTTTGATGTTATTTGTTGAGTTTTACCTCCACTAATGCCTCCAGCTGATGAAGTAACATGGGTTTGTTACCAAATTCCACCAACGGTTTGGCTACACTAAGGGTCAAAGGTCGTAACCTTGTTCCATATCCTCCAACTAGAATCAAGGCCTTCATAGTTGTATCAAACTATATGAACAAAATTCCTCACATAATTATCATCTTCAATAAAAGTAAAGATTTGTTGAGAAAAATATAGGATTAATCTATGATATTAGGCATTATATGATTACAGCATCAAAACACATACCAGGAAAAAGGATTTTGATTCTGTTTCATGAAAATGTATTAAAAATTGCTCAGCATTTTAAAATTCAGTAAACTATCTTTATTCAAAAACAATATAAAAGAAATATGACCATATCATATTTTGAAATAAAACAATTTATCGTTTTAAAAGACATAAACATGTTGATATTTTGTGACTTCCACAGGGTTGTCTCTAAGACGCGGGAGGTGGGGAATTCCCCAGCCGATAATGCCTTAATTACCCAGCTATTGTTGCATTTCAACACAATGTAGCTATAAGCAAGAACACTAAACTCCCCTTCTACTTTTTTATTTCTTCCATCTACTTCAATTTTTAGAGACAACCCTGCTTCCAACAGCTGTCCAAGATGCTCTCGTTTAGCATTCAGCATAAAATACGGAAGTGCAAAAATTGATGACAACAATTTTTAAACGAATGTTTAATTATGAAATATTCATGCCAGAGAATTTGCCTCAGTTGTTAACACGATGCACATTTCTGCAGAATTTGAAAAGTGTAATCCGATAGGGGCCCTTCCTATGAAAGGGGGAAAAAAGACTCCAATTTGTTAGGTAAAATAGGGCAGTATACAGGAGTTTGACCACAAATTGGTCTGTTTCAAACATGTCAAGAGGAGAGACGTGCCTCATAACTTTCATTATTATTGGGATAAAATACTTCGAAAGCAGGCGGGGCACTACCTATACACGTACATGTTTATGATGCAATCACTGCCACGACTTACTGCCCAGTTAATTTGACATATAATTACTTGGACGAACTACAAGATAGTCTCTCTGACATAATTACTCAAATACTAAGGTTTAATGCATTGCAAGTTCATCTGAAAAGTAGAAAACATAACGTACCTAAGATAAACAAACGTAACAACGTGTCAACCCAAACCGGAAGTGGATGTTTTCTTTTCAACAATTTATACACAAGTCTATTCGTGTATTCATAAAAAATCCTTCCTTTGATCTGGCGCGGATTCAGTTTAAGGGTCCTCCACACACCAGGGAAAAGTTCTCAATACATGACCATTCTTCTAAATTAATTAAAGATATGGATTTTTAGCACATGTTCGACTTGAAAATGGACTTGCAAATTCCCCCTTTTTTTTGGGGGGGGGGGGGGGGGTTATCTTTTAAAATTTTATACCGCACTCTTCATGAAAATAAAAGTCCCTGTATGCAGTACTAGAACTCGGGTCCTGCGGGTTGGTAGACAGAGGCTTCACCCAATGCTCCACACAGAGTTAGACACAAACATTTGGAGATATAAACTGTTTTACGGTGCGTTAAAATTGCCATGTTCTTACATATGTTAGTACTAACTTTCATTAAAAAAAAGTAAAAGTCACGGGGTTTCGAGGATCCTTAAGCTCTTGACCTCCTCTTTAACATGGAAATACCGAAAAAAAAAACTAGATCCTCGGCATCATCAAACCCTCCCCAGAAAATAAAATTACCCCACGTCCCCTCCCCGGAAAAAAAATTCTCACATATTAATTTACCCTTCATCCTTACAAATGACAAATACTTATACTGTGAATTATTATATATCTATTGTACAATATTAATTATTCTTATACCCCCCCCCCCCTTCCTTTCAAAGATCAGCATCCACCGGAATGGATCATCCAAGCAGCAATGTTCATCCACTGAAAGTCGCCTCTATTCATTGGTCAGTGGACACTCGGGCCGCCGTGTTTTACACACCTGGGGACCCTGACCTAATTTTAGATTGTGTGTGCGATTGAACGCTCTCCTGTACTCATGAATGTTCGTAGGTTGATACATGTATAGGTGTGTGTGCATACATTGTATACATTATTCAGCAGTGGGAGTTAATTGTAAATTATGACTGCAGCAATTAGGAATACCATAGGCAACCATTGTCTTAAAAACTCAGGTAATATATGTTAATTATTGTTAAGGTGTTTTGTCAATTTGATCGACTATTACATATGTACTAAGATAGTTACATGCATGTACTTTAGTATATAAAATCAATTATAGCACAGGTACCCCGAACAGGTTAGGTTTGGAGTACAAGTATATAATTACACTCACAAATCTAAATATCACACGAATAACTGCAGTTCATATCGACCAATTCAATTTGAACGTCAAAAGGGATTTTTAAAAAATTTATTTTCCTCATGTTTGACCACAATGTGTGCTGGCCATTGAGGTCAAAGGTCACAATTTATTTAGTGTATGTTATACTAGTATATATGTATGGTGGCATATTTCTTCTCCCTAGCTACACATGTACATGCATGATAGATTTATGTGTACATCAACGTGCACGATCGAAAAGTATATGTCAACATGCAAGATAATGATGTTTGCATGTACATGTGAAATGTATGGTGGCAAATTTCTGCCCAGTACATGCAAGATAAAATAATATGCAAGAAAACTGTGTAAACGGGCATGATAATATAATGCATGCATGCGATATAATTGAATTGACATTTGTGTTACAAAGGACGAGTGCACTCATGGGCCCCGGGCCCGGTAAAAATTGAAAAAAAATGAAGATTCAAATTAAGCATAATTCTTTAGTACCTAACATCACTTATTGATATATAATCCATATGAATCAGCAAGTTTTAGCGCTGAATTCACTGTATATAAAAAGCATAAAGCTTAATTCACAACACAGTACGGGTCAGCCGATATTCATGGTTTTGTTTAGTAAACCGAGGACGAACATTCATTTCAAAGCCTTTGTTTACTGTCAGCCTAACCGAGTACAAACTTGTGGAAAAGACAAAATATGCATTATGCATTTAGAAAACTCCCGTGAAAATAAGAAGTTTGTACTACATTAGGCCGGTACCTAAAAAATGCATATAAATCAGAAATATCCATCAGAGCTTTAAAACTATTACAAAAAAAGCAATCTGTTGATATTTTCTACATAAAAACGGCACTGAGAAAGGGTCCATTCTCTATAGTTAAGTGCACTTGTTCTTTTGGTTATAATCTGCTTTTAATATTTAAAAAAAATTACTTATTAAGCATTATCTGACAACATACATGCAGGATGCAACATACTAGTAATCGATATGTTGACATATGTGATTATGAATGTCAATATGTGATGTTATTAAGTAGACATGCTACATATGATTGTGTTATATGATATACTAGGTTAGTTATATTAACATACACCATGCATATTTATGTTAAAATGTTAACATAACTGTGTTTAACTGTAGTATATGTGTTGACACAAACAATTTTTAAGTTGCATGTTTCAGCATTAACGTATCTCGATTTGTGGGTTTTATGGTGTTTTAGAATTGTTACCTATATAGGGACTGATTTATAACTATTAACTCCGAGAGCTATGTGAAAAATGATCGTTGATAAGATAAGGAACTTTTTAAGGAAAAAACCTTTCTTTTCCATACAAACTGTCAGGCTCACTATCATGGGCAGTTTCCTCGAAGCGTGTTCTAAGCGAGTTCTCCCAGGAACCCATTGGTCCAAAGGTTGTCACGCAAGTTCCGGGACCCGAGTCCCTTCAACTGTTGACGCAACTTGATCAAATTCAGGTAAAACGATTTGTTTTAAAATAGAATCACAATATCTTTAATGCTTGTGTGCTTCAAAATGTCGTCACCATTTACTAACTATCTTTTTACAGATAAAAAAAATGCTCTTGATTTATATTGTTTTAAATATTTAATACAATACTCTCTTCACACACACTCGTTGTCATATCATACATATACCGTATGAAGTAAACGTTGCATGGAATCCGCCTATAAGTAAATGTTGTTGTTGCATGTCCTAAAACAAAATGGTTTGTCTCTCTACAGAACACGGATGCCGTGGCTTTTTTCGCGGACTATGACAAAAGTTGTGGGAACTACATCGTAGACGCCGACGGCAACGTCATGCTTGA
Organism: Magallana hongkongensis; assembly: GCA_015776775.1. Classification (NCBI taxonomy): domain Eukaryota; kingdom Metazoa; phylum Mollusca; class Bivalvia; order Ostreida; family Ostreidae; genus Magallana; species Magallana hongkongensis. Next base: position 14,707,600 of record CM027470.1, read on the forward strand.
CATGTTCACCCAGATGGCGTCCATTCCTATTGGTAACACTCCTCCCCCTACCCCTATATTGGTTACCTCCCCTTTAAAAAAAACCCACTTCTTCACACTTACACACATGTAGAAGTAACATCTGACAATTGTTATTCTTTTTTAAAAACAATGTGTAACAAATATCGCGCCATTCATGTAGGAAAGCGTGTCAAATCATAGTACACGTACGTGTATATAGTTTTAGTATAGACACAAATCATATTCAAATACTTATATACAAATACATAAATTCAAAACAACCTTGATATTTTCTAGGTTACAATCACCCAAAGCTAAAAGAAGTAATGAGTAAAAAAGAAAATTGGGTAAATATTTTGTTGTTCTATTCATGATTTAGAAATGTTATTTCTGTATTCATTTCAGTACAAATGTGATAACCTACCTCTACATTACAAATATGCAGGCATCGACTTTGAAAAAATAATATGTTTGCCCAAAAGTATTTTGGCCAAAACCTGATTGTTTTATTTCTGAGGCACAGCTACATAGGCTATTTTTCTATTTTGAAAAAGAGGAATAACTCAATTCTAATATAGAGAAATATGGTTATTCATTTATCTATTTATTTATTTGTTTATTAATTTGTCTATTTATTTTAATTTTATTTTTTATTTTTGCAATAAAAAGTAAAATACCTAACTACGTGCAGTATTTTGAAACGCGTAGCATGAGAAATGAAAGATATAATTGTTTTAGGCCTTCATGTTGCCTGATGCTAAGCCATACGCCGATTATTCTTGTAATAGCTTTCATATTCAATAATGCGATAGATACATCCTGCATTATATATTGAACGACATTATTTTTTTTTTTTGCCCAATTCACAGACCACCTTCGTCAACAGACCGGCGCTGGGTGTCTCTCCCCCGGGCGACTGGACAGAACTCCTCAATGGACAACTTTTATCAGTAATTTTAATTTACTTCAGTATTAATTACCCATTTAATCGTTTACTACACATGAAAAAAATTACCTGGGTGTTGCACTATTTTCGGCATTCATTCATTTTTTTTAAAATTTCATCATTTATGATAATTCTCGATTTCAGTTATACTGTTTCCTTCGCCGTTTCTTTTACTAAAACACACCAAACATAATGACGGAATACGAGCTATAGGTATCATGTTCTTTATATTAACATATTTCGGTAAATAATGTTGGGTCTTATAGGTGGCACCTTTAGGCATGAAACAGGTACAGACAATGGCATGCGGTTCCTGCACGATAGAAAACGGACTGAAAGCCATGTTCATAGCTCATGAGGTGATTAGACTTCTAATTGATTTTAATCAATTGAAATTTTATCAATTTGTTATTTTAAGATTTATCAGTGTTTTATATCTATCAATATTTTAATTGTTATTATGATAAAGCGACGTATGTTTTCAGAGGAGGCGGAGAGGGGGAGCGCCACCTACACTGGAGGAGATGTCCTCCTGCATGTGTAATCTTCCGCCAGGGAGTGCTGACATCACCATCTTGTCTTTCACTGGGGCCTCTCACGGGTGGACCCTAGGTCAGCTTTATGAAACATCTGTCTAATTCAGTTCTGTACAAATTATTTTGATGTAGAAATTTCTTCAAATTAAATGCACATGTACAGTTACACTCAAATATAGCGAACAAAAATATAGATACTTTACGGCTACATTGAAATTCTGCATGTCTGTGTCGCAGCAAAATCTTAATAACATTTCTTTAAACAAATCGTGTTCAGGGGCTCAGGCAGCCAGCCACGCCAGCTGGCAGCAGAAGCTGGACTTCCGGAGCATGAAGTGGCCAGTGGTTGACTTTCCGTGTTTGAAATATCCTCTAGAAGAACACGAAAGAGAAAATCGACTAGAGGAGGGACGATCCCTCAGCGAGGTGAAATCTCAATCTAATCAAAATTAGATCCTTCACGCTCTCGTATTTGATATGTCGCTGTGAGGATCTCCTCACAGCGACATAGATCTCCCCACAGCGACATATAGATCTCCTCACAGCGACATAGATCTCAAAAAGTACGGGAAATGTGCATTATGACATCACAGTATATTACAAACCTCGAAAGTACTTATTAATCTATTTATTAGTAAAATTAACTTATACTAATCTTTTAATTAAAAACAACAAATGCTATTACTTACAATTTTGATGTGCGTTATATCGTACACACTGAAAAATAAGCGAGATGTCGTTCTCGCTGTACTACAAAATATGACGTCATATGCTTCAAAATGACGCATTGAGTTAAATCATTGAAGGCTATCGTGCAGTTTTATAGCGAAGAAAAATAAATGTCATACATTAACGGAAAAGTATAAATGAATATTTTGTTTACAATTATTATTAGTAGAATGCTACCTATATAGTCTTATTTTCATTTTGTTAAAAGTATGCATCGTATAAAAAAGCCACCTCGGTTTTGTATAAAATATCGTATATCTAAAATCTGAGTACCTAAATAAATCAATTAATTGCAAGGGCATAGACTTATACCTGATCCTGACAAACTTTTACATGTGAATTTGAAATATGCTATGTAACTTAAAAACTTCTACGATCCTTGTAAAATCTTACAAATTAATTATTTTTTAATGAAATTAACCCTGTGACCTTCAAAATTATTCAACATATGCATTATAAATTACGGTTTCTACTAACAAATATTCTTATCTTAAAAAATTCGCACCGTTTTTCAAAATCTACGATATAACATCAAGTTATTTCATAATTCAGTTGTGAATTTTGACATGATTATGCCCTTGCAATATTGAATTATTTAAATGACCTCAAAACCACAAATACATCTGCTTGTACCATGCGACTGCCATATCACATGACCACTATGAACATAAAATAGTGTACTGTTATATATATATTTTAGAAATATATTGCATTTGAGTGACTGTTATTGATTTTAAAAAGGACATGCCAGTTTAACTAAAGTATACGTGTTTTCATCACAAAAATTTGCCCATATTTTTATTGACCGCCTTAACTGTACTGCGTCCTCACAGCGACATAGATTTCCTCACAGTGACAGCGACATAGATCTCCTCACAGCGACATAGATCTTCTCACAGCGACATAGATCTCCTCACAGCGACATAGATCTCCTCACAGCGACAGCGACATAGATCTCCTCACAGAGACATATCAAATACGTGAGCGTGAATTAGGGATCTAATTCTATTTAGATTTGGTCAAATCTAATACATAGAACAGAGCAATTTCTCGCAGCGCTTCTTGGCTCCCTCTTTTGTAAACTACTAGTACATGCATGAACATTTTTTTGAAATACTAGTACATTTCAATTCATAGGAAAAGACCATACCCTTTTGAGATTGATGTAGTCATTTTTTGTTGAAAGTTCGAATTCAGAGCTTCTAGTTGCAACTGAGCAAACTTAAGGAATGAATCTAAAAGCGAATGATGTTGGTGATTAAAGAGTGGAAATAGCAAAATTAGTCTAAATGGTATTGAATCACGTTCGATAAAAACCTCTTTTTGCATATATAAATTTGTCTGACAACGCTTGACAAAATCTAGTGGGATATAATACCGGGTTACCCTTGATCAATTTATACATTTTTACTCGTAATCATTATAAAATGACTTTTAATGCACATGCCTATTAATTTAAGAAAAATAATTGGTAACTAGAGCAAAGCTCGTTGCAAAGCAACGAGTGGGTCTTCCGTCAATGTCGGAAGTAAAGCTGGAAGTTCCTGTAAGAAGTAGAGCTCTTAAACCAACAACAAGAGTAAAAGAAAAAAATGAAAAAAAATCGAATTATTCCTGGTACGACTTAATAAAATACGAATGATTTTAAGTACGACTTAACAAAAACCTTTCCGATTTTAAGAACGACTTAACAAAAAAAATCCGAATGTGTTCAAGTACGACTTAACAATTTTTTTGGTACGAGTTAATTTTACTTTGAACATTACACTATTTTTTAAACCAAGGACGCGGAATCAAAATTTCCGGAAAAATCATTTTTTAAACCCCGATATCTCTGTAATGCGTCGTCCGAATTTCAAACGGATTTCAGTTTCGTATTCAGCATGACCAACTCTACAAACCTCATAAACATTTGAAATTGAAACGAAAAATTCGAATAATCAAAAATTTTTAAACACTTCCGGTTTGGACTGGAAGTGTCGGAAACTAAATTCCAGCCTTATGTCCAAATAAAAACGATCATTGCTTCAACACAGTAAATTCCAAGTCTCTATCTTGAAGCGTTTTTGAAAAACGCCCTGGACAAAATCACTTTTTTAAAAGTTAAAAATTTACGTTACGTAAAAACGGAAGTGACGTTGTAGTTAAAAATTTAACATCTTTGAGGCACAATAATGTTACATAATCCCTGAAAGTTTCATGTAAATCTGTTGAACACTTTTTGAGATATTAAGCTTTAAAAAAGTCAGAAAAATAAAGAAAAAGAAAAATAATAATAATAACTAGAGCAAAGCTCGTTGCAAAGCAACGAGTGGGTCTTCCGTTAATGTCGGAAGTAAAGCTAGAAGTTCCTGTAAGAAGCAGAGCTCTTAAATCAATAACAATAGTAACTAAAATAAAAATAAATATGAAAAAATCGAATCATTATTGGTACAACTTAAGAAAATCCGAATTATTTTTAGTACGAATTAACAAAAACCTTTCCGATTATAAGAACGACTTAACAAAAAAAATCCGAATGTGTGTTCAAGTACGACTTAAAAATTATTTTTGGTACGAGTTCATTTACTTTGAACATTTTGCTATTTTTTAACCAAGGACGCGGAAACAAAATTTCCGGAAAAATTTAATTTTTAAAATTGAAAAACATGAATATTAAGAAAATTGGTTTAGCTTCCGGTTTTGACAGGAAATGTCCGAATTTATCCTAGCCTTATGTCACAAGCTACATGCTAGATTTCTTGTTTACATCTCATTCTGGATTTCATTCACCATTGCAATAGCTATCAAGGTATATTCAATGAAAGACATAACAAATCAGGCTGAAACTAGGCACACATATAATTTTTGCTGTCCTTAATCAGGTCTGGTACACTACCTTACATTGAAAGCAAATTAAATGTGACAATATTTACATAAAAGAGGCTCTCTAATCTATTGAATGAGTCGCAAAGCATGACGTTCTACAATGTGTTTACTTTTCAACACATTCACTTGGTTTGTGGCTGTTTTATACACAATATTTAATAGCTTGCCTGAAAATTCGTACAAGTTGATTTTTACTTTAAAAGGTAAAAAGGGAAATATTACGTACTGTAGACTTTTCCCATGCATCCCATTAAAAAATAATGTTTTAATTTCTCAATTTTTGCTTCAAAAATCGATAAGTATCAATACACTGGCATACAAACGAATACAAGTACAAGCAATTTTTAATAAGAAAAATTGCATAATTGTTTATTGATGACTTAATTATTATTAATAAATGAATCACGTGAAAAACGTACCCGCTTTTTATTATATAATGGGTCGTACCTGTCTTTTAAATTTTGACAATGGGGTATCTAAATGGGTTGACATTTTTCAAATGTAAGCATAGAAATGAAAAGTCAGACATGATTTTCTATATTGATTTCTTAATTCTGATAAAAAATTGAAAATGAGTTTCCAAAGACCAATTCAATTGGTATATATTTCAATACGTTTTGTATACACCGAAACTGGTAGTGGCCGACAATGCCTTGCAACTCATTCATTCGATTGGTTTGTCAATAAAAGTAAACAGATAGCTAATTTTGTATGCAAATTTATGCCAACGTCACAGAATCTAGTGGTCTCGACCTGTACATGTGTGGATGACGTTTCTGTGTGTTTAGCTTATGTTATTGTGATGCTTAGAGTATTTCACTCCTCACGTTTTTATTTCATTGCGCAGATGATCACTATATTTCAAATGAATATGATTTTATTTATTTGATCATCAAAGAAAGATCATCATCTCATAATTACACAACATTTCTATAGGAAAATCATTTGATTTCAAGAGACAAACAAGTTTTTGGGGGAATTATTATTTTGTGCGGAAGGTTTTTTAAACGAAAATGAAAGAAACAAGCAATTTTTTGATTTTTCACTTACTTTTCTTTTATTTGAGTTTTCCAATTATTATTGACAAACCATTAGCTATTTTTACTATATTATGGAATTAGGCTCAAACAAAGTTTGACTTTTAACAAAACAGAGGAAAGTCGGACCAACATTTTCAGTTTTTTGTTTTTCACTTAAATATATTTGGTGATACTGTTTTCATCAGATTTAAAATTTCATTATTAAGTCAACATGATTCTGTATATTGTCTGTTGGTTTTATCTAACTTTTTCGTTTACATATTCGAATGGCACACACTACAAAAATTTTGGAAAATGCTTAAAAACGATAAAAGACACCATATCTCAAAATTTTGATCATTGACCTCATAAAACTGTTATGCCTGCAGAGTAAGGTCAATACACCTAGTTTAATACTATAAATGTTAAGCATAATCATCAATCAGTTTTTTTGTAAAATTGAATCAAAAAAGGGTTGGAATTTGAAAACTGAAAAATTCGGACTGGATTGTTCATAAAAATTTTGAATGAAAACTTAATGTTTTGTGTCTGTTTAGTGTCACTGTCATTTATAAACTGTATTTCATTTTTAAAAAGTGTTCAGCAATTTGTCTTATTTTCACAATTAAGAAAACGTCAAACATACGGTAAATAATTTTGGGATTTTTTTTTAAATTTTCAAAAAATATTCATTAACCATTATCTCAAAAAGTAATCATTGATCTTATTTTTTTGAAAGTGAAAAATAGACTACCATGATAGGTCTTCAACACACAATGCATGGTTTTTCATTATCATCAGTGGATTTTTTTTATTCTGAGTAAATGTATACCTTAATCATAAACTGTTGTAGATCTTGCGATCAGAGCATATCATTAAGATGTTGACTTGATTGCGTTTAAAATACGTTGGATATATTTCCGGGATCCACAATATAATGCAGACATTTTGAACTCTGTATAAACGACAGGCGTGTTTTTATATACACTCTATACATATATAAGTATGGTATACCTATCTGTGCAAAATGATTCCGATATTATTATATTATTCCACACACAAGTGTATTTCCATATCATATGGTGATTATAGACTTTGATTTTTCAATTCAGTTATAAGTTATGCACATGCCTGCTTTTCCGATATTAAAATATTTTTTTTTTTTAAAAACACATGCTATTGAAAAAAAAAATCAAAAGAACATACAATACATCGTATATTCGGACGAAAGATATTACAGAGAATATGACGAAATGTTTGAGAAAACATGAACTGTTTTCATTAAAATTTGTTATATACAAAATATACAGATTTTGCAAGAAATTATGCATGACTTGTTTCAAATTTGATTGTGTAACAACCTTTAATATAAGCTTTTTGATAATAAATACTCTTCAGTATTTCCGCTAAATCTTATTGTACAGTCTCTGCATTAGAATATTAAAAATACTATATTTTTAATTTCGTATTTAGCTACATATGTTGTACAAATATTTCTTATTCCTTTGGAAAATCTATAGCATTGACTTTTTCCTTTATAACCGCTGTTTTACAGCGTCCATATATTACAAAAAATCAAAACCGCATTTTGATGACATATTGATTTATAGACTGTGTTCTTTCAAAGCGTCTTGTTTGAATTGTCTGTACTTCCTTTAAATAAGTACAAGTAGTAATTACTATTATATAAACATCCACGAGACTTGAGCTTATTATTGCTAACAAGCATCGTAAGAATATGGTGCAAGTTTGAAAAATTGTGGTTTAAATAAAGTATTTTACTATAATCATGGCAACTCTTATCAGAACGGTGGGTATACAACCGCTGATTTTACAGCGTCCTTAAAAAATATTACATAAAATCAAAACTGCATTTTTATGACATATTGATTTATAAACTATGTTTTTTCAAACCGTCTTGTTTGAATTGGTTGCACTCTTTTGAATAATAACAAGTGAAAATTATCCAAATTTGACAAGCATCATAAGAATATGGTGCAAGTTTGAAAAATTGTGTTTTAAATAAAAGTATTCTACTATAATCATGGCAACTCATACCAGTATGGATTTTCAAAGAAATAGAAATACACCCTCATGATAACTGTAAAAGGTTGAAAATCTTTTTGTGTGCGCTTCTATGGAATCAGAGATATAAACATGGTCTAAAGTTGTTCCACCCTCTGTTGTGAAAAAATTCACTATCTGCTTAAACCCGTTGTACTCCATAAAAGTTTGTATAGGGCCGGATAACTTTGTATCTTCGTTGAAATCTCCTACGAAAATGCACGTATCGCATTGTAATCTTACGGTGTCTATGAGTGATTTAAGAGATCGCAAGAACATGGTAACGTTCAATGTAGGTGGCCGATAAACATTCACTACGGCTATGTTTTTTTTCAACAACTTGACAGCAATGCCTTCAATGTTTTTGATTGAATGATGAATAATCTGACTTTCATTGTTTTCTTTGATATACAAAGCGACCCCACCTCCTTTTGAATTGCGTAATGACATCGTGTGTTCATCGTTGTTGCTATAAGATTCTATTCTTGCAAGATGGCAAAATTGAAACCCATCTAAATGTAGATGAGCAGTTTCTTGATCAGATCTTAACCATGTTTCTGTTAAACAAACAACGTCCGCATTTGTGAATCTCCTGTCACATTTCATGTGGCAAAAGTTTTTATTCAAGCTTTGAATGTTATGAAGTACAACTATGGTGCTGTTGGGTTGAACTTCAAATGGTCTGTCAAGTTCTAGTTTTTGCATGTCTTTCATGGCTGATTTCACATCTGGATCAGCGTACAACTTTTTGACTAACTTTGCTCTGTCGTTTGTTTCTATGAATAATCCCTCTTTCGAAGTTACTCTCGTTAATGCAACATAGGCTTGGCCGGGAGCAAATGTTCTGTCAAGGTTGACAACAACTTTTTCTACAGTCATCCCTTGAACCTTGTGAGCTGTACAGGCCCATGATAGCTTTAATGGAAACTGTTGTCTAACAATAGCATTTGATTTCCTTACAAGAATTTCTTCTTGAATTCTTTCAATCAATACCATGTTTCCATTTTTAGTTCGCTTTCCTGTTTTTATTCCGACGTTTTGACTGTCAAATATAACGGCTATAGCAGTAACATTTGTTTTTTCTGCATTTCCGTATTCAAAGTGGGAAATGTATCCCATAACTCCATTGACTAAACCATCTTTGACATCGCAATTTCTTGTCAACATGACACGAGCATTAACTGCAAATAGTAACGAGCTTGATAAACTGTCAGTTTTGGTTAGGCATGGTTTATCTCTAAGGCAGAGTTTTCCTGAGGTTTTATCTTTTTGATAGTCTTTTGCATCAATCTGTTTGAAATCTTTGCATTTCTTTTCTAACATATTCAAATTGTAATCATTTACCTCATCGTTAGTGGAGTATACGTGAAGAACATCTTCGGGACCATCTCTGATACAATCATTCACTGTGTCAAGTGTTTCATTTGCTAAGGGTTCTTCTAAGGTTCTTGTACGCAGCAAATTCAAAGCTCTTGCAAATGGAACATCATTGCGTTGACGCATAATTTCAGTCAATTCAACTTCGTGAAATAAATCTTGCCAATGGTCAATTGGATATGATGCATTGTCTTTGTATAGCCTCTCATCTTTTCTTTGTTTCACTGGTGGTAGTTGGAAGAAATCACCGACTGCAAGCACACTAACGCCTCCAAATGGGTCTTTGCATTTTTTTATTTGCACTAGTCTTTCATGGATGTAGTATAAAAGTCTTTTGTACACCATCGATACTTCGTCTATTACAAGAATCTGCAAGTCTGAGAGTTTCACTCTGATTTCACTTAAAGTTTGTTCTTTTAATGGTACGTATGGCAGTGGCAAGAACTTTGTCAAAGAAAAAACACTGTGAATTGTACTGCCACCAATGTTAAATGCAGCTGTTCCTGTAAAAGCTGTCAGCAACACTGATAAAGCCTCTGGTGACGACAACCTTTTAGAGAAAAGGCGTGATGCTTCGAAATTGATAGCTTTAACAATTTGGCTTTTTCCTGTTCCTGCACCTCCTGTTAGAAATATGTGAAAGGGAGCTGGATTTTCATTTATTATTTTTCTGACACACCAGTCTCTCACAAAGTAGAACACGTTTTGTTGGATTTCATTCAAGTTTTGCACAATATTCAACATTTCTTCATTAGAGACGCAAAGTTGTTGTACTTGGTACAGAACATCAGCTTTGTTAAAATTACTGTCAATATCTGGTATATTTTCTACAAGACCTTCGGAATTTTTCTGTGTTGTCTTCATCATGGCACATTCATCTCTATTTTTTTCCGTCTCGGGGCATAGGTTTGCCCATGCATCTTCTGGTTCTCCGATGTTTTCATACATCTCTTGGGCTTCATCTATGTTATTTTCATTCTGAGCAAAGCGAGCATGATTTGTTTCCACAATTACTTTTACTGCTTTTACAGATCTCGAGCCATGTAATTTCACAAATCCTTTCTCATGAAATGCCTCGTACAAATCAAAAGTTTCCGGTTTTAATTGTGTTTCATGCCGATAGGGAAGAAACAACTGTAGTCGAGATTGATAAAATTTCTCAGATGCTTTTTCTAGGCTAAATCTTGGATATCTAACAACTGCCTGTTTTGTTCTCGTTCTCTTTTGAACATATCCCTTGGAATTTTGAAGTTCAAAGACATTTTCATTACCTCCTTTGGGAACTTGGGATTTGGCAAGGACGCGATAATCAGAGCAAAACTCGGCTAGGCACATGTTGTTAAACATTTTGTTGTCTGGTCGGTTTTCGTACCTTTCGACGATGTTTGTCATGAAAATTTCGTCATCCTCGTCATTTTCGTCGTGTAAATCATCGTTATCATCCGTTTGTTTTCGCCTCATTTGTGAAAGGGGTTTTGTCATACGAGTAGGGTTTTCTCCAACTGGTATAAAGATTACTTTCCTTGAAGCTTCTTTCATTCTTAGATTGCAAACTCTGTAGACTGCTTCTTGCGCAGTAACTTCTCTGTGCGTCAAATATGCAGATCCTATTTTTTTTAATGTTTGTTTGGCATCCAGATTTCCTTCTTGGGCTTCAACGTTTGTTTGCTTCAATAACATTCCCATTTCCCTTTCTGATTTAGAGATGTACGAGACGATGTATACGATGCAACTAAAAGGATCCAAAACATATTGTATATCCATATTTGCATCCCAACATTTAAGAAGACATGGGTTGTACTGATTTGTCCATAATTCATTTGGATGCCTTTTGAGGACAACTGTCAATTTTTTTGACAAAACATTCATTGCATTTTGGTATATGTCTTGATTCAGAGAAAGATCCTCGAAAATATCTTCTGTTGTCTCATATCCATCACAATCACTTTGAATCTTATTCCAAACACTCAATAAAGTTTCTTTTGCTTGGGACTTGGTAAGGTTTGATGTAGAATTACGTTGGTGTACATCTTGAGTTTCTGAAGTTTCATCGTCATCGTCGTCATCATGCTTTTCTGTTATGAATGTACGCTGTGATGGGGGTCTGGGGAAGTTAAATCTACATTCTGTTCCATTTTTCTTGCACGACTTTGAGTGCTTCTTACTGTGTTGTTGAACATCCAGTACAATTTTTCTTAGTTCAGAATCTTCATTTTCAGTTGGCACAGCACATGTCACATATCTATCGATAAATTCAGCCACAGCTTCTTTACCATCAACATCTATTTTTGGTGCGTTTTCCACCCAAAATAAACAGTGCATATGTGGCGAACCTCTTTGTTGAAATTCAACCCTTTGAAAGAAATCGGCTATTTTCCCAATAGGTTCTGACGGTGAATGGATAACATCCCGCTGAAAGATACGAAATCTATGTTCAAACATTCTGGCCACTGTAACGGGATTGCTCCGCAAAATTTCATTTTTTTCTGTCCAGTCTAACAAATCCGGATTTCTTTCATCATTGAGTTGTTTTAGTAAAGAACTGATGGCATCATTCCATCTATATTCTGCTGAAGAGAACGAGCAAAACCATGTTGGAATTCCAAGCTGTCTAAGCATAGCAAAAAGATCTTTCTGAGTTGCTGACCAGTATGCTGGTGTACCTCTTATCGGTTGCATAAATCTAATTGCTTCATCGTTCCTCAACAATTTAGACAGAGTTTCGGGATTTCTTAGCATATCTGAATTGATTAATCTCCCTTTTTCATTTTTGGTGACCGTCTTCCGAACAGAAATCTGCGTTTTTTCAATTACTTGATTTAGTTCAGACATATACTGACTAAAGAAGATGTAGTTTGTATCTTTTGCAAATCTGTTATCTGCATTCATCAGCCTGTTATTGAAATATCTAGCAAGTGTCAATCTTTTATCTCTTTGTTGATCAAATGAGAACTGTCCTGAAGGAAAATGGCAAGGAAATGTCTTTGCTTCGTTCCCTTGTTCTTGAAGCATCCGTACTGGATTATTTCCTTCTGCAGGAGCAATATTGAAGACATCATCGAAAAAATGGTCCAAAACTTCTTGTGCAATATCTACAGGTTGGAGACAGCTGTCTACAGCTATTTGTATCTGTTCGGAGTCTTCATTCGGTGTTTGATCTTCAACTTGTTCAGTATCTTCATTTGATGTTTGAATTGCATCTCGTTCAGAATCTTCTACAGTTTCATTACTCTCGATGTCTCTATTGATAGAGATTCCGGCATACCATTTGTTGTTTTGTTTCAAGTAGTCAAGTGCAGTGAGAACATGAGTTGGGTTTATGAATTGATATTCATAATAACTTTTGTAGCTCAGTTTCCTCTTTAATTTTACTCGAAGCAAAAGGTTTTCATCCTCTTTTAGAGGTAAAAATGTTGCTTTCTTCAAATTAGATGGTACACAAACAACTGGACCATGAATATTCTTCTGCCCACCCTTTGGAAGAGCCATGACTTTCATGAAAGGTATATGTAAGGAAATCAAATGTTGTTCCAAATTGTTTAAGCGGGAAAGTTCCTCAGGGACTGGCTCAAGAAACATGTTATTAGCTGCTGCTTCGGGAGGGATTTCACCGCTCATTATCTTTCGGTGACATGTGTAACATATCCAAAGCGATGAGTTTGCACAATTTTCTGAGCACGACGTTTTACATTGATGCAAAAACGTATCTTTGATACAAGCACCAGCCACTTCTCTCGATTTTTCACCCTTGGAATACACGTCTCTATTGCAAATTTGTACTTGATTTTGAAACAACAATCGATGACAACAGCATGCAAAATCTGGACCCCGAGCTGTATTTTTTTTGAACAGATTTAAAACCTCTTTAAAGTTTTCAAGTTTGATTTTTTTGTTCAACCTACTTTGCTTGGACTTTTGTATTTTCTTTTTCTGAATACCTGGACTAGAGTGGTAATAACGCTTGCTGTTTTCTAGGGACTTTGATCTGAAAGTTTCATCCGTTTCGTATTTTAATGAACTACTGCAAAGGATTTTTTCTCTGAATTGTTCATCGCATCTATATTTCTGAATACTAGCTTTTTTAACCCTCTCTTTGTGAGCATCATCCAAACGATACTTATTGATACTTCTTTGTTTCACATTTTCTTTGTGTTTTTCATTCAATTGATATATTTTTGAGCTTCTCATTTTCATTTGTTCTCTATGTTTATGATCGGTATTGTATTTCCGAGAACTTCTAGTTTTGACGTTTTGTCTATGAACATTGTCAGTTTTGTACTTTTGCTTGTTCTTCTCCACACAGGTCGATCTATATACACTATCTTTCTTGTACTTTAAAACCGCCTTTTGCTTAATTTTCTCTCTGTATGTCGTATCATTTCGATACTTAGAGTTTGCTTTGTTCAATACATTTTTCCTGTGATCAGGGTCATTGTATTGTACTCGACTTTTGTTCTTACTCATGAGCCTAGCTTTGTCCCGAAATGTCTGATCATTCTGATATTTAGTTTTATTGCTTTCTTTTATTGAGATTCTGAATTTTTCATTCTCTTTGTACTTCAGTGAGGCATTCCAAAGCTTTTTATTTTTGAAGTCCAAATTTTCGTTGTACTTTTTTCGATACATTTCCCTTTTGTATTGATTTTTTTCTTTTCCTTTGTCAATTCTTGATCTTCGACAACAATTGTTATCAGTTTCTACGTACATGGAGCCAAGTTTGCTTTTGCTTATAACATCAACCGATAACTCACCAACATCAAGGACAACTTCATAATGGTTTTGATTTTGGTGGTTTAAATATAAACCATTCTGTTTTGTTCTGAGAGATGCACAGATATTTTGTCCTGAGAATTTGAGCCAATTGCCATTTGAAAATGTGAAAATATCGACCGATAGCATATGAGCTAATGCTAAAATTTCGATTTCCGTTGCCCAATTCCCGTCTTTCTCCATTGAAGACACGTGATTTTTGACTGATGCTTCATTAGATCTCAAACATGATTGAAATTTGTTTTCATTCTTTAGAATGTGATTGCATATTGCGCTGCGAACAACATGATGGTGATTTTCTGTACTCGATAGACAATATGAAACTGCTCTGAAAAAACAGTTTCCATCTCCCGTGATAGGTTTGGTTAAATTAGGTATTCCTAATTCTTTATTTGGCGTTCCAACTGAGTTACCTTCTTTCTGAGCATAGTGTATTCCGAGCTCATTGCAAAACTCTTCCTTCAAAGCATTTGATAGGGGAGAAAATCGAAATCGGTTTTCTTCATTACGAATAAATACAATTGCATCATCGTCATCATCTACATCATCACTATCGTAATCTGTTGATTTCTCACATTCAATTTTTCCACTTTGTTCTGTAGAAGTACAACAATATTTGCTTTGTTCTTCCAACTTTTTTGCATGGCATTTTGCCCCCGTTATATTGCATTCAACAATGCCCGAGAACCCCATGGAAATGGCAAGCTTCTGAATATGTTCTAATAATTGCTCTACGTTTTGGAACAAAAGTCTTGTACTTTTCCCACTACAACTAAATAAGCCTTGTGGTGATCTTGAATGGGAATCAAATGTAAAATAAAATCCATTTGTTTTTCCAATAAGAAATGTATTTCCCCCAAAGCACACAAAACACCCATTTGATTCTAGCAAAGCTAATTGTAACGCCTCATACAAATGGTATGCGTTGAAGTCAGCATAGCATGGTTCATGACCAGACAAATTTATAATACTTGCTAACGTTGAATTTGTTGTGAATTCAAAAGCCCTGTTGAAACACTCAAAGAACTGGGGTAATTCATCTACCAGTAAATATCTACTATGCATTGAAGAACTTCTCTGCAAAAATGTGTACAACTCATCACCTGTTGCTAGTATCTTGTTCATATCCTGTGTAGTCCAAAGTTTGCTGCTTTTAAATTGTTCAAAAGCTAGACTTGCTAAACAGTTAGCAACACATTGAGTACCTGCATTGTCACCAAACATGGGATGTGCCTGATGAAATGAACCTTGAACAGATGTCTGAAAATTTGTGTCACTTACATTACACTCAATCTCATGCATTTGAGTACGTTCACTATTTTGGACAAGGTATCTCTGATGATTGTCAATATTCTCATATACAGTTTCATGTGCATGTCTCACAACGTTTTCATTAATGTGACTATTTTCAGCTATGTCAATCTCAATCTCATTCAAAATTTCATCTGCATATTTTACTTCATTTTTTTCCATGTAACTATACTTTCTTTGTTCACAAGACAAGTTTACATTGACCAAGTCAGTACTGTTTTTACGTTCAGAAGCTGTTTTTGATACTGTCTTTATTTCCTCATCTTTTGATAAACTGCTGGACTCTCTTAGCACAGAGGAGTCCAGCTGCGCCTGACCTGCTGGACAAGGCTTAAAGCCTTCATCATGCCCAGGTACCCTCGCTGGAGTACAAACCCACGCTGGGGAGTCAGTGGACGGTGCCTTTGTCACGTTTTTGACAAACAGACGACTTCCCCGAGGAGATGGCAACCTCGGGGCAGGTGGATGCATTTTCACTCGAGGCGAGGCCTGCATCCTGGCCAGGGGTTTTTCCTCTTTAGGTGGCAACCCCATCAAACCAAACCCTGGAAGATTACCAGGGGGAGCTGACACAGCTCCGTCCATTGACCCGCAAGGGACAACAGACTCTGTGGTCTCATCTGGTGGTGTGACGGCAGAGGAGCAAGCCTTCTGTTGTCTTTTCTGTCTCTTTCTCAACTTGTCTTTCTGGCGACTACGCTTATCATCAATCCTAGCTCTCTTTGGCATCTAAAATTATAAAAAGGAGAATCACAATTTTACACTTGTAGATTCTATTGTTTTTTCCCCTTTTGAGATGGTTGGAAAATGGAACAAATTTAATTAAAGCTGAAGCAATTACCAAAGAAAATATTTGAATATTTGGGATTGCTAATTGTTTCATATTGAAATGTAATGTGGACATTATGCCTGTTTACTAACTTAAAGTCTTTAGATTGTTTCATGACATCATCAGTGGGATTTTGGACTATATCTCTGTAATGAGCTTTTTTCTCTTATTTTCTTATTATCTCTTAAATATATCTTCCTTTAAGTTCATTTCAAGATATCTGAAGTTATTGAAAGTGAAATGACAATTACATAACTATTCAGATTAAACGCCACTCCAATTAAAAAAACTGATGTGGCAGTCGTATACATTAACCAAATTTCATAAAAAAATTTTACCCACATGGCAATCACATGTATTTTTTGGGGCATATTTTGATAGGATATATAATGATTTACAAAAGTAATAATATACAGTAAGGTTGAAGAATTATTTACTACAATTTTAGAAATATAAAGATTCTAAACAGTATTAAGTGAAGTTGAAAATTTTATCAAAGTGCACTGTAATTTTCATTATATATACATATTTGCAAGTTTGAATTGACATAAGTGGCACGGGACAGTTGGTGTTATACAATTCATTGTAGCCAGGGGATAAATGTCTTCGCAACTCTGTAACTAGAATTTCCTTAGTTCCCATTTTGCACAAATAGATTTAATTCACTCTTTATTGGGTCAATCACCAATTATTGAAGAATTTACTAGTCAAAACCTGTAAAATTTTCTACATACTGGTTTTTATGATATTTTGACCCTTTCATACTTTGCTAATTTTTCATGATTTTTCAGCTTTTCAGACCTTCCCCAACTATTACCCTGCAAAGGGTTGACCTTTCGTTCTGTGTGCATGTTGTACCATCACATCAGAAACTCGTCGGTGTATGTTTACAATGTCCCATCCACCTACTTTTCGTTTTATTTTAACACCCCTCTGTAACTATCAATTTCACTGTGTAAAGTCAACACAACAGTCATAGTCACAGGTTAAGCATTTTCCTTCTTTCTCATGTACTTAACATATGGGGCCTACATATTGCATATTAATTTCAACAAGAGACATCACTCGAACTTATGATAATCATTAAGAACAAGATATATGGGAGCAAATGCTCACTAATGATACCCCCACTCTGATGTGAATATGCAAATTAAGCAAAGTTGACATTTAACAGAGGTTGGCATCTGATTTGTACATAAATACATCTCAAGAGATAAACAAATAGTGTGTTAAAATTAATTTCAAGCATCAACGATAAATAGTTGCTGAGAAATCTTTTATGAAAATTTGTTTGAAAATTTAGGCTAAAAATAAACAAAGTCCTCATTTAACAGGAAGTTGACGTCCGTTTGGTACAGAAATATATTGCACAATATGGCATGCCTAAACAAATAGTGTGTTAAAATTTCAATCACCTGCGATAAATAATTGCTGAGATATCTTTGATAAAAATTTACCTGGTAGGCTAAAATTAACAGTAGTTATTTAACAGGAAGTTGTCAGCTGATTTCAACAAATATATATCCCACTATGTGGCATGCCTAAACAAATAGTGTGTTAAAATGTCAAGCATCTGCAATAAATAGTTGCTGAGAAAAATGTGACATAAATTTTTGCTATGGATGGACAGAAAGACACAGAGGGGTAAAATAGTATACCCCCTTCTCTGTCAGAGCAAGGGTATAATTATTTCATGAAATTTAACAATACTAATAAACCTTCAAGTATAGCAACTCTCATTTTTACAGAAATATTGACGGGTACTTTATGCCAAACTGTCCCTTGCTACCTTTAAGTAACATTCTCTGAAAAGTCATCTGGTCTTAAAATTAAAAAGCTAGTGCTATTGTGAGAAAAAGTGTACGACATTTTGCCAATTCCATTGAAATTTAAGAAAAATATGGCCATTTAAGTGAACCCACCATTTCCACTTCCCTCTATTTAAAACAGATTCATAGGGTTCTCCATAAATTTAATTAAAGCATCTATTTCCAATCTTTAAGAGGTTAATTGTTCAACCTCCTTAAATAAAAAATCTTATTCGTTTTTCAATTCTACATACTTCTACATGATATTATCATGATAAAATCATCACATCACTTTAAAATAACCTTACATTTATACCCTCCCTCATCTTTTGATTTTCATATGAATCATTAGTTTGAACACTTAAATCTAATATAATGAAACTAACATTGCAATTTCCTGAGTCAGGTCTCACACATATTTGAAAACAACCATCATTGATATTGAAAATTGATCATTTTTGGTAAATGGATGATATGTAGCATTTTTATTCACAAAAAGACATGCCGTCCAACATGTGATTTCTTGTTTTCATTAAAACGTAAGCTTATACTCATATTTAGTGAATATCTTATCTATTTTGGTTTGTAGTTTTCTTTTAACTTTGCTAAAATAGTAAGACCTACATGTGTGACTCCAAAACCCTTGTCCAATTGGCCATGAAATTCATAATTTTGGAGAGGGCTTTAGTGAAAAGATAATGTAAGGTAATAAGTGTGCATGACCAGATATATTGAAAAATAAGAAGACTCTAATGATAAAAAATAAAATATTTGTGAGCCAATGCTCACTAGTAATGCCTGTGCTTTGACGTAAATATACAAAATAAGCAAAGAAGACATTTTTAAAACAGGATGTTAATCAATTTGTTGAATCCCCCCATATGGCATGCCTAAATAAACTTGATGTGTCGAAACTCCACAAATGCCACCGTAAATAATCAAAATTTCAAACGCCAAATCTAGAAAAACATTTGTTTGATTACAGAAAAAGTAATCAAAGGTTGGAACAGCCACAAAGGCGTCGAGCTGACATTTTTTTATAATATAGAATGAGTATCAATAATTTGAATTTGTGTACTAATAGTTCACTAGTTCATCTTGTATATCAAATAATATTAGAATAAAAAAGTAAATGAATTATGTTTTGTGTTGCTTTAAAAACAAAAATCAGTATATTTCCTTACAAAATAGGTAGTGATGCCAAATAACAAATAAATTTACATATCAAATTTTATTTCTATCCGGTGCGGTCTCCAATTAAAATGTAAGCGATAAACTCAAATAATATTTAGTGAATTTTTACACCTTATTTTATTCATTCGCCATTGCTTGATTAAGCAAATTTATACTCATGCAATGAGTTGTCAATAACCAGGGAGGCAAAGTTGAATTTCTGTACACAATTTAGTTGCATTAATGCATTAATTAACTTAGCATTCACTCTTTTCAAAAATCATTGGACTGGAAGTAAATTAAATTAGATCTTGACCAGTATTTTCTAAAAAAAAAAAATGAACCTTTAATATATAAATATCAACTTTAAAAGTTGCATCACTTCAAAAGTTAGAGAGCACAAACTAAGAATATCCTGTATAGTTTAAGAGGCATAAATCTATCAAAAATCATTAGACCAAAACCAAATTTAATCAACCTGTATTTTTTTGTCAATCATAAATCTACATACATGTATATATCAACTTTACATGTGCATTCCTTCAAAAGTTGGAGAGCGGAAACTGGGAAATTCTCATTTTTTTTTTTCAAAGTAAAGGAGGCACAATTCTGTTTAAAAATCATCAGAGCAGCCAAATTTGAACTTAACCTGTACCGGTATATTCAAATGACACATCTACCAGTACTCATCAAATTTGAGTTGAATGTGTGCAACAATTTTTTGGATTATAATTGGAAAGTGATGATTTATCATTTTCATCTAATTTCAAGAGGAATAACACTGTCAAATCCATTTGAATGATGACAAAATGACAGAATGACAGAGGTAACAAAATGACGAAACAAGATAACACTATATGTCCCAGCCATTTTATCTGAGGAAGGTAGGGGGGAGAAAATTTTTAAATTTCAACCATTAACGATGTGTAATAGAACAGGTGGAATGAGCTTGGCTTCAACCCAGGACCTTTCAATTTTAAAAACCAACATTCCACCAACTTAGCTAAAGGGTTAATCCACTAGCTAATGATAGTAGTGAGCTATTATATCAATGTGTCAATTTGACAGCAAATTTTTCTTTTGTGTGATCAATATCCATAATAATCAGTCAACTCTGAATTAATGTTTGTGAAACATTTATGCCCCCCTCCCTTGGAAACATCCACAAAGAAAATGAACGTAAACTGCAAATAACTGGTATTTTCCTAAGTTAAAGGGCCATAACTCTGTCGAAAATTGCTCTATCATACCCGAAATCAAACTTGACCGAGATATTATTTAGACAGATAAATCTGTTTATCAAATTTCATATCCATATGTGCACCCTCTGCAAAGAAAATGAGCAGAAACTGCAAATAACTGGAGTTTTTCTATGTCGAAGAGGCATAACTCTGTCGAAAATTGCTCGATCGTACCCAATATCAAACTTGACCTAGATATTATCTCATAAACCTGTATACCAAATTTAATTTCTATATGTTCATCCTCTGCTAAGAACATGAGCGGAAACTGCAAATAACTGGAATTTTTCTACGTCCAAACGCCATAACTCTGTCGAAAATTGCTCGATCGTACCCAATATCAAACTTGACCTAGATATTATCATGATAAACCTGTATACCAAATTTCATTTCAATATGTTCATCCTCTGCGCAGAAAATGAGCGGAAACTGCAAAAAACTAGAATTTTTGCTAAGTCCAAGGGCCATAACTCTGTTGAAAATTGCTCGATTGTACCCAATATCGAACTTGACTTAGACATAATCATGATAAACCTGTATACCAAATTTCATTTCAATATGTTCATCCTCAGCGAAGAAAATGAACGGAAACTGTTGGTGGACTGACCGACCGACAGTCCGACCGACCGATAGACCGACCGACCGACAGAAGCAGCAAAGCAATATGCTCTCCCTTCTTCGAAGGCGGGCATAATAAACACTACATAACCCACAATTTTACTTAATATTACAATTCAATCCTTTCCCCTTGTGTACTAATCCTATCGTATTATGCGTGTACGCTGTTCTATCGTGCCTCAGAACTAGCCTATTGAGTGTTGATCCTATCAGGTTTATCCTTCTATTTATCACATTTTCCGTTTATCTTATCGTGTTTATTGTATCGTGCCTTTTCACTGAATAATAATCTTATTTTGAAGTTACAAGACACTCATTGTGCTGTATAGTATAATTTATATAGTACTACCGGTATTTATTGAACACATAATCATACATGTTAACCTCCAGTGATAAACAATGGGTAGATTTTGAACTCAAAAGCAGTAGCATTGCGCGCGACGGTTTCAATTTTCATGTGAAGCTAATGGCTACAATAAGGAATATGAAAGAATGTAATAAATGAAACAATAACACTATTATCACATGCATAAAAAGATTTATTTGTGTTCATTGGTGTAGGATTTTGTAGCTTGCTTTGCTTTTCTTAGAGTGGTCTTTTCTGGAATTGATTCAAAACAACTTTTGTTATTATTTAACTTGGTGGCCAAAATTGAAGAAATAGTGTCATTTGATAGTTCAGATCTGAAACTTGTCTGTATTTTTTTCAAATGCTTGTATGAGTCCCTGTGTTTCTCTGTGTCTCTGTGTTTTTCAATGTCGTCCCCCCTCCCCATGGCTTATTGAGAAATCGTTATGACAAAACGCATACTGTTCCCCTTTTTTGATCTATGAAGAAAAATCAAATACTTTCAGCCAGTCAGCGTTAAACTTTGAATAATATCTTTTCCTTTTTCGAGAAGGTAATGTCGATGACATTTTTGTAACTATAAATGTAATCAATGAGAAGTGTTCACAACTCATTGTCAAATGCATGCTTGAAACCCACATTATTATCGCTATGTAAAAAACGCCTGAATGTTCCTGACTCAAGTAACGCGATATCTAAAGAACTAACGAGATTTTATAGCTAGAATGGCTTCCAAGCGAGACAAAATTGAATTTTTGAAAAATCGGTAGATTTTCTATTAAAAGCGTAGACACGAAATGGGATCAAAAAGCAGTAGACTTACGCGAAAATCGGTAGAGTTAACATGTATGACATAATGTACAATTCTATTACATTTTATTCAAATCTATAGACCAAAATCAAAAAATAAACTACATGTAAATCATATCTATAAGCAATGTAAATGACAATGAATGTAAACTATTGTAAATCAAAAAGTTTGTATTTTGTGTACATTACATTGAAATAGAGCAATAAACAAGGAGCAACCTAGGGGGTGACATGGGCGAAAAACCTGCTTATTGATCAGTAACTTCGCTGGATTTTCCTTAGAAAGAGATGTTATATAAAGTCGCCCTGTATTCCAAGTTCACAATTTTGTAAATTAAACCCAAAGGCAATAGAATGATAATTATCAATTTCAAAAGACATTTTCACAGCCACAGTTAAACCCTTTTATGATTAATAACTTGCAGCTTTCTAATCTTTATTTGTTATAAATATGGGCAATGCAACTAGATACTTGTGCAATGAAAATTACAACTGCTGTTTATTTCTAGTGTTTATATTATAATTAATTAGTAACTTGAAATTAGTTAATGACACTGTCAAATGAATGGTGAAATAATCATAAAACAGTTTGCTTACAGTTTCTTTAAAAAATGAAAGATCCTCTGCATAATGGTTGTAATTGGGTCCAAAAATTGGACTTCTACCATCAAAATACACCAAAGTACAAAGACTTTATTTGTCATTATTGAAGGTTGAATCTGTGTATATCATCATTAGTGTTATGCCATTGTCAAGTAATGGAAGTCTCCCTGATTTCTCAAACTTCTCTCTATTTTTCTGTTAGAGAGAATTGAAGTCTCCCAAAAATTTTGCTCTAGGTTGGTCCCTGCATTGAAATTACACTTACAAACCAATTCATCCAATGCAAAACAAGAGACCCTCAGACCTAGTGTCTGCATGCAATGCGCACGGTTGGAGTCCTCACAATCGGAGGTGGTAGTGATATATGGCAGCAAGAGTTGCCTCAAAGTACCCGGGCCAGCAGCTGACATGCCTTTTTTTTTTTTTTTTTTTTTTTTTGTCCTCCGACTTGACTTTTCTTGGAAAAAAATCCGTAAAACTAAAAATCAAATTATGATCGCCTAAGCTTACATAGTTGCATAACAGCTAGTTCATATATAAAATGTATGAATACCATAAATAAATTAAATTCAACAAATTAGAATTTTTTTTTTTTAAATTTGAGAAGTTGTTTTAATTTTTATTGACTTGTTTCTAATCCGATCTAAATTCTTTAAGACTGTATATAATCATTAGCATTATACTATTGTCAAGAAATGAATGTCTCCCTGATTTCTAAAGCTTCTCCCTATTTTTCTGTTAGGAAGTGAAGTCTCCTTAAAACAGACAAGATGGTCATTGAAAACAGGCATGTTGAATGCACAAGACCTTAAAAACACTGGTTGCTGGCCACGTTAGAAAGGTGGCCTCTTAACTGAGTTAAAAATATTCATAATAGTGAAAAACTAAACGAACAACATTGAAACTTGCAAATTATGGGCAGTGGCTGCTGATTAAAGGTGGCTGTAACAGCAAGTGCCACTGATGTAGAACAATAGTACAAATACATTGATAAAAATCAATTTCTTTCATTTCTCTACCCAGTCATAAATTTATTTAATTAACAATTGATAACTTTAAAAACAAGCATTCTGAGAGTATTGCATAAGCAATACACGTCCCCTACCGGTTTGTAGAAATTTGTGAAAACAATGCACTGTTATGCAGAATATCTTTCTTTCCGTCTCAACAGACCAACCCGATAGCAAACCTGATTGTAATAATACATAAAACCTTGTAAATTAAATTTACAACACAATGCTTGACACTATTTTACAGAACTTATTTGTTTGTTAGAAACAATAAAAGGAATGGTCCAAAAAATGAATGATATTATTACTGACAACATACTTTCCTCGTTTATTTGATAAACACCGAGCCATATAACGAACTCGAAGATTAAAAATTTAGAATATAAAAAATTGATCTTCTCGAAAATATGTCAACCAGACGCTACAAAAGTGTAAACTTAATCTGTAGTTTGACATTTTAAAGCTGTTCAGCAAATTTCATGTTATTCCTCAAACGCATGAAGAAAAAAAGTGTGGAAAACTGAAGTGGGACAGACAATACAATTGCAAATATGTTTCCTTATATTAACCTATACAGGGGTTTCCTTGCTTAATTTTGGGTCTGTTTAGTATAGAATAGTGAAAACATTTAATTCTGAGTAAAAATGATTCCCACCAGGCTCATCATTTATTGTAAACATAAAAAAATAGTTATATTAATAATTTTGAACAATTTATCCCTTTTTAACCGTAAATATAAGTACCGTAATGAACAGCGCTGTTAAAAAGTTCACAAGACATGAAACTGGTTGGTAAATGGAAAAATATCCTGACAGGATGTAGTCAATGAAGTTAAGATCCAAGTGATATTTGTAATTTGTTGTTTATTCTTTAAATTGTTCTCATTAAGAAAGAATCTGTTTCACATTCACCAAAATGAAGTTAGATGGTATGTTGACAGCAACATTTTCTACCTGAACTTCAATGTGGGTACTCACTAAAATCTAATTTGGACATTAATTTGCGAGATAACTATGCCTGCATGTTGTGGAACAGCGGTGTTCAAATATTGAATAAGGTTAACCCTTAATTAACATATATACACCTAAAAAATGACCTTTGGTCTTTTATGCCAATTAACATTGGTGTACCAACAGGTTGGGACCAATCGCCCAAATGGTATATAATAACTTGTTTGGGATATAATAGCCCATTTTTAATTGCAAAAAATAAAAAAAAATGATTTTGAATTTTTTTTATATAAATCCGCATTATAATAGATGAAATGCAACAACTTTTGCTAAACAACTTTTTCTGGAACCGTGATGTTACGGAGATTGATCCCTCAGTATATCCAAAACTTCTTTGGGATCAATCTTACAAACCATTGACATATAGACTTCTTAACCAAAAGTTTTTGCATTTGATACACATTAATGTGGATTTATATCAAAAACTTCAAAATCAATTTTTTTTAAATTTTTTGCACTTAAAACTTATATCCCATTTGGGCTATTATATCCCATACGGGTTATTATATCCCATTTTGGCGATTGGTCCCAACCAGATCAATATACTATATATACTTTGACGTGACATGTTGGCTATAGGTATATATATATACAACTGATGGTAATTTTGGATAATGGGAGGCATATCATTTGATACATCGCAGACACTAGTCCTACAGGACTGTATGTCTCCCT
The DNA here is from genome assembly GCA_015776775.1 of Magallana hongkongensis. Taxonomy (NCBI): domain Eukaryota; kingdom Metazoa; phylum Mollusca; class Bivalvia; order Ostreida; family Ostreidae; genus Magallana; species Magallana hongkongensis. The sequence continues at coordinate 14,733,346 of CM027470.1, forward strand.
GACTAACCTGAGATTAATGTTAAGACAAGAGATTATATCGATTTATTATTACAAGAACGATTCCTCGTTTTTAAAAATAGAAAATTTCTAAAAAAAAAAAAAAAAACAAAACAAATAAAACAACAAAAATGCGACCGATTCTATAGAATTCATAGCCTTAACGATTGCCTTATAGAATTCCTGTTTTACTACAAAAACGATGGCCGTTATTCAACGAACACGTGACCTGTTACAAAACAAAAACAAAACTTACGACTTTGAAGTAAATTGCGCTGGTAAACAACAACGCATCCAAATGTTATGGTGCAAAATATACTTTCTGTTTTTTATCTTTTCTCTCCGTCACATTACATTCTTTCTTAAATGTTGGATCAGCTATATTAGTACATTCAATCCGACAACATCCAGAAAACTTTTCTAATGACCTTCACCTTTGCATCAGTTGTTAAGTCGTACGATAAACATGTCGATTTCATGTTCAGTGTCCCAGAATTTCAAAACACGTTGCATCGTTCTTTTAAATGTGTATTTGTCGACGAGGGACAGACTAATCCTAAAAAAGAATAATGACAAGCAAAAAAAAAAAAAAAAAGGAGGGGGAGGGGATAGTTTACAACTACAACTTTCCATAAAACGTGAAAATTCTAATTCGTGTCGGGGAGGGGGGGGGGGGGGGGGGGTACTGCACCTGTACATATATCTTCAATTTACAATTTCACTATAGATTTTACATGCTCACCAAAATGTGCGAGTCCAACTCCATTTTCATTCACTTTTTTATATAGTCAATAATATAGAAAAATTTGCTGCGTAAAAAAACGAGGGGCAGCACGTAACAAGGGGGGGGGGGGAGCACCAACCCCCCCCCCCCCCCACCCCAACCCCCCGATGTTACGTGTCTGGTTTAAATTGGACAATTAAATGTAGTTCTAAATTTCAATATCAAATTGTCATTTAAAGATTCTGTATATTTGTTAATATTAACAATAACAACAAGTGAAAATTAAGCTGCCGATGTGACGTTCCCATCTTGAAAACTGTAGGAGGAGTTATCCGTACAATGAGGGTACCTTATTTACAATATTTTGCCCCAAAAAAGACTAAGTTCAAAAGCAGGTATTTTTTTCATATATTGTCAGAAATAAAAAAAAAACTAGCATTATGCACACCTCTGATATATGTACAATTGATTTGCAAAAGAACAACTTCCTATCTTGAAAACTGTAGGAGCACTTATCTGTACAATGAGGGTGCCTTTTTGGCAGCCGCCCACCCACCCGCCATTTAAATAACTGGATTTTTCCGTTGGAAAACCCGGTTAATAATTAAAATAAATTTTAATTATCGACAACTGTACAAAAGCCACCCAGAAAACGATAAGATACTAGTACACTGTAGAACACATTTCTTTGTTATGTGACTAACGTGCAACAATCTTTGAAAGCTAGTTTCATTGAAATCGGTCTCGTAAATATAAACACATTTTGTTCAAGAAATGTTCAAGAATTGTTGACCGTTCTAGATATATCTGAACTGTGTTTCAGGGGGCCGACCCTTAAACTCCTTAATGGGGCCACCAACAAAAAACTTTAAGGTAGCATTTTGTTTAAAATATTATTCTGAGCAACTTTTCCTCTACACTGCTTTTGAAAGGGTTGACCCTCCATACTGTGTACTTGTTGAACCATCAACATGTCTGAAACTTACTGAACCCCGACTCCCCTCCCCCCCTCCCCCTAGATCTTTTCATGCCACTAACTAATGTCTATCATTAAAATTTATTTCATGAATCTTATCAACACTCATAAGCCTTCAAGTACAGCAACTCTTAATTTTACAAAAATATTAACGGGTACTTTATCCAAAACTGTTCCTTGCTACCTTTAACTTAGTACACCAACATTTCATAAAAATATGTTTTGTCTTAGAATAAGAAAGGTAATGCAATTCTGAGAAAAAGTATACCACATATAGCCAATTCCATTGAGGTTTAAGAAAAATATGGCAATTTAAGTGAACCCACCATTTTTGCTTTCCTCATTTAACACAGATTCATAGGGTTCTACATAGTAAAACATCTTTACCCAACAATTTAGAGGTCAATTGTTGTTTAACCTATTTTAATAAGAAACCTTATTCAGTACTACATACATCTACATGATATAATCATTATAAAAGCATTACATCACTTAGAAATGCCCTAGCTTACATGTATACCCTCCCCCATCTTTTGATTTTAATAAAAAGTCATGGTTTGAAATCTATTAGCTAATTTTATGAAACTTGTGGCAATTTCTTTGAGTTATTTCTCACACATATTTGAAAACAATCATCAATGATACTAAGAATTGATCTTTGTTTGTTTATTGGATGATTTGCAGCAATTTCCTTAACAAATAGACATGCTGTCTTGCATGTCATTTCTTATTTCCATGAAAAAAAGTAAGCTAACAATCATATTTAGTGAATATCTAATCTATTCTGGTTTCTAGTCTCCTTTTAACCATACTTAACAGTAAGACCTTAGGTATACAAGTTTGACAACTGTGTTCAATTAAAATTAAATTTAAACACACCCGGGTAGCTGGAGACAGATGAGAACTCCATGAAAAATGTTCAAATTTAATTTGACATGTTTTTCTGCATTTGCACATAGACATTTAAAATGTAAAAATATGTTATTTCATGTTCATTTCAAAAGTAATTATCATAGTAGATGTTATATGATGGTCAAATGTACATTTACATATCCTACATGTAATATCTTAATCAAGAAAATTGGAAAGAGAGATGATTTTTGAATTATGTATCTAAATATCTAAATGTATCTAAATATCATTATAAAGTACAAAATAAAGGAAACATAATTGCATACTTTTATTGAAAAACAAATTTTCACAACTAACAAATAAACAATTGTAAACTTCTTTAAACAGCCTTAATTTTGTTTGTCATAATTCCTTATCAAACACAAACCACAACAAGGCATGATGCTTTCTTAAAGCTCCATCACAGTAACTGTTCATGAATTATCCGATTTAATTTGAATTACCAGTAAATAGTCTGTAGAACACAAGGAATATGCGTGTGGGTAGAGGTGACAGGTTAACCTCAAAATGCTGAAACCACAAGGATAAACAGGTAAAAACCATGTGGCCGCCATTAGCTGAAATAAAAAAAAATCACTAAGCTGTGTTAACATACATGCATGTACTAATAATAGCTGTGTTTACATTAAAATATGCATAGTATTTCTGGAAAAAAATAAACTGACCATGCAGTGTAATTAGTATCACATATCCCAATACATGACATTAACATTTAGTCACTACAAAAACAAAAATGTTCATATTAAGTCATAATATATATAGCATTTAAAATTTTTCTTAGGCAGACACATATCAAATTGAGAGAGAGAGAGAGAGAGAGAGAGAGAGATTTTGTTTTACTCATAGTGCAACAGTCAATATTTCAATTTGTAAACTACAAAGGAATATTAGCCATTTGAACAGCGTCAAAGTAAAATCTTCTGCAATACCATTTCTTATCAAATGAATTTTACTGGATATGTTTGCAAATAAATTTAGTAAGGTTTTTTTTCTTTTCTTATGAATAACATGTTTTAAAAACAATACTCTTGATAGTGTGCATAAAATTCTATGAAAAAGAAAGTGAGTGCACAAGATTGTAAGTTTGCCGGAATCCTCGACACGAATCAATTGGGATTTAAATGTCTTTAACCTTGAAAGGCTATGTACAGGTTTCAACAAAAATATATTATGTTGAGAGTCGAAGTACATGGCTATTCAGGTTATTAAAAAACTCACAAAGCTTTAAAAAAAATGGCAATGAGAGGTAAACCGATAACTAGTTGGAAATGTTAATGCAAACATATTTTAATGAAGTTATATTGTGTATATCATAAAAACTAGTTCTTGTAATAAGAAAAGAATTTTGTTTATAGTGTTCATACAGCAGATCTAGAAATCAATAACAATAAATTAAAATATACTGGTATATTATAATTCAACATCATGTTATAATAACAAACATTTAAAACAAAAAAGTTAATTTTTTTTTTAAAAGACCACCAGTTGGATTTGAACCCCAAACACTGAATGTATGTATTCACTAATCCAGGACGAAACCACTGAGCCATGCGAGACTTGTCAATATATGCTCTATAAAGTACTGTTTGAAACAACACTATCATATCAATGGACTTAGCTTTTCATCCTTCAAAAAATAATTTGAAAAAGTACATAATTAGTCATCTTTGGGTCATCTCTCCATCTTTTTTTAAAAAGCGACATTTTTAATGTTGAAATATGTTATCTTTACACGTTTCAAATTTGTGGAGAGAAGACCCAGAGACAAAAAAATCATTTTAAAAAAGCTGTAAATAAGTAGGATTTTGCATGAATTGCATCATGCTGCTATATTTAGACCCATATTATAATAAAACCTTTTGCATTTCAAATACTTTTCCACTCATTCCACATCAACCAGAAACCAAATAACGGTTATAATTCGAAAAATATTCAAAATTAATTTATAAAACTTTCCCTCTCCTTGTGCGCCCAGATTCCTGCCGAATCTACATCTGAAGCGCTGACATTCTTTGACAAAGCTTTGGATTTTGGTTGCACATTGAAAAAATGAGGGATTGATAATACATGCTCATTTTGAAATTGAATATATTGTTGCATTTGTTGGTTTCTTTTACTAGACAGTGATTATTACAAAATGACGTTGCTCTGTGACGCTTTTTCAAGATTAAAAGCATATGAGAGAGAAAGAGAGAGAGAGAGAGAGAGAGAGAGAGAGAGAGAGAGAGAGATCTGAGGCACATGCAGTAAAAATTATTACATACATTTGTCTTACTGTAAAAATTGTTTACAATGTAGATATGATTTGCGTGTAAAGTTTATCTAAAATGAATCAATATATATAAAAGATAAACTAATCTCAAAAACATAACAACGTTTCTGTGAAATAATTAAATCTTGAGAAGAATGTTTTATAGATATCAGGGAACATTAACCTAAAATCTGAGCTTGATTTAATATAAAGTTCGTCTCATCTCGCACTCTGTTTTACATGCTCTTTCACGGACGATAACCATATATAACAGAGAACCAAACGAAATGTCTACTTTTAACTATAGATTGAATATTTACAATGTCAAATATATTTATTTTATTAAGGACAAGCCTGTCTGAGTTTTTTACTTATAAATTAAGTGAAGGCGATATGGTAATGATCTGCTATATTCAAATAATTAAGGTAATGTTATCATCATGCAAACATGCACTGTAATTAAAACATTCTAATGTACTGTACCTTAGGACCCCCACCCCTTTTTAATTGCACTGTTTTACCTTGTTCAATACAAAATAAGACATAATGTTACAGATGCATAATAATAAATAGAAATTCAAAAGACTGATGTGCAAAACATACACGTGAAAATACACCGGACAGATAATATTCCGAGATTCCTCTGACTATAACGCCCGCTTTTATATTGTGACGCACGTCAAAAGCGGAGGTCCGAGTCAGAGGAATCTCGGATTAGAATGAAATGTGCAAATACTTTGAAAAGAAAAAGTCAATACGACATATCCTTTATTGAAACATACCTTTATAATCTGTCATACGTTAGTTGAGCTGAATTTTCCACTATCGACGTCTTGCATGCCATGCTTCTTTTAAAAATGTTGATCGACACACCGCTATCAGCTGTTGTTCGCAGTCAAAACATGGCGAGTTGACATGGTGAATCTTACGATAAATATTTCGGTAAAATATTAATAAGTTTGTGTTTAATATGCAGAACACATATTCACATGCATTACATTATGCATTTCTTTTCAAGTAAATAATCACAATCAATATTTGTAATCTTTACAAACTCCAATTTACACTGTACGGGTTGTTCTATTATTCAACAACTGAAAGATCCGCGACAATTAGGTTAGGCTTATATATATATCGCGATTAACCAAATTTCAGAAAGGACTTTCGATCGCTTTTCGATGATCATGATGATCGGGATCTGTGTCTTCAATTCCAGTGAGTGAAACGGTCGCCAGCTGCTTTGTTTTTTGTTATGATTCCTGTTGACAAAATTTTCTCTTTTTTTCAAACGAAGTATACATATTCAAATTAATTATCAATCGAATTAACGAAATCCTTCAATAAACACTCTGATTAACTATTTAAAAAACAAAGATCGGTTTTAGGACCTGTACGAATTGTTTTCAGCAGGAGTTATACTTTCTGTGTGAAATTTGCACTATTTTTTAAACCAAGAACACGGAGTCAAAAGTTCCGGAAAAATCAATTTTTAAACCCCGATATCTCTGTAATGCATCGTCCGATTTTCAAACGGATTTCAGTTTCATATTGAACATGACCAACTCTACAAACCTCGTAAACATTTGAAATTGAAACGAAAAATTCGAAAATTCGAAGATTTTAAAA